>OZ020249.1:4750226-5244146 GCA_963971285.1 Astropecten irregularis | reverse complement strand
GGACAGGGACCTTAGGGTTACGAAGAAGTTCATTCAAACATTGGAGAAAAACTTTTTGGCCAACTCCTGAAGTACGTTTCCACTTAGTTTTCCACTTTCCAAAATCTAAACACAAAATTTGACTACATGGATCTGATTGGTACTTATCAATGAGTCATATAAAACCACTTTGAATATCGAAAGATCATTATATCCAGAAAAATGACCCAAAACTTACCGAAGGTGTCGAGATTCCCTCCGTTCGCCGTCAATCGGCCATTTTGAATAGTGCGCAGTGTGATGTGCCATCTCGACCAAATTACGTCATGCGCAATGCCGTTTTGGCTGTTCCACCTTTCAAACTCAAACTCGCAGCCCTATGGAGGGCTCGTTTCACGTGCGCTGTACAGTGCTATACACGGCATATCGCATACTGTGTGTGAGCATGGATCTAGCTCCATGGTGTGAGCGTGTCCAACGGCCGCCGCGCGCCGCACATGCTTCGGTGTATTGGGTTAAATAAATCACAGGTTAAGTTGACCAGACCCTTGTCAAAACACCCAATACGTGTGCCGAAACTGACGAATTAAGTAAATTTTCCGCCGCTCTTCTGATATGACAGGTGAAGAAAAATGTATATGGCGTGATTTCTTTCCCGACATCTAAATAAAAATATTCTGATCGACCGTCCTTCCAAAGTACCGTAAATCGCAGGCTGATCAGCTTATAAATCTAACTTCAATTTCACTCAGTTATTTTGTTCAATTATTGGCCAAGTAGAAACACTCTTTTCATAATTATACTTAATCTAAAAAAAAAATTTCGTGAAATCCTCCCGAAACCGACCGACGATCGCATTATAAAATAAAAGACGTAAAAACATTGCCCACATCACACCGCAGAGAAATACAGCCTGGTATCCGCGTGCGTAATAGCCACAGTTTCAAAGCAAACGTAGTTAACGTACATTGTGTACGTGCACCAGCGAAAGTCTCAATCAGTACATTACACGTGCCGTGGGCTTGCGCGCGGTCGGAAGGCCTACCTCAGTTTTTGGATCGCGGCCGGGTTCGTTCCACCGTTACGGACGGCGGCTCACGGCCGGCCGGCTCGGTACAGAGTTTCGCCGTGGGCTTGAAATGTATGTTGCGCTCGGTCGGTACCTTTTTGGATCGCGGCCGGGTTCGTTACCGTATACGGACGGTGGCCCTCAGCCGGCCGGCTCGGTACAGATTTGTATTAAGTAATGGTGGTTTTCCGATGGAATATTCCGGTGATATTTTTTAGGAATATATCCTCACTGTCCTACCGGGTATGAGCATTTTTGGTGTAATTGATGACCGGATATATTTTTCAGTCCACTGTTAATTCCGACCACAGCGCGATCTGTGATGAGGTGGACTGACCTTTTTATTTCTGTTTGATCATGGATCGATTGGGTCGGCGCCGAGTTTGTGACTTGCTAACATTTTGTCTGTTTGTGGGACCATTCATGAAGGAAATCATTTGAAAATCTTAGCAATTTCCTTCAGGTATCAGCAGCAGCTTGACATGGACAAACAATGCGAACTTTAAAAAAAACCTCCTCCATACTGTATGCGATATGCGTAAAACGGGTACATGTACACGTACACGGTACATCACAATGCACAGCGCAATTCTGGGAACACCCTCCATAGGGCTGCGAGGTTGAGTTTGAAAGGTGGAACAGCCAAAACGGCATTTCACGTGACGTAATTTGGTCGAGATGGCACACTGCGCACTATTCAAAATGGCCGACTGAGGGCAAACGGAGGGAATCTCGACACCTTCGGTAAGTTTTGGGTCATTTTTTCTGCATAAAATAATCTTTCGATATTCTAAGTGGTTTTATATGACTCATTGATAAGTACCGATCAGATCCATGTAGTCAGATTTTGTGTTTGGATTTTGGAAAGTGGAAAACTAAGTGGAAACGTACTTCAGGAGTTGGCCAAAAAGTTTTTCTCCAATGTTTGAATGAACTTCTTCGTAACCCTAAGGTCCCTGTCCCCATGTCAGACCTAGGGTTACGATCATCGCAACTAGTAAACAGGCTGCATTGTTACTCGGCTGATAAGGGCAGGCCGGATTAGTGGTTTACGATCTGATAACAGGGTTTTGTTTATTGACATAGGGATTAACAAGATAAGCTGTACCGTTAGAATTGCAGTTTTCTTTCCGAGTTTAAGGGCCTAAACTCGGAAACTGTCTAGAAGGAGAAATACCTAATGTTTCACGCAAAGGATCCGATATTTTGGGATCCTTCTTCTATGCAGGGTACGCTAAAATGGGATCCGGATCCGCAGGATTTTTCGTCCGAAACAAACAGGCCCTTAATACATGACTAGAATTGCTTGAGACAAGACTATAACTTAAAGGTAGTATCATACTTTGGTTTTTTGTCAAAGAAGTACAGATTCATGGGCAAAAATATCAAGGAAGATACAGTAAAGGTAATCTGAGAAAAATTTCAGTCCCATACGGTGCCAACTTTTTGAGAAAACAGTGAAAAACGGCCACAGTATTTCTTAAGTCTTTTCTCTTTTATTTTTGATCTTTTAAAAGATCAAACAGATTTTTTCGGTCGTTGTTTTATTAATTTCTGAATAAATACACCATTTCAGGCGGAAATATTTTAACGGTAGGTTTCTACCAGCACCATCTTCATACCATGAAAATTATATGTAAATCTGTGAACATTTCTGTTTTGGTCTCTTACCAAAGTATGATACAACCTTTACCTACATTCCCCGTTCTTCGGATGCGGGAGGCAGGCGGAGGGGGGGGGGGTTGTGTTGCTAATAAATAATTGAACATGCGGTAACGTCATTTGGCTTAATTTCAACAAATATTTGTCTGAATACAACAAAATATTTCTATAATTAAAAGTCTAATGGGCAGATGGGATCGGTATAAAACTCAAAATCCCCACAAAAATTGCATTCAATTTTATTTTATTTAATTTTTCAAATTCATTCTGTTCCTTGCGAAACACTTTTTCTAACATGTAATTTTTTTTTCAATATGAAAGTTACAAAACTCTGTTATTGGTAGTAAAAGTTACATGTACATGTATGTGTACGCACAAAAATTACATGTAGTTAAAGGGATGGTACAGAACTGGTCTTTGCGACAAACCCGTTGCTGACAATGAATGCACATTTAATATGTAATCCATCATATACCTTAACTGACAAATCTGAAGAAGTTTGAGGTCAATCAGCCATCTGGGTCACGGGTAAATAGTGAAAACCCGTGTACAGAGAACTGTACACATTTCAACGAATGAATAAAACGCTTCGAAGCGATTTATTCCAATCGGGAAATAGTTTCATTAATTTCTCAACGAATATGGCATTTCAGACAAAAACATTTCATGGGATGTCTTCTCCTATCATCACCATTATACTGTGTAAGTTTTATGTGAATCTGTGATCATGAAGTGTATTTTGTCTTACCAATTCTGTACCCTCCCTTTAAGATTGCAAATTTCTAAGTTCTATAAAGTAGGCCTAAATGAAATTTCCAATAATTTGCAAACTTGAGCAAATGTATTCTACGAAATTAATCTGGATATTTATACTGTACTGTTGGCATATCACATTACCAGATATTATATCATGGAGTATTACATTACATTGTATATAAATGCATGTTATCACATTATATCAATAATAACATTATATGACATTATATGACATAAATGCATCTGATACATTCAAAATGCAATTTTGCAGACTACCAAATTCTGGACTCACTCCGGCGGATAATTGAACGATGCATATAAAATAATCCTGCGCACGGATTGTACAAATATGTACTGTACAGTGCAAAATGTGCAAAGCCAGCCAAATAACATCTGTGCACTATACAGGGTGTCCCAAAAAAAAACGCAACACTTGTGTCGAGAACTATTATATGAAAATTAAACTGTTTATCACTTCAAGATTCTAATACGTGATACAGCTATGTCTTGGCTATCACCATGTAGAATTTGAGCAAAATTGGATTAAAATTGAGTGAAAAAACTAAGACTTAAATACCTAACCTCAAAACAGATTTCCATCTTTCTTTCATACGCATTATGTGTGTATTGACCACTATGCGTGTTATCTTTGCAAATTTGTTTTTAAAGTACTCTTTCAATTGGTCATATTTCCGCCAATTTCAGTCCCAATATGCTTAAATTCTACATGGTGATAGCCAAGACATGGCTCTATCACATATCTGAATCTTGATTCTTGAAGTGATAAACAGTTTAATTTTAACATAATGGGTCCCAACACAGTGTTGCATTTTTTTCTGGGACACCCTTTATACAAGTTTATGTCCACTATATGTTAACATTACATGTATGTACCGTACTGGTATGCAATAGGATCGCTATACCAGTACATAGAAAAACACTCTTGTTCGTTGTTTTTTTTTACATGCACACTTACGTGCATGTTAATGTGCTCTAAGCTACCTTCTTCAACATTCCCCTGGTTATAATAATGTACATGTACATGTACTGTACATGTACATGTACAGTGTACACATACATTTCAATGTATTAACCCTCCTTTAATTTGAGTGCATTACCTTCTCATATACAAACCCACTCATTCTGTTACTATCTAGACATTCATGAACATGTCCAAGTATGCATGACGTGCATGCATCACAGAAATTTATTGATTGAAAACAAAATTATTGACTTTCTTCTCGGAAAAAATCATAATAATTATGATAACGCCGAGCAAATACTTGAGAATTTAAAAACACATTTTGTCATACAGCAATCAAAATAAAATGTGAAATTGAACAAACAAATTAATTCAGTTGTCCAGCACAACTCTTCTTTCCTCAATAGTGTGGTTTCGTATCCAGTGCGAGACGCGGTGGTCGCCATGACACATGACACTTGGAGAGTGCATTACATTACTCACAGCGTGAAATTAACTATGTACATGTATGTCATGCGCAAGACGGCAAAGAAATGTGGCGCAGGAGGAACATCGAACATCAGAAATATCTTCCCACATATTTGTGATGTTTGGTACATCGTACATCACAAATTCACTGTCTGCGCAGTTTCGTTATGCGATGTTTGCACATTCATTATAATGTCGTATAACGATACATCATACATCCCAAATCTGCGCACATTTTTCTTTGTGTGTTTTTATAGTGCCATGATTTTTTCTAAATAATCTTTGATGCTTTAATTTATGATAATTAGAAATCAAGTCACATGTCCACAAAAAATTATTAAACAGCGGTCAACTGCAGCGAAAAGCGCAATAACAGTATGCAGTTAATGGTTGCGATTCGGCCATCAATATGTCATGTGTTATGACGGCCATAAAAATGCATAAGGACACTATTGCGGATTTACAAACTGAAATTCCTATCTTCTTATCCAACTTTTCTGGGAACAAAAATAAGCCTACAGGAGTACAGGTTTTGAATGCACAACTTCCTCACACTGCTAGGACTTATAAATTTGAATTATAATAAACGGTCAACAACAAAAAACTCATAATATTCTGATGGGCAATTCCACGGTACTGACTCTGACCTATGTATTCCTTGATCAATCATTCTTGAAAGACTCAGACAATAAAAATGTTTTATTGGAATCAGCAAGTATATCACTTATGGTTTCTGGAAATGCATGCTAATGCGTTACAAAATGTCCCAAAACCACGGAAATGCCTTAACAGTTCATGTACATGTATGATGTTAATTTGGCATACATGTGTACATGCAAGACTAAAGGCCTGTTTGTTTAATGTACAGGATCACTGATTTTACTGATCGGATCCCATTTTAGCGTATCCTGCATAGGACGAGGATCCGCAATTTTGGGATCTCGTGCATTAAACAAACAGGCCCTAACACATGTAGGAATCATATATGCAGATATGTAATTTTACAGTTAAAAATCCATATATGAAAAAAGAAAATTCTAGAAAAAAAAAGACAAAAGTATAATTATATCAGCTTTTTATACATCTCCAGACTGCATTAACCAAATTCAAGATCATGACATGGCATTCCAAGGATGCTATAATCCAATATAGCAATCTTAATGATCGATAATTGTATGGATTGTACATGTACACTGTCCTGTGACAGTCACAGTTGAAAGCCCAATGTACATGTACATGTAAAATAAAAAGGGCCATCCACATATTCAATGAGCGGTACACACTGTACACGTAAGCAAAGAGCATGCACAATATAGCATGCATGTACGTATATGTGCATGCGGCACAAATTCTGTGTGATGTCACAAATGTACGGCACGAGACGTCTCCGGTTTAATGGGCCGTACATTTTATCGGCAAAAAGTTTCAGGCGGGTAAATCTATAGAGCTATTTTGGGACCTCTGTAGGCACTGACAGACGTAAGGACTTTCGGAATCCTACGCAGGCTCGCCACGCACAGCGACGGGATCCATCTCGAAGGTTTTATTCCTAACCAAGTGCAAAAAATAGGAATTGATTTTAAAGTAAAAAAAAAAAGAAGAGTTTTATCATTTTCACAAGTGACAATCCTTCAGGCTATGTGGGGCATACCAGTATGCATGTAAACTGAACCCAAAACAACATCGATGGCTGCATTGCAGAAAGAAAAAAGCAATTATGACACAGACCTCCAAAAACAGGATCTTCCAAAATAGACTATTTCATATCTTATATTTCATCATCTAGAATATAATGAAGGTTCCTCACAAGAGGCTTTGGAGGGCGAGTTTTAGAGTCAGACAGGAAATGAAGATCTTGCATTGACATGTTTCATTATCATTCCTTCCCTGTTCTTTTTTTTTTAGCAATTACCTGTCCTTGTTCGGCAAATTGTAGATCAACCGGAGAAATCTGCTGCCAGTCATTTGCTGTAAAATTTGACTGAAAAAGTGACATTCTTGTATGTACATTTTTACTAAATTTTATAATTGATAATGTTTTTTAACTCTGTGTTTTTATAATTTCTAATTGTTTCGCTCCTCTTATTTTATTATAAAATTACTGTGTAATCATTATCATTACGGGTTTAATTTCTCGCATGCAATTCAGGCTTGCCTTTTTTACTTAATGTTATGATTAATGATGTTTTCTATAACTTTGTGTATTATTAATTGTTCTTCTTTTTATATTTTACTGTAATTTCATATAATTCTTTATTGTGTAATTATTATTATAATTTTATGTTTGAATTGTACAGCGCTGCTGAATATTTATTATAGAAATGGCGCTTTAGAAAAGTAATAAATGTTAAATGTTACATGTAGGATATTTAGTAGTGTCTTGTGACATACATGTAAAAAAGAAAGTTATAACCATTAGGCTTGACTCGCGATGCTCATTTTGTTTTTAATGTTGAAGTATAATTTATAAATTAATGAATATGAAATGAATATCGCCCGTCTAGACTAGTAAACAATGTACTTCACTGTATACTGCTCATCACGCATACAGTGCATGTCCGACACAGTTCCACATGGAGTGTCCTGAAATGCATAATGCATGCACAATGTGCACCGTTTACCATCATCGCTACCAAATGCTAGACCACAATGTACTCCCCTTAAACCAACTCACTCCTCTGCCTTCCCTTTCCCCCAACCCTCCGCCCCACCATCACACCTTCCCAACTGCTGTAACTTTCAAGACATTTTTAGCTGGGCACAGACAAGGTCACGTTTGACTTGGCTGGGGCGAGGAGGTGTTGGGTATTACGTCAGCCGAATATGTGAGGCCGTTACGGTGTCGCACCTTCCATCGGCAGGCCCCGCACGTTGCCCTAGCTTGCTGGAGTGAGTGTGTGTGGCTCTTTGACGGAGTGGAGGGAGGGGGGGACAACCTGGGATACCCGTGACGGTAACGACGCTTCGTCCTCTGCTTTATGACGGAGGAGGGGGTGACCGGTTGTCAGCCTCGGTGTTGATAATGATCGCTGGAACGAGCTGCAAATGATTGATGCCCTCACCAGGAGGAAACGAGCCCCGATACAAGATTCATGAATGGAAGCCTTGTTCGGTTAATTTTTGATCCGACATACTTCATACCTGTTCAGGGGGGGGGGGGGATATGATATTTTAGCTCTACATATGGATGGATCTGGCCTGCCCTCTAAAATGCGGTAATCTGGTGAGGACCGCTGAACAGCAATCTGCTGTAAGGTGCGCAACATATTTGAGCACATCAAATAGGCAATTACTCCGAGTATCACCCCTTCTACTCCGTGCCACACTACGTACGAAGGACTGATACTTTATGCATTTTATGCAACGCAGCACATCAGCCAATCAGATCTGTTTTAAGAACATATCCGTCAGGATCGTGATGAAAAATGTTGAACTTGATTGGTCAAAACCTAAAGGTCAGTACTGGGTTGGCTTGCATAATTAATCAGGAAATCTGCATGCATCTCTATTCATTGTGCATACATGTGTACATGCACTCTCACTAATAGCACGCTGCACTTGCGCTAAAAATAGCAGGGTAAATGCTGTGACGTCACACCGGATCTCAGACAAACATTGCAACGTGTAGTGGGTGTGCGCGTGCATGCATATTGTACACTGCGTGTGTGAGTCAATGTTTGTCTGACATTCGGGGGTTTTGTACATGTGCGTGCTGGTCAAATCACTTGTGTGACGTCATTAGTGCGGAGCGCTATTCCAAAGACTAATTTTGATGATATTTTTGCAGTTAGGCGTATGATATGCATTCTAAAAAAAAACTGGTAGATTGGAATTTATTTTCTTACCAACAAAAACCCAACAACATGCCAAGTGATTCACAGTCTGCCTATATACTGTACATGTAGTATAAAAGTTTGCATGGCGGGCAGATACACAGCACTAGTACCCGCATACTGTACTTGAGAAATGACATTTTTCTATACATTTACGACTGGACTATCATCGCCACTTGGCATTTACGCACACTCCCAGGTAAGGAGAGTTTCTCGTCTCTAAAAAATCCTCACTCAAGAGGTAAAAAACTATAACAAAAAAACAGGCACAAGTAAATTGGCATATGAAAGTCAGCACACTCAAGCATTTTGCATACACGTAGAGGAATACATACGTACAATGTACGTCGTCGAGCCTCGCAGTATGTTAATACATACAGCCTTAGGTGTGACTTCTAATCAACACTCACTGACTGAAACAGTAAGCAAACAAGATAAATTCATCAATTCCGCTGGCCCAATGACAAGCCTTCTACGACTGTTCTAACCTTACCAAAAAAAGAAAAAAAAGAAAGATCGACGAAGAACCTAAGAAAAACACAGGGAACAGGTGATCGTATTGTACAGTGCATGTTACCATAAGCAAGAATCACCGCACATATATATTCAACTGAGAAGGGGGAGAGGGGGGGTTCCGAATCAGCATAAATTTGAATAACGGTACCGGAGGCCATTTCTTGCTAATCATCCAATGAGTACGGTGCAAACGGCCGGGTAATACCTATATAATATTCCAGAAGGGACGGCATTGACGGTAGTAATGATCATTAGAATTGCTGCCCCTGGTCATTTGATTTCACTGCAGATGCACGTGCATGCGATTGCTGTGGCTCAACTGGAAGAGAAGAAGAAGAAGAAGAAAAAGAAAAAGAAAAAAAAACTAGAGAAAAAAAAATTCTCCGTTTTGTGAAACCGAGAAATTTCGGATTCGCCTTGAGGGTTCGGATGGTTGGAGTCACGGACGTCCATTAGTAATTTGTTTTCGGAGGGGAATGTGGCCGGCATTTCTGCTGGAAAAAAAAAAAAATAATTCTCCCAACATATGGGATGGAGATTGCAATACGTGCAAACATTACTTGTTGAAATTTTATACAAATAATTTCTGGACATTTTTGTTTTGTTTTTGATTGGAGTGAAGACAGGGTTACTAACATGATTGGTAATTCAAAATGCCTTCATGGATGTTAAAATGTATGGTTTATTCAAAAAATTCAGAATCAGAAAATGTGATATTATGGTGTCCTGTGTTAAATATGAGATGTCTAGTAATTGAGGATGAAAATGTCACTGAAATTGACCTTATAACCTTTCTCAATACAATCACATACATGTAGACGTGGCATATTATTAAACATGTTAAAGCGTTGTGAAGCAATCTTGAGTAGCATACAAAAAAATAGATTTACATGTAAATACATTTGTCGTGGATGAATCAGGAATAAAAACAGAAGAAATTATTCCCAAATTTACTAGAACGACTCATGAGCACAATTTTTCATTCTTGCCTGGTCAAATTTATTACAATTTGGCAACTGGTATAATATACGAGTTAGTTTAAACTCAAACTCTCAACCTTAGTTATTTAATTCCATTATATGGTTTATAATACAATGTAAAAAAAAACCTATGATTCCACTGCTTAAAGATGGAGAGTAACACGAATTGCAAGAATTTGCTCTTTTTAAAATAAATTTAGGCTTTGAAATGTAGGCCTAAAACAACAATTTGTAATCTACAAAACAAGAGAATGAAATTAAATTCTTACAAATATTTGTTTTCAATTCACTATGCATATTCCTTTTTTCCTCTGATAAAAATTTATTTATTTATTTTTTTTTTTTTTGTCCTCTGACAAAAATTCATCCACACAATATACAAACCTTTCGGTCATATATTTTACATAATTTTATATTCTATTCACATATTTTGCAGAATAACAACAAACTTTCCATTCCAAACAGCAAGTTTGAAATTCAGTGTAATAATCAACAGCCAATTAACCCAGCCAAACTGTCGACATCTGTTTTTTCGGGGTTCCATTTTCTGTTTAGATTCTGTACTCACCACAAAGGTGGAAAACAAAACAAAAACAAGCTGTCGTACAATCAGCATATTGGTTGGTATACAGTAAAATATGCATGCCAGTGCGATGCATATACACACTGTACCAGTATTTCTACATGTATTCCCAGGCCCCTGGACTAAACACACAATAAGATGCGCCACATGCCATGCATTAATATAATCACTTGCAATGAGGATGAGCGTGTATACGGTACATGTACACGGACCAAAAAGGATATCGGACGCACGTACAAAAGTGGAGCGCATCTGACTCAATGCGTATTATTTTGAGAAACTGGGACATGTGAAGATATTGATTATTCAATTATTTTTGTTTTTCGAATTCCCTTATTTTTCACGTTTTACTTTTAATCAGGATATGTAACACAACCAAAACCTTGTTTAGCATATGTGTGCAGTTGCATGGCTTATTTATGGTAGTGCAACGATTGAAAATTTGGCCAAGAACAGAATTAACACATCATTCCATGGTGCAGCAGAAGAAGTGTGCATACATGTACATGTATGTTTAATTTTAATTTGTAAAAAAAATGGCAATTGTTTTACCAGCTCACATATTGTATAGTGTATTGTACAGCAAGCCTTCCATATACTGCATACGTGCACGGTGTGTGCATACTGTACACGTACCTTTGCCTATAGTCACTTTCATGACTATTAAATCAATGGCATTCACGTCGTGCACCCTAGAAGTAGGTTTATACAAAGGCATTGATGATGTCACTAGGCTTTTTGGTGACGTGGTCGGCAAAAACAGACGGTATGAAAGCAGGGCGAGCCCAAATGGGAATTTCTCAGTATTAAACCATGTTTAGGGGCAAGGATGGAAGCCAACAAAAATTGATCCATTATTACATACGTAGGCTACTGTACATGTATTCATGGACGTGGAGCTATTTTATAAATAAACAGATAGCTCCATGACATGTACAAAAAGAAATACAAATGGATATTCAAATTACCGGGAATGGGTCATTTGGGAGACTTTCATTTGGGAAACTTTACTTACCTATTTCTAATCATCCTCCAAACCAATGAACTTGAAATTGACATATGTTCACATTGAGAACATTCTCTGTCTTCTATCATGTCTATTAAAATATGGACGGTATAAATATGTCTTTAAAAGGTACATGTAGCTGGTATAATAGTAAAACACCGAAAAGTCTCCCTATTTGCAGATGCCTCCCAAATGTTCACTTTTTTAGACGCTAAAGTGTCTCCCTAATATGCAATTTGATTTTTGTTGGTTTCCTTTTATGATTTGATTTCTTTGTATCAGTAAAACCAAGACTTTTGAGCAACCTACTTTATAGGTAAAAAAAAACATATACAATACTTATAAAAAGCCATTCATTCTGAAAGTCAACCAGAAATATAACATGAGGACAAAAATTGGGACGGATCCAAAACATCGTAGATGAGCTGCAGTACAAGAATTTACTAACTGATATCTGAATATCCAGATAAGGCCTAAAAAAAAATTGTTGCGTTGCCCTCAGCGACCGACCGTAAAATGCCAAAACTTTGGGTCGGGATTTTTATTTTATTTTTTTCTCTGAGTCCTAAAGTATAAAAACTCACCATTTTTGACAGAAAATGTAAGATTTAGCAGTAAAAAAGCGTGCCTCCTCAAAACGACCCAAGACCGTTAATTTATATAATTTTTTTTGGGGGGGGCCTAATAATGAATATCTGCTAGACCTGCTTTGCTATTATCAAGTTCATTTATGATGAAAAAAGGCATAGAGATTCTATGAAACCTAATCCTAGTCCGATAATATTATTATTCAAAATACTTAAATCCAATAGTTCTATCATTTCCCCCTGAAATCCTGCTGTCACTCTTACAAAAACAAAAACTGCATTTAAAAATCTTCTTTTTTTTTTAAATACTTGGAGTTAGGAGGGCCTGACGCATTTCAATCCTAGCAGGATCTTTATAGAAGGCTGAATGACGAGACAGACATAAACATAAAGTAATAACTGCACAAACCAATTTTGAGTGCAGCGAGCAAAATTATTATACAGATTTCCTACACAAAAATTATTAACTAAAAAAATAAAAAAGCTTATTTTATCTTCTTTTTTTTTTTAACTTGATGAGCTTTCAAAATAAAAAGGTTCGGGTTAACAATGTTGTCCTCCGCTCTGTGGTTCGGTTCGGTAGAACTGTGACCCTCCTTTGAGAAAGGCCACTTCAGTTGTAATTAGACACAGACATCTTGTCAGGCATCTTGTATTTTTACCCAGGTACATACGTACGTACTGCTGTACTTTATAATAGCATTACAAGAAGTGGTCGCTTCCCTGCTCAGATTGCGCTTTAAGTCAATCCTAACTCATTTCCATACTACAGTTTAAAGGTACAATACATGATTGGTAAAGGTCACAGGACAGCACTCATACTTTGTCTGATCAAACATGTACATGAAATGATAGACCTGTAAAAATTTGAGCTCAATCGGACATCTGAGTCACGAGAAAACAGCAAAAACCTGACTCAATTTTTCTTATAAAACATGAAGTATGGTTTTGATCTTACCCGGGATCAAGACTGTTTTCGGTCTTTGTTTTACTAATTTCTGGATAAATACAGCATTTCAGGTGGAAATATTTTTATAAAGGTATGTTTCTACCAGCACCATCTTCATAGCTTAAGTGAAAGGGGATAACTAAAACAATTCAAGTGAGGGTGTTCTTTTTGTTTGTTCCAAAAATCGTTTGGACGAACGATCTCTGGAAAAGAAACAAAATCTTGGTTTCCTTGAAAAAAATGGACCAAGATTTCCCATGGTGACTGTTAGCACTGTTTGCATTTTCTGTCTCAAACTCAATAATTTTTTTGGGAGGCCTTGCAAATCCTATATGCTCCCTTTAACGCTCATGATTTTTTTCTGTAATGAGTGTGGTAGCCTGAATACCATACACACCACACTGCGGTTTGTCATGTTTGTGTGGTAATACATGGTTTATGATCCAGCTCCCCTGTGGAAACTGAGGTAATGTGCGGTAAGCAGCTCTTGTCAAGTGTGGAGGGTTTGGGTTAATAGTGTAAAACACAGTGAGCACTTCGAATGCGGGCTAAGACAAATATCAGCCACTGACTTGGGTGGGATTCGAACTCACAACCTCCTTGCTGGCTAGTGGAAACATCTCCACACAGTCTTCTGGCAGTCTCTGACCTTTTGTCATACAGTACAGGACTAATTAAAAAGGATAATGAGCAACCATCATTCTTTGCCATTGCATTCGTTATAAGGGAGGCTTCTTAAAGGTCCGATCTTTGCGTTTCAGATTCGTCTGATTTCTACCGGCAGAATATTTGGTGATTTGTGCAGCTGAAAATTAATATATTTTTGTATGAAGAACTATACTTTTTGGCAGATTCTTTGACAGCCTTTGTCATTGCCGCTATGTATTTCAAGGATTTCATTGTGACAACAAAACTCTCATAAACAAAATCTTTCTGGCCATACCAGAGAAAGGAGCCTTAACTACAAACAAGCAAACCCACAAATGGTTTAGCAATATTTTCTTTAGGGCCTTTCTCAAAGCTCGATTCCGGCTCAGACTCCCGCTTCATCTCTGTAATCCATATGCTGAAAATATACAGGTTATGGTTTTTCATTGAAGCTGAAGCTCTGTTTTCTTTTCCAAACCAGAGAATCTACTTCCAAACTGCAGCCAAAAGTCTCTATTTTGATACCCATAATTTTAGAATGGCTTCACGAAATGGAGCCGGAGCCTGAGCCTGAGCCAGAGCCAAGCATTGCAAAAGGCTTTTAGTCAGATTTTTCAGTAATTTTTTGACCATTGATTTTTTTTTTCGGCCAGTGGCCAGCGTCCTGAAACACAACGAACACAAAACTGCATCAACGAAATTCACACCTATAAATGCCAATGCCATTCCCACTCAATAGCACAGACACATTCGTATAAACTTAAGAGTTAAAATCACATCACCATTTAGTTTACATGATGGCTAGAATCCATTCCTGGTGGAAAATCATTCCAAAAAAAAGTACTGCATTGTCCGTGCCTTTCAGAGTTTTAATGTACACACACACAGAAAATTACATTTAGCGGACAAATTGACTGTTTGCCTAGGGAAGCATGCCTTAATACATGTATGTGCGTACAATATGAGAGCTAAGCACAATAGAAGCCATTAATAGATGGTTTAAAGGGAAATAATTAAATCAATTCTGGGCCGATTGTGCATGACGGCCACAATGCAGCATGAAATTGCTCACAGCTTCTGTCATCACAGTCCTATTGATGGAATCGTTCGTTTCGTTTTGTTTCCGCCCGCCTCCCCCGTCTGTCATGACATAACTCAATTGAATTGCTGCTTACATGTACTCCAAGACAATGACCAAATTATGGGTTCCCTTGTTTCTAGTCCATTGTAATCTGTGCAAACAGGCAAAACAAAAAGTACTTGGTACTATGTGGGACAGTTGCTATACGGATCCATATGTTGTGGTGTTCAGTTCCTTATAGTATCATCGCAAAATTCAGCACTTTGCGAGTCGGCGCCATTGTTCCCTTAAAAGGTTTTGCGGCGAATTTGCAAGCTGGCTAAAGTAAATGTCAGTTTATACTTCGAGCGCATCGCTCAGTGAAGTGAAACTGCATGACTTTTTTGGAATGGGTTTTGACTTTTGCAAACATTCGTTCCATGTCTGGTTTGTATAGCTTCTTTGATAGATGAATTCGCTTGAATAGCACTCCGCACTTGCGCTAAAAATAGCACACCGGATCTCAGACAAATTACATTGCAACCATGCAAACGTGTGGTATGTCCGCGTGCATGCATGGTGTACACTACGTGCGTGAGTCAATGTTTGTCTGACATCCGGGGACTCATGTGACGTCATTAGTGCGGAGCGCTATTATGAACCAGGTTTCATCCAGATATACATGTAGTTTGTGCATGAAGTTAGGAGGGCCTCATGTTTCTATTCTAGCAGGATTTTTTCAAAGGCTAAAATCTGCCTTGCCATTTTGAGCCATTTTAGCAATTTTAGACTAATTGAGACAGATCCTACTTAGGATCGAAACGTTTGGCCCTCCAATTTGTACATGTAACCATGTGTAACTCAGACCATCATTTTGGTTGATGAGCAGTTCGCAGCAGTTTATTACCTGTATTGATTATATTTTTGTTATGCAAGAGGCTTATCTGTGTTATATTTGTACATATGACAATGTACAGGTATATGTAAATGTTCAGCCTATCAACATATATGTACATGTTCATGTATATTGCACTTATTGCATAGTACATGTAAAGTGCACACGTGTACATTTATACTGTACTTGTACTGTACATGTACCATATTAATATGCAAATTTAAACAACTGCCCTTTCGTTAATACATACTTAATTAACAGCAGCTTTCTATAAAGCTAATTACTGGCTTGCTGAATATAAAGCAACAGTGAAACAGTTATGGGCGATATATAGAGGTTTGGTCACTTGTTAATAGTGCAAAGAAGGAATAAATTGTCTTCAAGTAATGAAGTGTTTAAACGCTAAGTGGCAGTTCACAATTTACAAAGTGCTCAACACAAGAATCTGCACAAAGTGACCAACTCGGGTATTTGCACAAAGTGACCGGTGTGTTCCACAAAGTGACCACTAGTGCACAAGTACACAAAATTTGGAGAAAATATTGGTTTAAATCATCAAAATGACAAAAATTCAATAAAGGGTTTGAAAATTGGAGGAATGTCTAATGTGTAGACCTATTGTACATGTTTGTCTACATGTCTTGAGTCAGTTTTGAAATAACTGGTATCAAAATAGAGGCTTTTTGCTGCAGTTCAGAAGATTCTCTGGTTTGAAAAGGAAAAACAGAGCTTCAGCTTCAATGACAAACCACACAACCTATATTTTTAACATATGGATGAACAGATGACAGAGCCGGAGCTGCATGGAGCCGGAGCATGAGCCAGCCGGAGCCGAGGTTTGGAAAAGGGTCTATAAATTGAAACTGCACAGAAGATGAGAACCTCACATTTATACACAGAGTGCATTAGAACTGTATGACAATCACATAAATGCCATCTGCTCCATACATTACAGACGCTAAGCGCGTGCTTAAAATTTGGATTCCAGAAAAGACCATTGTGCGTTTAGTACCCAGGCACCACACACTAAGGATTCCTGTATTGTACATGAGGCAAGTGCTGGGCACCTGTGACCATCATGTGTCGCTACAAAAGTGTTGTGTACCGGTATATCATGCAATGTGACAGACACCACAAAGTGCAACCATCATACCTCTTACAAACATCCTGCATCAACCACATCTAGATCATGTGCCGATGACATATACATGTCACATGATGATCACATGTGCATCATGTGTATATACATCATGTGGCATGTACAACCAACATTCTCCCACTTCCTTCAACGTACAATGACATCATGGATCCCACACATGGGCATCATGCACCTAAATAAACATGTACAATAGCACTCCGCACTTGCGCTAAAAATAGCACCGGATCTCAGACAAACATTGCAACCATGCAAACGTGTGTGGGGGTGCGCGTGCATGTACACTACGTGTGTGTGAGACAATGTTTGTCTGACATCCGGGGATTTTGTGACGTCATTAGTGCGGAGCGCTGTGAACCATGTCCAGTCATAAAAACTTAGCAGCAAGCGCGCTAGTCATTCAAACTTCTCGTCGTATACAGCAGGGCAAAGTGGCAACAGCATTCCCCGGCTATGAACACAGCCGCAGCTGTCCTCAGATGTTCCCAAGAATCCAGACGTGATTTGTGAGTCCCGTCCGTCGGTGCATGAACACGGTTCTGCTCCCTCGCACATGGATTGAGCGCCAGTGCGTACAGTTGTCACAACGACATGTCCGATGCAGAAACAGGCAGGCCAAGCAAGCATTACCATTTTTTTCCCTCGTAACTGACGACAGTTGCGATGCATTTTAACATTTTCATCTCATTTCTTATCCGGAGAATTAAAAAAAAGCAAGGAGGTGGTTTCTGTCAAAACGACTGTCATGTCATTGATAAGTATCAATTTAAGCTCAAACTGACCGAAGAGCAATGTCCGGAATCTGTCGCAATCTTACCCACCGAAAGCTGTCATGCAAGCATCTCTTAACACCCTAGCAATCTTGCACTTGGACAATTTAAGTTTGGAGAACGGTTTCAAATTCTTCATGTAACAACTCAATTCATAGACAAGGATGGATATACATGTACTAGGCTGAAAAAAAAATTTCCGGAACAAAATTTTAATTGAAGATGAGTGGCCCAAATAACACGGGTACAACGTCCGTAATATGTGCTGACTGACACACTGATACACATTGGGCACTGACTAAAGCAGCCAGCGCAATTGTGCTGCATTATTCAGGAGATGGGAACAAGACCCGATTTTAATTCCATGGATAAAAAATGTGGCACACACGGTCAATAGACCACACAGCTCTGTTAATTGTGTGTAGGCGACATGAATGAAATTGATTGTTCAATTTTTATCTTCTGTTTTTTCTTTTGGCTGTCCCATTGATTAGGGTTAAATAAATTGGACCAGCGGGCTCAGACAGACTAATTAAAAAACCACACGTCGCACTTCACTCCCATTTTTTTGTTAAGACAATTGCCATAAATAATTACTTTGTTCAATTAAATAGAACAAACATGAGCTACAAGCAGGCGGCCATGATGACGTTGTGTCCACTCAGCAAGAACCCCAAAGACCTTTCTACGAAAGGGTACGTTCAGACAGCCTTTTTTTTTAAACCAATTGAGTTAAACCGCCGGGCAACCGTGGAGGGCAAGTCGTAAAGTTGAAACGATGTTGCGTTCATACAGCATTTTATTGTTTGCAGTTAAAACCAATTGGTTTAATTTTTAGTTTTAAGAGGTGCCCTGACCCCGTACAGGCTTCAAGTTAAAATATAAAGTATGCGCGGATTGACCTGTTTGCAGTATTCAATATAAACAAGTGCGCCACGATAGGTGTTATGCAACGAGCTGCCTGAGCTGAAACCGGATGTCGGAAAGTTATTCTGTCCAGACAGTGTTTTAGCAGTAAACTTGATCGGTTTTAAGCTCTAAACCCTCCTCTCGAGCAGTTTTAACTTCGGGGTTTTAGCGACGGATAAAACCAATCAGCTTTAGATATGAAACCGTTTTATAGCGGCCAGACACAATTTGTTAAAACTGATCGAGATAAAACAGTAATTTTAGCGAAATCAAAATGCTGTCTGAATGTACCCAAAGAGAATAATGACAAGGATTTCACAAGATGAGACATGGCCTTTGGAAAATGACATTCTAGACCACACACCACCTGGAAAGTTCTTTGTTTTTGTTTTGGGGTTTTTTTTTTGGGGGGGAGGGGGGTTTGGTCAAGACTTAACTTAATTTTACGAGAATCCTTCTAATTACGCAAATAAATTGTATCGGATTTGATTATAAGATTCACAGCCGAAGCCATCCCAATCAAACGGCAATAATTTGAAAGGTCGGCCGTATTAACAGGACGCGATATTTATCAGTCAGGGGAAACCAATTGGTAATAGACTGTGGGATCCATCACCCACTAATACAACACAAATTTGAAGAAGAAGAAAAATTGAGGAGGGGGCGGAATTAAAAGAAGTGGGGAAGGGGGTACTATTTAGGAGTGGGAACCAATCTCGTGGACCAATCTTGGGCTCAATCACCGAAGATAACGGCTGTGACACACCATGAATCGCATACCACCCAGCTTTCTTCCCATCTTTTATTTTTTATTTTTGGCCCAGGGGTTGACGATATGATTTTTAATTTGTTCTGATGGAGAGAGGGGGAGGGAGTGAGATGGCGAGAGAGGCAAGGAGAATCAGAGGAGAAGCAGGAGGAGAGAGGTGAGACCATCCAACGAGCCGTTTAGTTGGAAGCTGGCAAGAAAATGGGGGGATTACGACTAGGATGATGCCACACTGTCAACTGATTTTTTAATTTTTCTTCTTCAAATTGGGTTCTCTTATTTGTTTTTTTCTCTCCTCCTAGTCCTCCACCTCCTCGTCTATGTCTGTCATTTTTATTCCCCACCATCTCTCTGACTTGATGCCCCGGTTGTGCCAATTTCACTTGGAGTGAAGGCCGTTGGCCGGATATAAAGACAGGACACTGTTCACTGCACAGATTAAACCAGCATTCATTTTTTTGGAAGGAGGGATTGTTGGTTGGGATGTTTTGTTCTTTATTTTAGCTCGTTTTTTTTTTTCTTACCCCCTAGTTTGATGATAAACATTAGTTCCGCGTTCTGAATCCCCTCCTGGAGCCAATTTCACAACACTGCTTAGCACAAAAATTTGCTAAGCAACACATTTCTGTCTTAATAAAAGCAGGGTTAACAACCAAGTTTCCACGTGTTGTGTATATCACTTGTGATTGTTCTTTGGCTGTTGTTCACTGATCATGAATATCAAACGAAATTTTTAATAGTGGTTTGTTTTTTTGAGCAAGACATTTATGTGCTCAGCAAATTTTTAAGCAGCTCCATGAAATTGGCCCCAGGTTTTGTGTTCGAATGAGAAAACATATGAGAGCGGTATGAATTGGCTTTGAAATTAAAAAGGGGGGAGAAAAATGTATGTTGCCCTACTGAGAAAGAGGTATGGTGTATTATTTCGGGTTTTTTTTTTTTACCCTGGCAATTTTGGCAAGGAATATGACTGCATCAACAAAAATTCATTACTGTGTAGTATCCCCATGGCATGTTCCTGTAGGGCTCACAGCCAAGGCAAGTCATCAAAGTCCCAGACTCTGGGCTCTATACACTGATCCGACGGCGCGACCATGGAGGAAGGAGACACCCGCCATTACTGGTGTGTCCCCACCAGTGGCGTCACCAGACTTTTGAGTCTGGGGGGGCACAAGGGTGGCACTAGCAATTGTTGGGGGGGGCAAACCTTTTATATATTATATTTTTTTTCACCAACCCAAATTTCAAATGGGGGGGCACGAGGGGGGGCACAAGGTTTTCCAGGGGGGGCACGTGCCCCCCCTGGCCCCCCCTTGGCGACGCCACTGGTCCCCACCCGTATTTTGTCCGGCAACAAAATAATTTACGTCCGCTACACTCTATACTGCAGGGTGTATGTCCCCTAATCATGCACGTACACCCTGCAATTACAGAGTGCGGCGAAGCGTTAATTCGTTTGTTGCCGGGCAAAAGGCAGGCGGGGACACTCCAGTAATGGCGGACAGTATATCCTGCTGTCGGATTGGTCTATACACTCAGGCATCCTTCAAAGTCCATAATATTCTAACAATCAAATGGCGTCCTGTACCATATGTGTACCACTACCAGATTCTATGCTAGCAAATTAAGCAACATTCTCATATGTAGCAAAGCTTTACCTAAGGCAGAAAGTTTTAAAAGGATAACAACTGACTAAATTATCAACTGTTCAATGCATTTGGACATAAATGTTTATTACATTAAAGTATTACATTGAATTAAACTCCGCCATTTGCAAATTTTTTTTCCCAGCTGTATTCTACCTCTATCTACTAATCCAGTATGTGGATTGGTTTGCGGAAACACCATGTAAGAATCGTTTGTACTTTCGCACTTCTATTTCCTTCGCACTTCTCGTAAGGTCTCAACATTTCGACTAGCCTGCTCTAGTCCTCATCAGGAGTCCTAGATTCTATACTATCCAATATGTTTAATCATAGATCATTATTTGCATTTTGTGGTCAGAGTTGGGCGCTAGCTTTTTTGTTTTCCTTCACACTGTTCGGCATCCGTCTATATATTACTGATACAAGACTGTGTCATTTCCTTGACAATGCAAATTTCCTATTAAAAACAATGACAGTATGAACCAATATGTTAAGCAGGGTGTATTTTTAGCCAGTCACATGATTCAGTGAAGAGGCCTTTATACTATGTATGTACATGGGATAAATTTGGGGAATTAAAAATGAAATGACATGTGCACACAACTATCCAGAAAAAAAGAAGATCTTATTTAAGTATGCTGTACATGAATAATATGACTTAAACATTATTGGTTAAATCGTTGCATCCAATCAAGAATTATCAACCTTGCAAAGGACTGGATTAAGTCTAATCTGCTAATAATGCACAAAACCTGCTTTCACATGCGCTGTACACAGCGTATGTAAATGCACCGTCTGGCCGAAAAAAAAAATGTTCTCGCACAGAGTGCACTAACAGCATATATGCAGTAACATATATACGGTCAGCTTCACCTTAAATCAATGTGAAGCGAGAGCCGCACTAAATGGCGGGGCTATTTTTCGCCTCCTTGGGTTTTCCTCCCCCTTATATACTACCATACTGAAGGTAGTAAAGTAGCACACCAGTAGCGATGATGGATTGTTTTTACTATACCACTGTGACAAACTGACTCCAAAAAAAAAAAAATCTCTGCGGGGCAAGCAGACTTCGTGTGACTGACGCCAGTCTAAATCTTGATCTGCGGGTGCTTATAATGCTTTCATGTTGACAGCATCCCGCAATCTCTTCAAGAATCCAACCACCCTATCGCCCCCCTTATTCCCCCTCCCTTCCCCCCACCCACCTTCCTTCCCTTTCTTCCTCCTTACAACATGTGCCTTTTTAAAACATCGCAACACAAACAACATCCCCTCGGGGATTTCGGAAGAGAGTGAATTTTTTTTTGCTCATTTTTTTTCCTGTTTTCAATCCTGTCAATCTTTTTTACTTCACCAATTATTTATATGGCGACATTTTCTTCGTTTTTTTTTTTTCGGGAGGGGGGATTGAAATTGCGATATATATATAAATGGATTGCACACGAAGTCTAGCGTGATGTCGGCCATCTTTGATGTAAGGACAGAGTATGTGGCATTTCTGAGGCCACAACTTTGCGTAGCCTCAATTTATGAGCTATGTACACTTGCAAGAAATCATGTTCTCAAACCCCACACTTTTATGATTGATGTTTAAGCAACTCCAGATGTGCATCATATTGAGAATTTGAACACGTGATGTGGCTGCAAATTATGGTACACACAAACGATATTAACATCAAGACACAGCTAGGTATTACAATACATATTAAAGGTAGTATCATACTTTGGTAGGAAACCAAAACAGAAATGTTCACAGATTTACATATAACTTACAAGGTATGAAGATGGTGCTGGTAGAAACATACCGTTAAAATATTTCCACCTGAAATGGTGTATTTATCAAGAAAATAGTCAAACAAGACCGAAGATCTTTTTGATCTTTTAAAAGATCAAAAATAAAAGAGAAAAGACTTAAGAAATACTGTGCCTGTTTTTCACTGTTTTCTCAAAAAGTGGGCACCGTATGGGACTGAAATTTTCTAAAATGACTGTTACTGTATCTGTCTTGATATTTTCTCCCACGAATCTGTATTTCTTTGATAAAAACAAAAGTATGATATTACCTTTAAACTTAACCTATCTTTACATATGAAATAAACATAATTCTTTCATTTTTTGAGGAAAAAAAAAGAAAACAAAATTAGCAATCAAGGAAATTCATCATGGACGAATGGTTTAAATTATGAATAATTCATGTGTGGCCAACCATACATGTAGTCCTTGGCATGGAACATGGAACACAGCTATAGCTACATAGACTTGACTGCATCTTTTTTATACCCTGAATTCATGCTGAGAGCTAGCCACTTATGCACAGCCTACATGTACATGTAAAGTACTGTGCATGTATACAGTACATGCACAAGCCTTGCCATTTGGTCAGACCAAAGGCGGGCGGGTGGGTGTCACAGTCTTCAAAATAAGAGTCAAGTGTTCCAGAGAATGTGGTTCAGACTGTTCATATGGGTCATCTTCTTACAGGTGTATAATATACGTACACCGAAGACAGCCAACGATTTGTTGTTGTTAATTTCTTTCAACAGGAACTCAACAAGAACTGACCAACTACACCAATACAAGTCAGTCAAGGACAAGCAACACCAACGTGTAATTAAATAATCCTAATATGTGCTGTACGTGAACTATTAGGCCTTGAAATTTAAGAGTAGGTGACCATGGCCCTTGTATGATTGCCCTCATCTTACCCTTGGTGTGGCCTTCAAGACACACTGGTCGTTCCAATGAAAAAAAACGTGCCCTTGCCCCCAAAAAAGCCAATTTCTGATGAGGTGTTACAGTTAACTCACGTTCATCAAGCTCAGAGACCAACGTGTATTGGCACACTCACGTCGGCCCTAATTCACGGACCAACTTCACCCCCTTTCCAGCAGAAAGACACACATTCTAGTTACTTGTCCATATAGACGTACGTCACACGTACGTCAAACGCATGTAATCAAAAAACAAACAAGGCCTTTTCCCTAATCAATTTTGTTTTGGGTACTATAGGCTCTCTGGTCATCGTAGCTATATGACATAAATTTCTTATGGCCTAATATGCTGCTTTTCACTTCATAACAAAGCTTCACGGCTGATCCATTAATTACATTTTTTGCAGTCTTGGGAACCGAGGGGAGGCGGGAGGGGAGGGGATAGGGGAGTCAATAAGCAGCCTTGAAATGTTCACAAACCAATCCGACCTAACAGACTCGCAGATGAAAGAGTACACTTGTGTTGGTTGGAGGAGAAAAAAAAAGGACTACGAAAAAAGGACAAAAAAAAGAAGAGAAGACAACGAAGCTCAGTGGTCCCCTCTAATACTGACTACTTTTAAAATAAAAAGTGAACTAAGAAAAATTGACTGGAGCGGGATTCGAACCGGCAACCTCCTGAATACCGTACAGGCGCTCTACCAACTGAGCCATCCAGCCCTACGTTGGTGGTGACCCCAATATTCAACTATCTTTGTTCGTTTGGCAGTCAGAAGCCATGAAACCACGCACACACCGCCACACCCCAGGGATCGTTTCAATTTATCTGCTCACTTTTCAATGACTTAAAAACTCAGTCAGTGTCCCCGAATAACTGACTACTTTTGACGAATGTTTCCGTCTTTGGCAATTTGCATGAAGATAGCGTCTTCGGTGGTTTTTAGGAGTTATCATTATAATCATTATCATAAACCTACATGTATGCAATTTTGTACATCAATTATTTTTAATGAAATGAATTCATAACAACTAACACAATTCAAAATACTTAAAACAAGAAACAAATGCACGTGGCTGTTAGCAATGTTTACCAGTGTTTAAATACCGATGTTGGTTCGTCAAATCATTGTTTGCCATTCAATACTATGCATATCTTATTTGCATAATCTGTGGGAATGGCGCATTACAGGTGATATTTACATGTACTATTCTGTTTTGTGAACATGATGAATAAAAACATTTCATGTTGGGCCACCAATCTGATTTGAATTTAAGTAACTGACAATAGTTCATATTGGTTTACATGTAGTGATTGCAGAACTTTTAAGGATGCTTTCTTTGTGGTCGGGAATAAGACCCTTTAAAGATTATCTCATACTTTTGCTTTTATCAAAGAAATACAGATTCATGGGCAAAAATATCAAGACAGATACAGTAAAAGTCATCTGTGAAAATTTCAGTCTCATACGGTGCCCACTTTTGAGAAAACAGTGAAAAGCAGCCACAGTATTTCTTAAGTCTTTTCTCTTTCATTTTTGACTTTTAAATGATCAAAAAGGTTTTCGGTTGTTGTTTGACTAATTCCTGGATAAATACACCATTTCGGGCGGAAAAAATTGAACGGTATGTTTCTACCACTGCCATCTTCATACCCTGTAAGTTATACGTCAATCTGTGAACATTTCTGTTTTGGTTTCTTACCAAAGTATGATACTACCTTTAAATGTACATTTTGTAAAGATACATGCACATACAGTAATGGTACATGTAACTTACAATCATTCAATGAAAACAATTTCATATCTCAAGTATGCCCCTATGTAATTCTTTCAATTTTTTTGACATGCTTTGTGTTCTCCTAAAAGAAATAGATGGACTTCTGCACAGCCCCTTATCAGGCAAATTTAAACAAAATGGCCAACTCACAACCACTGAACTATTTTTGGACTTTATCATTTGGCAGTGACACCTTTGTATTTACTGTAGATTCCATTGCTTTTCAGTGTGAAATTAATGTGTACTATTGTTGCGATAAATCAACCAAAGAATTATTGTCATCAAATAGTTAATTATAGTTATTTATTAAAATGATTGGTACTGGTCATTTCTTTACTTTTGCTTTGTTTTGTTTGTTTGTTTGTTTTTCAACTGCTGTTCGAAAAGAAAAACCAAGTCTGAATCCGGCCACTCAAATCAAATGCCGTTGCCATGGTTGCAGAAGGGTCGGTCACCAGAGTTTGAAAGGCATTGTTATTTTCTTCTTTTCTTTTGAATTCACTTGACAAAAATGAGTATTGATTCAAAGGGGTCAACTCGGAGCACTGGACACGCGGTGAATAATTCAATATAGGAAGGTACAGAGGGCATAGCCTTGTGGAAAGATATATTTATGCCAACAAAATTACAAGAGGGTAAATTATGAAAGCATTGTGTGTAAAATACATGATTGGTAAAGGTCACAGAACACCGCTCACACTTTGTCTAATCCAACATGTACATGAAATAATAAACCTGTGAAAATTTGAGCTCAATCGGACATCAGAGTCACTAGAAAACAGCAAAAACCCGACTCAAATGTTCTTATAAAACATAAAGAATGGTTTTGATTTAACCCCGAGATCAAAACTGTTTCTGGTCTTTGTTTGACTAATTTCTGGATAAATACATGTACACCATTTCAGGAGGAAATATCTTAAAGGGTATATAGGCCTATGTTTCTACCCTGAAAGTTATGCGTAAATCTGTGGACATTTCTGTTTGAGTGGGTATGTTGCCAATCCTGTGTAAGCTGTACCTTTAATACATGGATGTCATTTTGAAGGATGGCTATACAGTGCACATAATGTATGGTTCACATTCATTCAAGTGTGCGTAATGCGTTCTGTCATCACAAAATGATGTGGAAAGACGCCCAGGTGTCATTAGCCTGTCCCCAGCTATTTTCTCAGGGCTTTATATCCCATTATGTTCCCCTGATTTGTCTCGGCTTTCAACAGACGACAGGAAAAACATGTACAATCCCCTCCCCCCCCCCCCCTCCTCCCCCAACAACCTCCTAGCGTGTCATCATATTGTAGGGACATTCTTATTTAAAGGTAATATCAAATGGTTTTTATCAAGGAAATACAGATTCATGGGCAAAAATATCAAGACAAATACAGTAACAGTCATCTGTGAAAAATTCAGTCCCATACGGTGCCCACTTTTTGAGAAAACAGTGAAAACAGTCACAGTATTTCTTATTGTTTTTTCCCTTTCATTTTTGATCTTTAAAAGATCAAAAATAATTTTGGTCACTGGTTTTACTCTTTTCTGGAAAAATACAGCATTTAATTCGGGCAGAAAAATTTTAACGGTATTATGTTTCTATATATCATCACCATCTTTATATCCTGTAAGTTATACAGTAGGTAAATCTGTGAAGATGTCTGTTTCGGTACGCTACCAAAATATGATACATGTACTACCTTTAAGCTCATCTTGAAAAATTTTGGCTAGACTTGACTTTTTACAGATTTTCTTCTGTTTTTTGGCTTTCAATTTGTACTAGCTTGTCCTATCCATAATGTCGTCTGCCATTACATGTACACTGACTCTTAAAACACGCCCCCCCCCCCAACACACACACTTCCTGTGACTTGCAGTATTAAGCGGGAAGAAGATTCTGACGTTCTGACGTCACCCAATTCCATGCGTGAACACATTTCATAACAAGTGGGAATACGCTACAACTCTTGGCAAGCCATTTCATTTGCGTCCATATGGGACGACATATTACATTCGGCAACACGATTCCCAACAAAATTCCGAGCCAGTACGTAGCAGTTACTGATGTAGGCCCTATAGTGTCCTTATACATTTTTGTGGCTGCCGTGACGCATGACATTATGGGCGAATCACAACCACTAAACTGCATACCGTAATTGCACTTTTCGCGACAGTTGACCGCTGTTTTGATATTTTTGGTGTACATTTTACTTGATTTCTAATTATCATAAACTAAAGCCAAAACATAGATTATTCCGAAAAACATGCCACTATATATAAAAACACATAAAAAACAATGTGTGCAGATTTGTGATGTACGGTGCATCGTTATACATCATTATAATGCATGTGCAAACATCGCATAACAAAACTGCCCACACATTTGTGAATTTGTGATGTGCGATGTATCAAACATCACAAATATGTGCGAAGATATTTCTGATGTTCGATGTTCCTCCTGCGCCACCATTCTTTGCCGTCTTGCGCATGATATGCATAGTTAATTTTACATTGTGAATACTGTAATGCGCGCCCCAAGTGTCATGTGTCATGGCGAGCACCGCATCTTGCACTGGATACGAAACCACACTATACATACATGTACGTGACTCCTGTGAACATATGCTATCTATAATAAGCATGCGTTGAGTCTGACCGTAGGTAACCCGCGGACTTACAAGATAAACACCTTGAGAATTATCTTCTTACAAGACAATAAATTAAGCCCCTATCTTAAGCATCCTCTTATTCATTACCTTCAACCCCTCAGAAAATAAAATACTTTAAGAGTATTTTATAATTGAAGAGCAGAACAGCTTACACGTGCATTATGTATGCTGTGTTTATATCACCAAATCTTTAATACCAAACACGGAATCTATCGGAAATAATGCAAAGTCATACTGAACTCTAAAAATAGCCCTTTCAATTTCCTCCCTAACATTCCTTTTTTTATAATCACCAGACAAAAGGAAGTGAGCTGGCTTCAGTCTTTACTGTACAATAAAACTGCACAATAAAAACAAACACAAACATTTTTTTGTGGTTTTATGGCTTCTGACTGCCAAATGAACAAAGATAATTGACTATTGGGGTCACCACCAACTGGATGGCTCAGTTGGTAGAGCGCCTGTACGGTATTCAGAAAGTCGCAGGTTCAAATCCAGCTCCAGTCAATTTGTCTATCTTCACTTTTCAAAAAAATGTTAGTATGTGATGTGCAATAATATCCAGCATGGCTTGAACTGCTCTTTAGTCTCTGTGCCAGTTAATAGGGTCGCAGTGCTGCCACCCTCCCAGCTGTATTTTCTTAAATGAAAACAAGCCGTGGATGTTACCAACCAATCACAGGTGGTGTCTGTTCTCATGTGACCTTAGGCATATTTCCGAACTGACAAGTTCCTCCAAAGCCTTTGGGAGGGGGAGAGAGGAGGGGGGTTGAGAAAAATCCTGCCAGGATAGAAATGTCACGCTCTCCTAACTCAAAGCATTTTATATATTTCAGGTCAATATTTTGGTTGATGAGCAGTTTGTTAGCATTTCATTACTTGCAATTTTGCATTAAAAACAAAACAATAGCAGTACAGTAGGTACTGCTGCAGCTAGCAATTTATTATAAAGGCGGAGCAGAATTTCAAGGTGTATGTAGCCACGCCTTTACAACGACCCAACCCAGACCACTCCAATGGCTTTGTGCTCTCGGGCTAAGCAAGTGTAATCCATCTTTGTACCAATCCAAACTGTTCCATTCAAAGCTGTTTGCATTAATCTCAAGACCGACTACATCCCACATGCCCCGCTATCGCGATACAATTTCAGATTGTCAGTATAGGTACAGGTGGTTGGGGATGTATACATATATTTAAATGCTGCTGCGAGTTAACAACGCGAGTAACCTAAGACGCTGGGCTGTAAAAACCCAAACAGACATTGCAACAGAATAGCGCTTTATGTATTTGGGTCTGTCCACACTAATGGTACCTTTTGTGTACAAAAGATAACTTTTGGGGTGTAACGTGGGAAGTGGATTTAAGATCAGGTTTTTTGCTAATTTTTGTTTCCTAAATATTCCTGTAGTCATTCGTGGTTGTACTGAAAATAAATAGGCTGATTCGCTGGATATGTAGGAAATTACAAGGTCATCTTGAAGATGAAATGAACGATTATGTTCATAACATGGACAGACATTCTTGTGTTATATAAGTATTTTTCTTGTTATAATTAATGCAGACTTGTTCCATATATATTACTTGTCCAATGTTAACTTGTCATCACTCAAAATTAAAGCAACCTATTTCATATTTAAGAAATTAGGATGCGTCTTAAACAATGTTTGTAACATGGACAGAAATTTTGTGACAAATTTCTGTCCATGTTACAAACATAATATCTTGAAGGTGTAGACCCTCCAGTTGCTAAAATACCAATGGTTATATACTATGATTGGCCAGTGGCAATCCCTCAATGGATAGCTCTGCTGTAGAAACAAAACTAGGGATAATTAATTCATTTCACTACTAATTCCCATCACTTTATGATGAAATGTCTGTCCATGTTACAAACATAATATCTTGAAGATGATCCCCTGTAATATCTCCAATACTAAGGAATTTATCAAGCTTTTTGGCTGGCCAAGTTCTTACAAGAATGTGGGATGTAGTGAAAGAGAAAACATGGCAAATTACTTGATGTATCAACTTATGTCCCTGGTTCCCTCTAAATGTCACACTAAAAGTCCCCATTAGTGTGGACAGACCCATTTACAAGTAAAAAAAAAAAATTTGAAAAGGGCATGTTAAAGCTGCACTTCATGGGTAAAATTTTCTGTGATGAATGGTAACCGTTCACACAATTTGTAATGTTTTACGAAAAACAAACTAGCAGGCTCCAACTTTCCCCAGAAAAACATCAGCCACACATTTATCTTTTGTGGATTGATGGCACCAATTTGGTCCATTCCCAATATTTGCATGCACGCTTCATACTGCGATGACGCAGGCTTTCGTTACATATGTTAATCTATTCCTCAGGATTTGTATTTTGAACAGTGAGACCCACGAATAGTGGTTCAAACTGTGACGACAGCTTTCCAGCCAAATAATGCCAACAGACTGTGCAAACTATGACAGTGCTTGCCCAGATGGCCTCATCCACATCTAGTTATATATGTCTTCTTCTTCTTCGTCCTTTTTTGTGTGTGTCCAATTCAGAGGTGCCTGGTTATTCTCAGAATTCATCCAGGCATCAACTTTGATGGCTTCCGAGAACTGCTGATCAATAGGCAGTGTATACAGTACATTGTATCCTTCATAGACCGAACCTTATGAACTGGGGCATCCCATGAGCAAGACAGAGTACCATTGAATGATGACTGGGTACATACAATATTTCCACGAAACAACAAAAATACACCCACACAAAATTGCAAATGACTCATGCGTGCACATGTAATTAAAAAATGCCATGTGTAAATTAATTAACTTGTTTGAAAAGGGTTTTCTTCTGAACAACATACTTTCATTGCTATGATACAATTCCACGAATGTGATGGTTGGAAAGATACGAATGTGGTGATGTCATCATTTAATGACAGCTTCTCAGAAATTATGTATCCACGGTGACGGACGATGACTCGTTGAGATCCTCGCCACTGCGCACACTGTAACATTTGTCAGCAATCAGTGGGCCATTTCTACACCGTAATGGACTTTGGATGTGGCATGTTTGATTTTTTATTGCATGTATGCATACAGGAACTGTGTAAAACATTCATGGTAATTGGCTGCCCTGAGCTGAAAATGTGTTAGTGACGCGGGAGGCTGGGAGGATGGAGGAAGGGAGTGAGGGGCGGGGGCTGCTGGCCTGGGCTCGATCGCGCTGCTCGACACGTCTTAGAACAAAGAAAGTGGAGACCACTCAACGTACAAATGTAGATGACTGATAATACAAGAAGGAGTGGTGCAAAAGATTTGAATGCCAAACCAGTGCCCCACCCTCCCTCGCCCCACCACATCCCAAACCCAAATAATAACAAGTTTTTCAAACATAAAATTCTTCTCTTCTCCCAGAGTCTGGGACCAGACTCACTCTTGATGTTGTAACATATTGCATGGATGTACAATGAACAATACAAGACTCAGTCACAGGATTATAAATGATCCATATATACTAAACATTGCCTTGGTGCCCTTCATCATTGTCTTGATGCCCTTGGTCCCTGCCTTTGGCGCCCCAGGTTCATTGCCTTGGTGGCTCTTGATTTGATCCTTAGACATTTCAGATTGCAAGTGTCATCACGGTGCCCTTGATTGAGGAAGGTTACAAAGTCTTAGGGAAACATTCTAAAAAATATGGGCTCCAGGTTTTCTTCTTCAAGAATTGTTACTTTAAAGGTCAATTCTTTATATTGCGAGGCCCTGACATTTTGATTTTGGTGGGATCTTTCTCAAAGGCTAAAAGGAAAAGATCCTGCTAGGACCAAAATGTCAGGCACTCTCAACTCTATAAAACGTTACCTTTCGAGCCATTATTTTGGTTGATGGGCATTCTGCAGCTATTAATTAGCATTGCATTGCGATTGTCTCAAGCAATACAAAGAAGAATGTTAAATGCACACGTAAATATGTACAGATGTACATAAAATGTATTGAATATGTTGTTCATAATGTCAAATTTACACCACAAGCTTTTTGCACAACAGACACACTTTGGAATGGGAGACTTTGGAGAATCAGTCTTCAAGTCAACAGCGCACGCGCACGCACAACAGCGCATGTACACGTATGCATGCGCAAAACAACGCACGCATGCTCACAATTGCGTGTGCGTGCGCTGTTGACTTGAAGACCGATTCTCCAAAGTCTACCAATAAAAAATGTTAAGAATCTAGCAAATATTTGTACATGTGTGCATTTGGTGTATGTCTACATATATGTAAGCACGTACATGTACGTATACATCGTAAGCTTGTTCAATAGAACAATATACATATCGCGATATTTGTTTCATATCGAAACTTGTATCGGACCCCGAAAAATTATCAAAATACAGACATATACATATATCAGGAATATCGGAAATATCAAAAATATTGTGACATTTGGATGCTATGGCGTAACAGAATATTTACGGCTGCTCACGCTTGTTGCAATGTCAAAACCAGATACATTAATGCAAAATTTGCTTCAATTTCAAACATAATCACATTTTACACACAAAATGTTTCAAACACAGAAATATTGGTCTTTTAGTATGAACCTCACAAATAGTCAGCTGTCAAACTGAAACCAACAATTTGTGGTTATTGGTTTTGGTTTTTTTTTTTTTTCAATTGATCCCTCCTAATCATGCCATGCATGTACATACATTTAAATTAATATTTAATAAATTAATAAATAATAAAGGCTGATACAACTTTCTTTGCATATTTTACAGCTGGCTCAATATCAATTTTCAAAAACAATATTTCAAATTATTGTTCATCAAAAAGTGGCAATAACCCTCTTTCCCCCCCCCCCCCTTAAAAAAAGGACAAGCCCGCCACACCGCACCACACCTGGCCGTCACACATGACGCCCAACTCCTTGTTTTCCAACCGTGGTTTACACAGGATTAGGCGCAGCCTTATTTCCCCAGCTATCTGGGGGGTCGTAACCCCTGACATTTCAATCAGCCAGCCCTTGCGAGCGAGAGCGGTGGTGCTGGCTGGCTGGCCTGGCTGGCTGGCGCACTCCCCATGTACATACACTGCAGTCACAGGCAGTACCGTACAGTATACGTATATACTGTGCATATACTGTACATGTATGTATATGTGTACAATTTACAACATGTACATGTACAATGTATGTAAGGGGAATGCATGCAACCATGGAGAAATACTATACAGAACATGTAAAACACATGTGTTTTATTTCTGAACGATGCAACCATTGCAATCAACAAGCCACCATATAACTATTATAACCAGGGGCCAATTTCATAGAGCTGCTTTTAAAAAGCACAAAAATTACTTAAGCATGAAAAGTCTTCCTTGATCAAACAGGAATTGCCAACCAAATTAAAAATTTCCATGTGATGTTTTGCTGCTTTGGCCATTGTTTGCTGAGCATAACATTCACAAGGAGTTTTGGCTGCCATACTGAATATGCAAGGTTTTTAATGCTTATTAAGCAGGGTTAATTAAGCAGCTCTATGAAATTGGCCCTTTGCATGTTTCATATGGACAGAAGGCTCTGATGTACTGTATGTCCAGTTCATGTATGTTTTATACCTGAACCTATGGAGCTAGGAAGAGCTCCATGCTGTATGTACCAAACCACACTAGCATGACAAGTACAGCGTCTCCCTGAGTCTAAAGATGCATGCTAATTACCACACAAAGGACAAACAGGGACAGGGGGCCATGATGCACACATGTACATATACTTGAGTGAAATTGTTAAAATAAATCCTGGAGCAGACAAATGGGAGACTTTGGAGAACCGGTCTTCAAGTCAACAGCGCATGCACGCACAAAACAACGCGCGTATGCTCACAAGTGCGTGCGCGTGCGCTGTTGGCTTCAAGACCCATTCTCCAAAGTCTCCCATTGGCCAGTTTGGGCTGTGAGGGATGGGAGGGGTGGATGGGAGGGGTGGGAGGAGGAATGGGGGATGGAGTCAGACATGGTGAGCAGGTAGTTTCCGATCTGAGGGATGTATCTAGAAGAAAAGGTCAGATTGGGTCACACAAGTCATAGGTACATGATCTTTAGCGTCATATCTACCAGCAGCTTAAAACCCATCCTGTCCTCGACAAGACAACAATGATTGATGTCTGGTGTGGCCATGGACATGTTTCAATGCATGCAGCATCGTTGGCACACTGAACAAGGTGCATACTAATTAACGACCATAGATGTGTACATGTAACATAAGACAGTGCTTGGCTAGATAGTCCAGACAGAATAATGATGCCTTGCACTGTCTGGGAATGACAATGTGCCCTTATAGACAAGGAGCATGGACCATGAAACAATTAGAGTTCTCAACCCGGACTACATCTAAGGTCTGACTTAAGAAATTGATGGAATAGACCTCAGGGAACATTTCTAGGTACTATGTGGCCTCAAATTGTGGTAGCACTTTTGTGTAATATCCCAAAAATTATTGCAATATTTCCCAAAAAAATTAAGAAAAACAAAAGAAAATTCAACAAATGGGTTTAAGCAAATTGCTTCTGACTCATTTTTTTTTTATGTTATTTCTCTGTGAATTGAATATGAATTATATAATCACATAATCATTCACCAAAATACATATCAAGGACTTGGGGGGGGGGCAGAAAATACGACCACGCCCCTTTTTCCGTTGCATTGTGGGAAAGTGAATCTTGTTTTTTGTTGATCCTCAAATGATAGAACATTTTCTCAAAAGTGAAACCACAATTTGAAGCCAGATACTATCTAGCAAAGCTGTTAATGGCATAAACTTACATTTTATGAAGTCAAAGCTCAGATGTAGTGGGTGTTGAGCTAACTCCTTAATAAGAGGGTTTTCCGAACTTTGCTCCTTGACTATAGCAACCAAACTGATGACGAGTAGCAAAAGCCAGCAAGTGTCATCAGCTTCGGTCAATTAACCCACCAGGTCCGCAAATCAAGATCTTTGCAGTTGAGGAGTTTCATCCCAATCCCTATAGCACTCCACACTTGCGCTAAAAACAGCACACCGGATCTCAGACAAATAACATTGCAACCATACAAACGTGTGGTATGTGCGCGTCCACTCATGGTGTATACTACATGTGTGAGTCAATGTTTGTCTGACATCCGGGGACTTGTGTGACGTCATTAGTGCGGAGCGCTATTAAAAATCTCTGGCCTGAAAATTGTCTCAGCTTCAGGTTTGGAGGGTTTTTTTTTTACAGTTCTGTGCATATAAAACAGGAAATGTGCACCAAGTGTTAAATAATGACTTTAATATTGGAAAGCAAAGCCCATTTCGGGCTCATTTGAGTTGAAATCCTATGTAATTCTAATTTCTGGATTGGTGAAAAAATGTTTCCAAACTAAAACAAGTTGTTCAAGCTTCCCATGTACAGAAAACAAATACCAGTGCTCTGGTACATGTACATGTATTTCTACCTCCATGTTTATATGGTTAGACGTACACAATTACACCCATGATGTAGAAAGGCATTGAATGTACAATGAATGCATACAAGTATACATGTACATGCCTACACACTTTCACTCAGTATGCTTTTGGACACCATATTCACTGATTAGGACACATGCCACGTTTTGTACATATGTAGCACGTCATCTTGGCATTCTCATTTTACAAGAGAGAACATCTTGTTTCCAATTCTTGGGAAAACAACCTTGGTTGCTTACAACGTCATACATATTAAGTATCATACTTTGGTTTTTATCAGATTCATGGGCAAAAATATCAAGACAGATACAGTAACAGTCATCTGTGAAAATTTCAGTTGATTAGGCTCACAACAGAAGTTGTTGAAGGGAGCACCAATCCTGTTCCGTACCTTGAAGACATCAAAACATTCTAGCATTACAAAAAAAACAATATCTCTGTGTAAACTTCTGGGCTTAACGCATCTCTTCTCCGCTGCCTTTTAAACCCGCTGGAGAGAGTAACCACACCCACATCCAATTACTTTCTTTTGAGACGCATCCTACATATATCCGTCCACATCGGGATGGCCGAGTCTTTCCAATATAAAAAGCCCCAAACACTCATAACAATTTACTGCGGCAAAACAACTCCAGGGCCTTTATATAAAATTCTGATCCACTCACGATAAATGCTAGATGCTAGATCCGAGATGCGCTTGGCCTTTCCGCACCCCTCCCACTTTCTCTCTCTTTCCCCCTCCCCCCCACTTCTTCCCCCTACTGGCCTGAGAGCATGTCTCTGTAATTGTATTATGGGTAATCACTTATGGGTGGAAGCATACTAGCCGTAAGCAAGTGCGGAAGGGGGTTCATGACTGCCAACATTTACACAGATATACGGTGTGCAAGTAAATACGCACAGTTCTGTAACGCGCACAACAAACCTTAACTTAAATAACAAACACAGCTGATTTCTCACTAAACAAAATGCTTCAAGAAAAGACACCGATTTCTTTGGGAAATCTTCAATATTCATTATTTTAGGTAAACACGCTGCAAAGTCATCATGAGCATTATTTGAAATGGCAAACTTAAATGTGTATATACTGTACATGTGTATGAATTTGAAAGTTGTACAGTGCAGCACGTCATGGTTATAGCGCCCTCTGACAATGATCAGCATGGATCATCTACTCAAAGGTTGTGTCTTGAGCTAAGACTACTCAGTGCTCAGCAAATTTCTCTACTAAATAGTAGTAGTACTTTTTGCTTACATGTAAGTATGAGCGAACTTCACAAGTTACCGAGTAGTCTAAGCTGGGTGCTTATAAGTACATGTACAGTACGTCCAAAATGGACACGCAAGTGTACGCAATAAGCCATTTGCGAGATAAATTTGAATAGTAACTGTTACACAGGCTTCTTTCATTGCATAGAAACACCTCAGTTTGAATTTCCCAGACTAAAGACTCTATTGCTATATCACATGATTCGGGGCAAGCTTTTACTTAATAGTTACATTCAGACGTCTTGCACCAATGCGCTGTTCATAATGGATAAGAATGGCACAAAGGAACCAGTCCACTCCAGAGATGGGTATCGCTATGCAAAAGCTTGCCCCGAATCATGTGATATAGCAACAGAGTCTTTAGTCTGGGAAATTCAAATTGGGGTGTTTCTATGCAATGAAAGAAGTCTGCGTACCAGATACTATTCAGATTTAACAGGCAAATGGCTAATTGTTACATCACACATTTCCTAGTAATTTTGGAAGCAGCAGATGTAGATTAAGTACGCTTTGTTCAGCGCTACTAGAGGTGGCAGAGCATTGACATGAAAATCACTTTTTTTGCCAATGCCAAAAGAATGAATCGTTCCGGCTTTGCTCTTACATGTACATGTAAACCCCGCCCACCTTACCAACGGCATATGTTTTATACATATGTTCATGTATATGGACTTCAAATGGTCAATGCGCACAGCTTGATTGACAGGCTGGAAGGGTCCACTGATTGTTAAACAGCCCTATGACATTTGATTAAGGTCATCTACATGTATCTTCACATTATTGTAAGGTATCGCACATCAGGCTGCACAACATGAACTTTAATAGTCACGCAAATATGATTAATTACTGTCAGAAATACGGTTTCCAATCAACAAAGGTTTCAAATTTTAGAAAGGGCAAAGCTAGGATACCATACATGTACATGTACAGTACATTTTGAAAATGTGCCAAATAAAATGGGCACAGTCATTATACGAGTGCATAAATTATACACGAATATAACGAAGGAATGAGAATTTTGCATCAAATTGAAAATAAGAAAAACTACACTGCCAAATGGTTTCGCAAGGAAACAAAATTAAAACTGAGTCCTACATGTACATGTATGTATGCATACACTGTAAGTCTGCATCGTTTGACATTTCGGGCCTGTCATACTGAGTAACACTGCACCGTAATGCAGCGCGCTGGATCGGAGTACCACTGAAATATGCTATGAGGTTACGATTGCACCACAACTCCCCCCCCCCCCCCCCCCCCCACCGTAATGCAGCGCGCTGGATCGGAGTACCACTGAAATATGCTACGAGGTTACGATTGCACCACAACTCCCCCCCCCCCCACCGTAATGCAGCGCGCTGGATCGGAGTACCACTGAAATGTATGCTATGAGGTTACGATTGCACCACAACACCCCCCACCCCTCCTTACTCCCAGGCTTGGCAAACGGACTATACAGCCTATTACACCACCCAATTCATCTATTTACCGACACTTTCATTTCATTAAGTCCTACCGATGCCCACAACATCAATTAAGCAATGAGCACCAAATGTATGTAAATTGTAGTCGGCATGTTGTCTGTGCATACACAATTTGCCCCCGCAATGCACAACAGTGCACAAACCGGCACTATACATACACATATGTGTACATGTACAAATGAAAAGGTTGATTAATTAATCTATAGCCACTAACGGTGGCATCCTTACAAAATGTATACTCGTACATGTCTACTGGTATGCATATTACGGTTTGTCCTTGCACAAAAACACGCAGGTATTAGGTGCACAGTGCATTCATATTCTACAGATTAAGCTGGCCATTTATACATGTCACACACATAATACTCTGTGCATGCATAACCGTGATGGAAGGACAGGACTTATTTTGACCTGTCCAGGTGGTTTAACAATTCTGTTTTATATGCATGGGTCATCAGTCCCATCTCTGACAAATTCAATGCAAGTTTCTGACATCCGCCAACATTTCAATTTTTTCCTCATTTGAGCTATGAACCTTGCTATCTACCTGTATGTACATGTACCGTACATGCATTGTATAGACCGTTTACGAAACAGAGGTTTAGGCTCAGGCTCAGGCTCAGGCTCAGGCTCAGGCTCAGGCTCAGGCTCAGGCTCAGGCACCATTTTTGTGAATCAGGAGCAGATCCAGGATTTTCCAAAGGGGTGCGGGGCGTGGAAACAAAATATGCCGATTCAGTAGTGATGGATGCATTTCGGGACAATCAAAGCTAGATAATTTTGTCTCCCCCTCTTTTTTCTTCTCTTTTTGAGTCTTTCTCCCTCCCTGTATATGGGTCTGTCCACACTAATGGTACCTTTTGTGTACAAAAGATAACTTTTGGGGTGTAACGTGGGAAGTGGATTTAAGATCAGGTTTTTTGCTATTTTTTGTTTCCTAAATATTCCTGTAGTCATTCATGGTTGTACTGAAAATAAATAGGCTGATTCGCTGGATATGTAGGAAATTACAAGGTCATCTTGAAGATGAAATGAACGATTATGTTCATAACATGGACGGACATTCTTGTGTTATATAAGTATTTTTCTTGTTATAATTAATGCAGACTTGTTCCATATATATTACTTGTCCAATGTTAACTTGTCATCACTCAAAATTAAAGCAACCTATTTCATATTTAAGAAATTAGGATGCGTCTTAAACAATGTTTGTAACATGGACAGAAATTTTGTGACAAATTTCTGTCCATGTTACAAACATAATATCTTGAAGGTGTAGACCCTCCAGTTGCTAAAATACCAATGGTTATATACTATGATTGGCCAGTGGCAATCCCTCAATGGATAGCTCTGCTGTAGAAACAAAACTAGGGATAATTAATTCATTTCACTACTAATTCCCATCACTTTATGATGAAATGTCTGTCCATGTTACAAACATAATATCTTGAAGATGATCCCCTATAATATCTCCAATACTAAGGAATTTATCAAGCTTTTTGGCTGGCCAAGTTCTTACAAGAATGTGGGATGTAGTGAAAGAAAAAAACATGGCAAATTACTTGATGTATCAACTTATGTCCCTGGTTCCCTCTAAATGTCACACTAAAAGTCCCCATTAGTGTGGACAGACCCATATTGTTTTTCCTTCTTTCTTTCTTTCTTTCTTTTCTTTTTCTTTTCTTTTCTTTTTTTGCTGGAAGAAAAGGGGGCATCTGCCCCCCCCCCCCCCCCCAACACCCCCTCTGGATCGGCCCCTGAAAATAACAGGTATCAAAATAGAGGCTTTTGTCTGCGGTTCGGAAGTAGATTCTCTGGTTTGAAAAGGAAACTTCAGCTTCAATGACAAACCAGGACCTATATTTTCTGCATGGATGACAGAGATGAAGCCGGAGCCGGAGCCTGAGCCAAAGCCTCTGTTTCGTACACGCCCATATACATGTAGTTATATAACAGATTTTCCCTTCAATGAGTTTGAGCCATGCAACTTGTGCAGTGAACGAACATGTACAGTACAGCGCCTAGCAGAGAACAAGTTACAGTACATCTTAGATATATGTAGGTGCGGGAGATGTACATAGTCCAAATTGTTTATTCCACCAGGACACCACATAATGTACCACAAAATTCAGCACTTGTGATCAGTTGTGATCATCATTCTTTGCTTGCAAGGTTAGCGTTAGCTCCAAATGTTTACACATGTATAAGGCCTAGCCAAGTAAGGATAAAATGCTTAAATTACACGAAATGTGCAGGCAACTGCGTCTACATTAAGCGTGCACACAATAATTTTCTGCTTAACCCCCTGGGGGCATTACACTGTGTACCATCCTGAATCCTCCAATGATCATACTTTAAAAACTGCGTTCATCCTGAATCCTCCACAGTCCTCCAGTGATTTCATTTATACTCAAAATGAGAGGTACCTGAATCCTGAATCCTTCACAATCCTTCATTGGCCCTACCTTAAAAATTGCGTTTATCCTGAATCCTTGCCACTCCTCCATTGGTCCTCACTTGGAAAATGACATAATATCCCGAGTCCTCCGAAATCCTCCAAACCTACCAGGAGGATTTTGGAGGATTCAGGTGGGTTACGGTAGCAGTATTAAAGCAAATGGATGAAATTTTGCCAGTCCAGGATGGGACACTCTGGTAATCCATGTGTGGCTATGGCTACAAGCTTGGCAGTTGCTAAGAGCAATTCAACACACTACATGTATGCTGCAGTGCAGACTGATGTGCTGTTGCCCTTAACAACAGCCCAGACTGTAGCCATTCACAATTGGGATCTGGCAAAATGCCCGCTCAAAATTGTGTAGTTCATGTAGTCATACATGCATGTGTATTCTGTACATGGTGTACATGTAGTGTGGTCTTATAAGATTCTTTGTTAATATTTACGGTATACAGATTGATATTTTCAAAACGTAATTCAATTAATTGTAAAGGACTGATAATTTTCACACATGGGAAGTCTTCACATTAATGTACACGATGTACAAGTACGTGATTCACTGCTTACGTCAAGCGTGCATTTTGCTCTTGCAGATGGCAGTACAATATCTGGTGATATTGCGTGGCCTTGTCTATAGTCTACACTACCAAATGCTGCACCGAGAGATTGGAACAGAGTACATGTATAGTAATTATATTATGCAAACCTTGCACCATATCATTAAAGGTAGTATCATACTTTGGTAGCATACCGAAACAGAAACCTTCACAGATTTACCTACACCTTACACTATAAAGGAGGTGGTGATGGTAGAAACATACCGTTATTTCAGGCCCCTAAAAAAATTTCTGCCAGAAATGCTGTATTTATCCAGAAAAGAGTAAAACCAAAGATCAAAACAATTTTGACCTCTTAAAGATAAAAAATAACAACGAAAAGATTTAAAAACTACTGTAGCCATTTTTCACTGTTTTCTCGAGAAAAAAAAAGAAAAAGGGCACTGTATGGGACTGAAAATTTCACAGATGACTAATTAGGCCAGCTGTATCTTCCTTTATTTTTTTTTTACCTTGAATCTGTATTTCTTTGACATGTAGAACAGCGAAACTGTCATGGCTCACTGCAGCCTTACGTGCAGTTACAAACATGATAGCAAAATAAAATCTTAAAAAGACCGGATTTTTTTTTTACATTTTTTAATTGTCTTTCTGGATTAAAATAATTATTTTTAAGAGTATCAACTCTAATTTGAGGTTGTATTTGATTAATTTTATTACGTTCCCAAAAATATGAAGCACTGAACTTTTTATTTGAATAAAAAATAAAAACATAAACATTTCCTGCGGACGGAGGGACAGATGGACAGAAATCCATATTACATAGACTCGCACTGCTTTGCAGCAGCTCGCCAAAAACCACAGTATATTACTTTTAACCTGGTGAGTTTAGACAGCATATATGCAAACATGTACACTGTATACGTTTATGTACATATCATATACACCTGGACATATAAATTAAATAAAACAAACTGTTTCTGCCCTGACTCCTCCTAGTCCTAGCAATTCACAAGACCAGTGGTGACAAATCTCATGGCCCAAAAAACAACAACACAGTGAATAGTGCCTTGAAGTCATCATGACCTATTTATAGTGATGCGGTTCGTCGCCATGGCAACACGCAGGGTGGGCACCCATGGTGTAAACAATGGGAGACGCTGGTGACTCAGATATATCAAAAATGTATGCAATGAAACGGGATCTACACTGTAACAATGCGACGTGCAGCCTGTCATGTATCAATCATTTAAAGATCATTTATCATACTTTGGTTTTTGTTAAAGAAATTTTTCATAGGCAAAACTATCACTTAGGTAGACACAATAACAGTAATCTGTCAAAATTTCAGTCCCTTTTTGAGAAAATAGTGAAAAACGGCCACAGTATTTTCTTAAGTCTTTTCTCTTTTATTTTTTTTTCTTTAAAAGATCAAAACAATTTTGGTCCCTGATTTTACTCTTTTCTGGACAAATACAGCACTAAAATTTCAGGCAGAACAATTTGAACGGTATGTTTCTACCATCATCATCTTTATACTCTGTAAGTTATACATGTAGGTAAATCTGTGAAAATTTCTGTTTCGGTATGCTACCAAAGTATGATACTACCTTTAAACCAAACAGCACTAGAATGCTTTTTTTGTTTAATACATAAAATGAAAATCCATCAAACAATGGACATAAAAACAAAAGAAAGAATTATCACTTTCCTCCACAATTCAAACCACTGATATTGCACAATGAATGCACAATGATATTCACAGTGCTCAAAAATACATAATGTACCGTGCCGACTTGTGTTTTCATAATCACCATAATTACATGTTTATCATATTTATGTGTACAGGACGTGTACATGTACTGTAAATCACCCATTGCACAACCATTGATCAAACTCATTGGGTAGATGCAATCACTATGAGAATACATGTGTGATAAGAATGTCCAGTGTTTGTACCCGTGATACATGTTCATGTAAACAGTACACATTGAAAGATTGTTCACACATGTATAATGCATGTTGTGCAATCATATTTTATTCAAGCTGCAAATATGTTCATACAACTTTATACAAGTATACGTCCTAGTGGGCATACATGTACATGTGCGTGTCATCACAACATTTAAATATTGAAATGCACGACGTATGCTAAATATACACATTTTACATAAATCCGTTGTATGATTTACAACATGTAATTACAAAAATGTATATTGAATGATTTTCCCCTGTTGTGTGATTGTGGAAAAAATCTACATGTAGGCCTACATGTACCAGTGCAGCAGCTGCTTGCATGCAGGCAGAAGTAAACGAGATGCAATGACATGTACTGTAGGCCTACATTTAGTTACGTATAGGTGTGGTCCCAACAGCATATGTAACAGCTACAGTCTACACATGTTAATAATAAAGGTAATATCATACTTCGGTTTTTGTCAAAGTAATGCAGATTAATGGGCAAAAATATCAAGAAGGATACATCAGGCCAAGCGTCATCTGTGACATTTTCAGTCCCATACGGTTCCCTACTTTTTGAGAAAACAGTGAAAAACACCCGGACAGTATTTTTACAATCTTTTCACCGTCATTTTCTAAAAGATCAAAATTGTTGTTGGCCATTGGTTTTACTCTTTTCTGGATTATACATTGTGTAAATACAACATTTCAGGCAGTAATATTTTAACAGTTGGTTTCTACCATCACCATCTTTATACCCTGTAAGTAATACAGGTACATGTACATCTGTGAAGATTTCTGTTTTGATATGCTACCAGAGTATGATACATGTATGATAGTACATTTAACATACATAAACATACAATCTCCAGTTATTATGGTGTCTGAAAAGTACATGGTTAGGTGAAAACCCTCCGACAGCAGGCTGCCCCTACATGTGGAACACATACTACGCCGGTTTTGATGGAATTCAATGTACAATTTCATTTATAAACTCTGTGAGAGCTATGGTGTGAGTGACCTTTCCATGCCTGATCAGCACCTAGACCAAATTTTGCCCTGAACCCTGTCGAGCATGAATAATGGGTTTTGCGGTAAAGGATTAGAATTTAAACACCTGCCCGCTGCCCGCTGCCCGCTACCCGCAAAAAAATACATAAAAAAAGGGGGGGGCGAAATTGTGACAATCCTCAATCCTCTAGAGTGTAGACAGTCTTAACACTGTGGCCTATGATGTACATTTAACATTCTGTGTACAGAATACACATAGGGTATGTACATGTACAGCATACATGTACAGCATACATACACATGTATACAGGTCAGGAATAGATCCACATCCCAAATAATCAATGTTAAAGCAGGTGATGGCATACTCGAAGAACATGACATTTGGCATGACATACAGTTGCATGTAGGCCTACTGCATAGCATCATTTGTTTTCCTCCCGTTGGCAAACATGGGGACTTTATTCTTTCCAAGAGGAGTGCATGTACGTGTACACACCCATTTCTACACATACTTTGGTAAGACACCAAAACAGAAATGTTCACAGATTAACGTATAGTGTATTTGGGGTATGAAGATGGTGGTAGTAGAAACAGACAAATGTACGATGTTTAAAATACACAATTGTCTGTGAATTCCTTGTACGTAACAAGAAAAATGATGCAAGATGTATGTGGGGGTTAAGCCACGCCCTATAGCTCATCCCATCAAGATTTTGTGTGAGTGACACGAAATGAACATGTAGGCTTACATGTACCTGTCACACTCTAATAGCGCTCCACACTTACGCTAAAAATAGCAGGCTCAGCTGATTGTCTGACATCCGGGGATTTTGTACATATATGCACACGCTGACTAAATCACTCGTGTGACGTCATTAGTGCAGAGTGCTATATTCATGTAATAACAAATAAAAATGCAAAGACCTTCTGGAGCATATTAATGTATGTGCATGCATAGCATACCGCTACACTTCAGGAAAACTTCCAAAGCTCAGTATTTACAGGATTCTAAAAAGTGAAGAAGGAAACACTTGACCTCACAAAGTGGCTGTTATCAAGGATTTCAGTACACTTCACGGCATGTCTCTCTATTGGCGACATCACATGCACTATGTACATGCACTACAGGGGGAGAGAGAGAGATTGTCTGGAGTGCCGATGGGCTGCACTAGTACTAGGCAGGCAGGCAGGCAGGCAGGCAGGCAGGCAGGCAGGCAGGCAGGCAGGCAGGCAGGCAGGCAGGCAGGCAGGCAGGCATTCTCCTCAAGTGTTTGTCCTGATCATGGAGATATAGGACACAGTTGGACTTTTATTAAAATTGCTGGACCAAGTGATGCGAAACTGCTGGTGCAAGAAAATCTGTGCGGCCCGGGCCTATGTCTCATTTCTACCACGATGTACTGTACACGTAGAAGGGCATGATTCAATTGTAAACTGGCACCATCCATTACCAATTAATAATGACTGCATATTCACGACTGCTCTCCAAATTACAATGAAGTTAATTGATGTACATGTACAGTACAAGCCTTTGATAGGACAATACTTAGACAATGGTCATTAGGAATTGTAATTAAGAAACTGGAATGTTGCTGTGTACCTTTAATGTACATTCACCTGTGAACATTATTATTTGGACTGGATAGTGCCCAAATGGTGCTTCAGGGCCCAACCACCAAATATTGGTTTTTGCAGCACACGTTCTGCATAGTGTACAATACTGTATGTTATAATGCATACTTTATGTGTACTGTACATGTACATACCTCAACGTTACATAATAATTATATGTACATGGTATACTGTACATGTACACCTGTGCATAAAAATAAATCTATTTATAGAAATTGTATGCATGTCATTTCCATAATGTTCAAAGCCCAGACTGCTGGCATACAGTCAATGTACGTGAACATTATAGCAGACAATTGTTCTAGTCAAACCTTTGGGACAAATTTTCCGATAAAATGCAAAATAATCACCAGCTGTCACAGTACAATGTATGTGTACACACACGTACCGTACTGTATACAGGTGTCAATAAAACATGAAAATTAGAACTTGTTTACCCAACGATCACTTGCACAACAACCAACATCATAGAAATTACAAGCCAGACTTTTAAAAGGAATTTGTCTATAAAAAAAAATAAAATGTTTCCGAAAAACAAATCATTTGCTCGACTAAAAAATTGTCAATAAAAAAAAATAAAAAAAGCCACAGCTGTAATATCTGTTGAGATTGGTCACTACAGCCCAACCCTTCTGATTTTACACACACCTGGGATGGGAAATATCAAGGATGGTTTATGCATGTTTCACAGCTCAGGTGCGTATTGCCTGATGTACATGAACATAAGGCTGTGGTTTCTATCATAGACTGTGTACACATACTCAAACGTGCAGGGACTGTTTTGTTTCACACGGATCGGGATTTGGATTCAGATCAACATAGGCGCTGGTTCCCAGCACCAGACACTGCCTGAAGGAACTGATCAATGAGGGAACCGGTGGCTGATTCACCAATGTTCCAGATTCTGCCTGACAGTCTTCTGCATTGAAACAAACAGGGCCACTGTAAAGTGAAAGTGGACCCAAAGTCACACAGCTGCACTTTGTAGGACATATATCGCTCGGCACATTTATGTCTTTTTCTAATCAATAACAATTTTTATGTATCTGAGAACCACTTGCCAACTGATTTGTACATACAAAAATCATGTCAATTTCGGTACATTTTTAGTTCATTTTTCTGTTCAGCATGGACATAATAAGGGTAATGCATTTTATTGAGTGACAACTTGCGTTAAGATTCTGAGTACAAAAACCAGTACCAGTATACAGTACATACATATACGTGTGTACATGGAAAAACTGAACTGAAAGGGTTAAAATATGCCTGAAGAACCAAAACATTAATCAACCCCTCCACACCAATTTAGATCAGTTCATTTGAAGTTCCTGATATTATAATGTATGCACCCTGTAGTGCAGACCTGTGAATTATTCCCTGAGAGAGGAATTTCTTCACAAAAGAGCAATCACATACATGTACAATACTACATGTAGTCCACTGGTGCACAATAAGTAGCTGTCATTCAATGTGAACACAAATACATGTAAGATTAAGATCAATGTCTACCACAAGTGCAAAAACATACATTGTGTACACGTTTTTCCATGACTGACTTCTTGACAAACTGCACATGAACTGAAACAGGTTGCTTAGAATGCATCTGAATAGTCTAGACCAGAGCCGTAAATAAAGAGAGTTTGGCCAACTCGGTTTCAGGCATCTCATTTATGATTGGTCAATAGCCCTCACGTGACTACAAGGCGCCATGTTAGCTACCAACTTTGAGTCAATCAATTGCAATATTTCACATTTGTCTTTGCCCTATATTCAGGAGAAATGCACATTCCATGGTTTCATGATCGCAACAAATGGCACACCATTGTAAAGAGGAATATGGAAGCTTTCTAATGATTTCAGTTTCACCGTTCATAGTTCCGTAACAAAAAAGATATAATCTCTCAAACTTGAGTTGCAGAACTTTTTTGAGGTTTTTTTTTAGACAAACAACCGTTGCTAAAATAGTTTGCGCGCCCGCGCGCGCGTGTGTACGCGCATCTCCTGTAGGTCCCTAACATGGCGTAGTTGGCCAAACTCTCTTTATTTACGGCTCTGGTCTAGACTAGTAGACGGCTACATGTAGTAGATCTCTGAGTACTGAAAAAGGCATTATGGCTGCTTGACACACACAGAGAGTTAAGTTCGATCAGCAACTATCTGTCAACCACTGGTCAATTGTGCCTGGTAACCTGTACACTAAATATCCCACGGGTACCAGGCACAATCGACCAGTGGTTGTCAAATAGTCCCTGATCGAACTTGCCCTACATTGTAACTCAGCTTGTGTGTTATTTCAAGCCACAGTTGAGTAAAATGCATTCATCATTCGCTGCCCTAGAGTTAACACAATCTCCATTCTTTATTACCATTTACATGTATACGTGCCATTCTTTATTACCATTTACATGTATACGTGTACTAATATGTCGAAACATAAAAAAATATCCTAAAAACAAATCAATCCTGAGGGGTTTTTGTTTTTCTAAGATTCTGTGGGGTTGAAGCTCATAAAATTTGAGAAATGCCCATGAAAACAAAAAAGCTGCATATTATATAAATGCTTCCATCATAGTGCTCCCCGATATGCTGTTCAGTGTTGCCCAGGTTTATACTCAGTACTTATGTTGTGCACTACACAATACACATACATAAAGTGCATGTAGATTTTTAATTGATTCTTCCTACAGGTACGAACTCTACACAAAGATGACTGACAATGTGGGACAATGCCAACATAAGGCTAGTAACCTTGTTCAGCACCAATATACATGTGTACCATACAGTGTTTGAAAGGTTGCAGGCTCGAATCCTACTTCAGTCAGTTTTCCTTTAAATTCTTCTATTATTTGATACCTTACATACTTCATTACAATAATACCATTTGACTGGAATTGTCCACAAAAGAAGCAAATATCAATAATTTAGAATACAGGAATACAATTCTTTTAGGGATCTTTGCAACTGGCACACCTTGTACAGTACATGTTTATGTACATGTACTGTACACTGTCAATTGAATTTATTGATAAATTACAAAAAAATATTTTTCAAGCAACTTTTCCTTTGGGGTGTGGAAGGAAGGATTTTTTTTGGATTGAGGTACAGTGAGTACTGTACACTTCAACAAACCGGAAGAAGAAGGCAAGCTGGTTCAGTGGACAAGAGAGCGAGAGCCATCCAATTTTGTCTGGAAGAGACGTTTCAGTCGAGATGAGAAAGGATTGACAATGTTCCCAAGCCAAAAATAAAAATGTAGAGCCCAAGGCCAGGGGTGGGATTTGGAGTCCAAAATTATAATAACCTTTTCTCCTTTTGTTTTTGTTTTTTTATCATTTTAATTATTTGCCATTCTCGAGATGTTTCTTAACATGTTAAATGTCAAGTTTAATTATATTTTCATTGTTTATCTTATAAATGTATTATTTTCCCTAATTCAGCCGCTGGCTGCGATGGAAATGTTTTTTAATAAACCATGAATAATCAAAGACAACATGTATTTAAACACGGTCTGCTCCCTTGACAAAAAGCAGAAATTCCCACCCTACATACACTGTATATCTGCTATTCCACAGGCATGGAATTAAATACCCACAGTTCACGTACAATTTTATGTACATGTAATTAGATACATGTGCATTAATATGACATTCAGACATACTGTCTAATATTATTATGAACGGATGAGACATTTTTTCTTCTGGGGGGCAGACTGGGAGAGTCAATCAGAGTTTTTCTCTTAAGTAAACAAATTTGTCCGAAGAAGAAGAGGCAGGAAAGAAAGCTGTGCCCGAGGTACATTATTACAAGAAAATGTAATTTCTTGCAAAAGCATATTGCTATAATGTATTGGCTCGTGCCTTTTCTCGCTTCGAGACAAATTAATGAGATTTTTGTGCCCTGTGCACATGATTAAATTACTGTATATTGTTACATACTGTACAAGGAAATCAAGTAGGATGTGCTGTACAGTGTACACATGTACATGTACACCACACATGTACTATACATGTTAAAACATTTCAAAACCATAAATAACAAAAATACAAAATCACATACATGTACACATGACATGTGTACATAATATTCACTCAATACAATGAAAGAATTGAAAGTGACCACTTAAAACAATGTTTTCAATTTTTGTTTGTTGTGTTTGTTTACAACCTGTGTTTTTGGTTGTTTTTTGTTTGCTTTTTGTTTAAATAATTTACGAATAGGACTATGTGGATTCTGGTATAAATTAAATGGCAAAATGTAATTTTCACCAGCCCTTCAATCAACTTGAATTTATAAATCAAGATGTGGCGCATATATATCCGAACCGTAGGTTTTGCACTATGACGGATCCTAATCATGTAAGGACCATGCAACTTGGCCAATTATGCGTCAATGCACGTGATGATTTGCCTGACAAGCCTGTGTGCTAGCTCGCTCCATGCACATAATGAGCAGTCAGACATTTTGTTTTGGTTCTTCACAGTACATGTAGTCAATCAAATGCAAATTGTCGCTATAGGCCTACACTCTGTATGTGTAGCTACGTCTCTGGCATACAAGATGCAAATTATGAACACAAGTTGTCCCAGATAAAACATGACAAAACCTGAATTGAGTCTTTCTCTTAAAAATAGAAGAAAAACAACATCACTAGCTCTTTTTCAACACTGGTGATAGTTATAATAAACAAAACAACCAAATCATGTTAACCTGCACATTTTCTAAAAACATAGCATTTAAACATGTACTGTATAAAGATAGTACACTGTTTCACAAATTGTAGTAAAAAGCCTATACAATTTAAGATCTTGCTGTAAATTTAAAACTCATGAAATACATGTAGGCCTAACAAATAAATTGTGCATAGATCACAGTCATTACCAGTACATGTACATGTACACATGTATTCATGAACATACTGTGCGCATACAGTACAATACATGCAATATGTATACTGTACGTACATGCATGTTTGCTACCTTCCGATCGATATTTGTCACCTTGTTCGCAAACTGACGAATCTGCGCACACAGCCCTGTGTATAAATTTGGGGGCGGATTTGTCAGTTCGTGGAAAACTGGGGAAAATCAAAAGTTTGTTTTCACATATTTACCAGTGTGCACGACTATACATGTACATGTATTAAAGTACAATGCCTGAAAGGAAAATAAACTTTTGGTAAATTGTCAAATTATCTATCATCAATTATAAACCTGTTTTCGTCCAAATGCACAACCTAGGGATATTTTCTTAAGCACAGATGTGAAAGTAATCAATCAAAGATATCAGCATGATCATGCGCATGCCCTTTTCATTCAAGGGCTTCCATTACGAACATGTACAGGTAATTAATATGGCAGCATGTTTTTTTCTCATTTTTGGTTCAAGGGCATCAGGAGTACATGTGTACAAAGTGATTGCTTAACCTCAAGGCTTAAATCTAAAGTTCATTGTGGAATCACAGACAAATGCGCCCTCAATCATGTATGTATGTCATGATGATTGTGCCCGACCTCAAGCAAATACTCCAAAGTATGAATTTACAACAATTTGAGTTAAATCTACTACATTCTTACATGTATACATGTAGATCTTACAAGTACATGTAAATTTAGAGTTTGTGCAATCTGAAAATGAAATGTGTAGGCCCTATGGGTGTGATTTCAAATTACAGCACTACAAAATTAATGTGGTATGTTCAAAAACAAGTAGTAGGCTGCCCAGGGTACATTTTTTTAAGCCAGGGGCCGATTTCATATAACTTACGACGCGTCGCAGAGTTAAGACGCATCCTTTCTCTATGGACTGATTGGACTCACCGCATGGATGCGACCTGTCACAGCTATGACGGGTCGCAAATAGAGTTGCGACGCGTCGCAGAGCTTTATGAAATCGGCCCCTTGAGACATAAACCTGTAGTTCCGCTATGATGTCTGCAATAGCACTGCGCACTTAAGCTAAAAATAGCACCGAACCTCAGACAAACATTGCAATACCGGCCATGCAAACGTGCGGTGAGTGGAGGTGTGTGCGCACATGCATGCATGGTGTGACGTCATTAGTGAGCACATGAACCTGCACTACAGTACATGATGATGTATTATATATACCGGTATATTTACAGTACATATAAATAATTATGTAGAACAGATAGTAGGGGCCAACCCAATGTTCACTCTGTGTGCATGTAATAATTGTATCATCACGCCTTCATTCAATAGCAGCCCCATTGCACGATCACCACAGGGCCCCTTTAATCATGTTTGTTTACCATCAATTCAATGGCCAATACTGTACATGTACATGTAGGCTATACATGTACAGTGTACATGTAATCCCACAGTTGCGATTTGAACAAAGAGAGCATCAGTAAGATAACATTTTGTTCAAACGCAAATAAATTAAATCAATGGATCCCAAATCTTAAACCGCAATCCCCTTTGCCACAAACTCACAAAAATAAATTTTACAGTTTGAATCTTAATTGTTCCAAGGAAATTGTATAGGCCTACATTCACTTAGTCCTATTTTTACATGTACATGTTTTCAATGATAAACCGGCCAAGGTTTTGCCTGGGGACTTTGTCTGGTCCCACGTGAACATCCTGATTCATGTTCAATTTGTTCATACAAAATTATGGAAGAATATCGGCACCCTGATTGGAAATATTGCTTCTCTTTTCCCTTTAATTAGTAGGCCTACATGTACATGTATACATCTAACTAATCCCTGGTGTCTGGGTTTCGCAACTTGTTTACTGTTTTGAGCATCTCTACGAGATCTACAGTATGAGAAATTTCATATGTTACCAACGTTATGCATTGGAAGCCATATTTGACATCATTTCCATGGCTAGACATGTAGTACATTGTAAGATTTCCCTATTACATGTCAATCACACCCACACACAAAAGTGAACGGATTCAAAGAGCTAAATTACTTCTAGATTCTATGGTTTAAATTTGTGACTATAGGCACAAAATCGCGCTCCAAATCGCGATTATTTGTGACACACACCAAAAAAGCACGACTTTTTGGGTCGCGCTCCAAATCACGACCCAAATAATCACGCTTTTTTGCGTGTGGACACAAATAATTATCGCGATTTGGAACGCGATTCAAATCGCACTAATAGTGCATCTTTTTGCAAATAATCGCGATTATTTGCTGTGTGAACGGTGCACCAAAGAATAGTTTTTTTTATTATAAATCCAATTTTATAAATCTATGGTTCCATTAGAGTTTGATTTTAATGACTCTATTAAGCTGCGCTGTAATTGCAATATAGAAATGTAGACAATTCTAGGACTAGAAAAAAAGTACACAATATTGCAATGTTGAAAACAGTACGTGGTGTACACGTGTACAGATTGTTGTAAAAACTAAAATCTTCTACATGTACCTACAATAGCGCTGCGCACTTGCGCTAAAAATAGCACCAAACCTCAGACAAACATTGCAACGTGGCCATGCAAACATGTGGTGAGCGGAAGTATGTGTGCGCGTCGCGCGTGGTGTGACGTCATTAGTGCGGAACGATATTAAGCAATGACAATGACTAATGTTGATTATAATCCATTGTATTGTAACTTTGAACATTGAATTGGCACTGTTACATTTTACGCCATCTCATTTCAAAGTGAGGACAGAAAAATATGTTGGGAAATAATAATGCAGTGTTTCAAAAATTACAACAATTTTTTTTATTCTTCCACTCTGACAAGTGCTGTCCCCCACAAAATTCTGCAAAGATTATTCATGAATTGTATCATTTAATTTAATATTTATACCGAGAAAAAAAAATGAAATGACTGCAAAAGCCCGGAATGTCAAAAATAATCATACGCTTCAGTGAACAAAGATCACCTTTCACATGAAGCTGTGAAAGAAAAAGGGGTAAGATTTTGAGGCTCAAAAAGAGTTTTAAAAATTATAAAAAGGATACATCCGTAAAGAACCGTTTTTCGTGCCAACAGCCAATATGTTTTGCACGGGGTCATAAGCCATTGACGTCGGTTCGAATGGAAATCCATGTCGCACGACCTAGATTAGAAAACCAACACAACACAACACAAATTGTTTGTCATAATTATAATAATAATTTGGACGTGGGGAAAATATTTCTATCACAAGGTTCGGTCTAGCTTCCGATGTACCAACACAGTGGTTGCCAGATTCGGAGGAAAAATACCCAGGAAAAATGCGAAACACCCCCACATCTGTTGCAGAATTCTAGCCCCTTCTTTTCTTGGCTCTTGTAATTTTTTTTTTCAGCAGTGAGCCTCGACACAGAATTACTATCTGAGGTAGCCCTATAAAAGCACAAAATAACCTGTGTGAATGATGATGGAGAGTGCGTGTATTAAAGCCCATACCCACCTTGCATACTGTGAAATTATCCGAGTTCAGAGTCTCTGCAATTTCAGTCTCTCCTTTTGGCGAGGAATTGGACGATCCAGACGTGAGCCCATCCAGCACCTTTTTGAAGGGGAAACGCTTCATGATGGTGGTGCCCCGCCTCTCGCGAACCCTCCTCTATGTCCACCCTGTCCCTGGTCAGCTGCTCAGGGGTACGGGGGGAAAAGCTGGCTTGCGAGTAGCGACAACAACTCCTCAGGAAATCTCGGTATTTTCCATGGTCAACATTCCCAGTTTTCGGAAGCCAGGCCCTTCTTCGCAGCGAATTTTCGAGCTGCTATCATCTCTCCATGTACTGTGTATTATAATGCAGGCTGGCGTATGGGGGACGTACCTATATCTGTGCTGTACAGTATACTACAGTACACTGCAGTAGTACATGTACGATAATGTATTCTGCATTATGGGTGCTGTATGGAGCGCCAAACGTGTCATCAATTTAAAGGTCGTATCATACTTTGGTAGCATACCGAAACAGAAAATGTTCACAGATTTACGTATAATTAGGGTATTAAGATGGTGCTGGTAGAAACACCGTTAACATTTTTTTCGCCTGAAATGGTGTATTTATCCAGAAACTTGTAAAACAACGACCGAAAATAATTTTGATCTTTTAAAAGATCAAAAATAACAGAGAAAATACTTAAGAAATACTGTGGCTGTTTTTCACTGTTTTCTGAAAAAGTGGGCACCATTTAGGACTGAAATTTTCACAGATGACTTTCACTGTATGTATATTCCTTTATTTTTTTTGGCCGTGAATCTGTATTTCTTTGATAAAAACCAAAGTATGATATTACCTTTAAACATTTACCAGCTACCAGCGAAATCATCCGGGGGGAGGGGGGGTTGGGGGGTTGGGACTCGGGGGCTTCAGTCCCCCAGCCCCCCCCCCCCCCCCCCCCCAAGAGGGTCCCTGAAAAAAAATGGGGGAAAAAAAGGGGGAGAGGGAAAGGGAGAGGAGGAGGAGGGGGGAGTCACAAAATGTTTGTTGGGCGTTTTTGTTTTCTTTAAAAACCTCCCCCCCCAAGACAAAATCGTACATGCGCTGGTGCATTATTTCACCTTTTTTAACCCCTGAAATGATTAAACATGCTGACAACCGTGTGGATCATATGAAGGAGTTATCAAAAGATCAAGAAAAATATGTCCTACTAGCGCCAAAGAGTCTTGTCGATGCATTGCCCAAAATTTCGGCCGATATTTAATTTGAAATTGTTTTGTTTTACGAAGTTCAAACAAAGAGCCTTTAATTTGTATCCACAGAAAAATTATCAAGGAGTTATGCTCGGAAATTTAAAATACAGACATGATAATGGGCCAGCTTTAATCACAATGTCTGCATCCAACCCGATAATGAAGTTTATTAAATAACAGTGCACGCCCCTAACTGCATGTCAGAAATATGATTTTTCTTTACACTCTAATATTAAATTATTAATAATGATAATAAAGACATTTATAATTTATTAATCCATCATTTACAAACACTATCCATCCAAAGGGTGCTCAAGGCAGGGGAACTATAACAACAAGTGTAAAGACAATTTTTGGCACTTTTACAATGAGTGCCTTTTCGTGGTTTTTGCTTGGCAATGTACATCATACATGTACATGTAGGCATCTTCGATATCGTTTCAATAATACTGGCCACGCCTATTATTATACACTATGAGACCTTTACGTATTCTGCACTCCATACTCCGTACCTTGTTGCTAACAGAAAAAATCCCGGATGCGGCATGTAGGTTCCCATGGTGCAATGGTGCATCCCATAGTCTAGTCCTTGATTTCTTCGACCTGGGCTTGTATTTGTAGAAAACTGTTATCGTGGGATTTATTTTATGGGATCTGTGTTGTCTGTCAACATATGTGTTTGATGGTTGCTTGGTTTAGGCCTACATTTTAGTTTGTTTGGTCCTGGGGATATGGGGGGGGGGGGCGAAAGGGTGGGTGGGGGCAGCATGGAGAGGAAGGACCTGTTCATAATTATGAAGGAACACACAACTAATAGGGAAATACTAACAGGGAAATGTTGCTGCGTTGCACTGGAATCATATGATAAAATACAACATAAAATTAAAACAGTGCACAAAATGAAATAACCCAAACTTTCAATGCCATCATGGCACCTTCTTAAGAAGGAGGGAACAGGAATGGAAAAGTATTGAACCATGTTCATTCCGTCAGGGCGTATAGCTAAGGCCTATGCTACTCCACCATGCACTGCATGCAGTATAAGTACTGCCGACGTGCCGAACTCAAATAATTTTACATTTTTATGATTGGCACGGCAATGCATGCACGGCGTTTAGCATCAATTTGGCTGAGGGCAAATTGAGTTCGGCACGGCAAGCTGCTATTATTGGTATTCTCGGAACGACAGCCTGTGGCACGTCTTATATCCGGCGTTTAGCGCAACCACCGCGCTACTGCCGTGATATTGCTGTACGCAGTGGCGGATCTAGGGGGGGTTTAGGGGGTTTAAACCCCCCCCCCCCCCCCCTTGGGTTCCAATTTAAAAAAAAAAAAAAAAAATAATTCACAAGTCAAATTGATAAAGCTCCCTAGCTCCCTACCACAGCAGGGGGGGGGGGGGACTACACACCTACCCCCACCCGCCCTCGCAGTGCCTGGCTAGAAAAATTCACTCTGGGTAAACCCCCCCCCTTACCAAAAAGCTAGATCCGCCACTGGTACTCATTAGCACGGCTATAGTATTGGCCGCCTAAGACCAATAAAATACGCCGTGCTATTGCCGTTCCGAACTTAAATCAAAAAGAGTGTGCAATGAGCAATAGCACTGCAGTAGCCCGGCATGTTGCGCTAAACGCCAAACTATCGAAAGTGTCATGCCAGTGCCGTTCCGAATACCGATAGCGCCGGCAGATCCTGTCGAGCCAAAGAGCTCGCCGTGCCGAACTCAATTTACCCAGCCAATTATACGCCGTGCTAAATGCCGGCGTATTGCCTAAGCCTTAGGCCTAGGCTATATGCCGTGCTAGTGCCGTGCCGAATTCAAATAATTTTACATTTTTTTGTTTCAAGTTTGGCACGGCATTAGCCGTTTGGCGTGAATTTGGCTCGGCACACTATCGAGTTCGGCATGCAGGGCAAGCTCTTTGGCTCGACAGGGCCTGCCGCGCTATCGGTATATTCGGAACTGGCAGTGGCGCGACACTTACAATTAAGCTCGGTGTTTAGCGCAACTGCCGAGCTATAACTGCTGCTGGGCTCATTTGATTTAAGTTCGGCACGGCAGTACCAAGCCGTATAGTCTTGGTCTTAGTCAACCACCAACCAATCACTCCGAGGTTTACTTCAAGAATGTTCTCAAATTCGCAGAACAGATAAAGGACAAATATCGGCCGAGTTATAATAATAATTTAATAATTTGGGAGGCTAATCATCCTTACTGGCAGCTGGGGTGCTGAATTGCGAAGGATGCGACTTCAACGTGATCGAGTAGCAGGCTTTCATGGGCGCCCTTGGCTGCCAGCCACATCAACCCATTATGATCACGGAGTACAGCCTGAGATCGAAATTGTTTGATTTTTGTGGATGGAGGAAAACCGGATCACCTGGAGAAAAACCCTCGTAGCATAGGAGAGAACCAACGCACAACTCTACTCACATAATGACCCAGGCCGGATTCGAACGCGGGACACATTGGTGAGAGGCGAGTTGCACCGAAATGCACTTTAAAGAGCAGGCAAGTCTTAATCAAGAAGAGTAGTGTAGACACGTCCTCGGACCTGGGGGGTTGATCGTGTAGCTGGGTCGTACTTCCATAAAACTTTGCCCAATTCAGCATTACGCATGTACACTACACATGAAATAATAAACCTGTGAAAATTTGAGATCAATCGGACATCTAAGTCACGAGAAAATAGTGAAAACCCGACTCAATTTTTGTTATAAAACATAAAGAATGTCTTCATCTTACCCCGAGATCAAAACTGTTTTCTGACGGTCTTCTTTTACTATTTTCTGGATAAGTATACCTTTTCACGCGGAAATATTTTAACAGTATGTTTCTACCAGCACCGTCTTCATATTATCCTGAAAGTTATACGTAAATTATTCTGTGAACATTTCTGTTTGGTTTGTCCAGTAATACCTTTAAAGACTTCACGAAGTTTTGCGCCTAGTATCGAGGCCTCTACTTTTTAAAGGTATACTGGTAAGAAACCAAACAGAAATGTTCACAGATTTACGTGTAACCGTGGAATGAAGATGGTGGTGGTAGAAACCTACCGTTAAAATGTTTCCGCCTGAAATGGTGTATTTATCCAGAAATTAGTAAAACAACGACCGAAAATCTTTTAAAAGATCAGAAATAAAAGAGAAAAGACTTCAGAAATACTTTGGCCGTTTTTCACGATTTCATCAAAAAGTGGGCACCGAATCTGTACTTCTTTGACAAAAACCAAAGTATGATACTACCTTTAAGTGGTTGATTATGCTCAAAACAGAAGTTGTTGAAGGGAGCATAATAGCCTTTTTGGACCTGAGTAACGTTTCTTGCAACAAAATATTATTTTGAAAGTGCGACAAAACCTTGACTAAAGGATTTGGGAGTATAAAAACTTCATTTTGGGGGGAGGTTCTTCCATTTTTCGTGTGGGGGGAGGGGGGGGGGATTATTGGTTTAAATTTTTTGGATTGACTGTCAGGAGACAGTCCCTACATCCTCATAATTATAACAATTTCAAGTGAGGGCGCTATCTCAAAAATTGGTCTGGCGCAAACAAAATTATTGTGTCCTTTTCTACCACCAGCAAATCATGATTACTCGCATGAATTTTCATAACGTGAATGAAAATGCAAGCCAGTTATCGCCTTTTTTCTTCCTTTTTAAGTGTATTTTTTTGGGTGTAACTACCCCCAAACGCTGAAATTAGAAATGAAAGCAAAACAGTAACCCCAAAAAGGTATCCTCTATGTCCAAGATATTGAAAAATGAATGAAAAATTAATAGAATATTCTGCGAGAGGGCGCTGTTTAGGTTATGCCTCTTCTGGTTCTAACCATATAATAGACATACATTTCTAACTGAATGGAGGTTGGGGTGCCGACCAATTAATTTCTCATAGGCTCCCATGTACAATTCCGAAAAAGAAATTATAATAATTTTTGAGGAGGTCAAGCCGTACAGCAAAATAAAGTTGGGATATTCAATTTTCATTTTCTTTTAAATTATTTAAAGGTTAACCAATGACTTTTGGTGAAAAGTCCATCCAAAGAAAAATTACCCTTAAACTGCCAAATTGTCTGTTGCCAGACTTAGAAATATACCCTTTCTTGTCATGGAAAAAGTTGATCAATTCATTTTTGTTTCTACAGGGCGTCCCAGGCAATTGGCTCATCAAACACTTAAACAAAAACATTTTAAGTGAAACACACAACATTAATGAGCTCCACTGACTGATTTGGACCAATTTAAAGGGTCTCTGCAATGGGAATATTATGGCTTGAACATGTGCCAATAAAAAAACTGTACATGGGGATTGTAATTTTACCCACTTCCTCACACTGATTCAGGGTTAAAAACAGGTTTTTTGGTTTGAATGCTAATTAGCATTTCCATATTCATGAGCAAAACTGTGATGTCATTTAGGGAACTGAGAGCAGTAACCCAAGTGATTTGTGCACAAAAAGTTGAAATTGTTTTATAGGTTTTCTGACAGACCTTTTCCTCCTCAATGGTTTTATTTGGCCAAATATGTTCCTTTCAATCAACTGGTGGTGTAATTTTTTTACCAAACCATTTCTGTAGGTCAAGTTTACCTCTTCATTTCTTATGTTTTTTCATTATATTTTGGCTGTTGGTTCCCTACATGAGTATGCGTGAAAATCAACCGTTTTACGAAGCCATTCAAAGGAAAACCAAATGCTGGTTTGAAACCAAAATAAGACTTGCCATTCATTATTTGTCAGTATATTCTCTGTATGAAGGCAATAAAATAACCTGACTGAAAAAAGCACTGCAGCCGCCCTTTAATGGTTTGCACCCTTAGGGTTCTGATTAGGCCAAATGGGAGACTTTTGGGCTGCGTTCGAGCGGTTACTCCCGGTAACACGAGTATGATGCGCGCGCATAATACGCTTGTGCGCAATACTCTCCGGTGCAGGAGTATTCTCTCCAGCGTTGGGGAGTATACTCCTGCACCGGAGAGTATTGCGCGCGCATTACACTCCTGTTACCGGGAGTAACCGCTCGAACGCAGCCTTGGAGAGTCGGTCTTGAGTCAACAGCGCACGCGCACGCACGCACAATACAATGCGCGCATGCTCACAATTGCACAAGCATGGTTTGCGCGTGCGCTGTCGACTCAAGACCGACTCTCCAAAAGTCTCCCATTGAGCTTCAATTACATAATACGTCACCTTATTGTTACATACACATAGAGCTATAGAGAAGAAACAAAGCAATGCATTAACATTATACAGGGTGTCCCCCCAAAAACTGCAACACTTTGTGTCGAGAACTATTACATGTATATGAATATTAAACTGTTTACCATTTCAAGATTCAGATATGTGATAGTCTTGGCTATCACTATGTAGAATTTGAGCAAAATTGGACTGAAATTGAGAAAAAAAATAAGAGTGAATTACCCAACCTCAAAACCCGATTTTCATCTTTCTTTCAATACACATTATGTTTGCATTGACTTATTCTGGAATACTGCAAATTTATTTTTAAAGAGTACTTTCAATTGGTCATGTTTTCGCCAATTTTGCTTAAATTAATGATACCCAAGACATGGCTGTATCATATAGCTGAATCTTGAAGTGATAAACAGTTTAATTTTAATATAATGGTTCCCGACAAGATGTTTTGCAGTTTTTTCTGGGACGCCCTGTACAAAACAGAAAAGGAAAAGTTCTTTGGTCTTTAAAAACAAACAAGCAAACAAACAAACAAATTAAATAAATATGATATAATATTCCGGGGTTGCTGGTTCGAATCCCGCTCTAGTCAATTAGTTTTTTTTGTTCACGCTTCAGTGACTTTAAATTCCTTTGTGGATATTTGATAAAAAATAAATAAACAACAACAACACAAACAAACAAATGCCCCAACAAACAAACAATAATCCGTTGAGCTCTTACATTTTGTAACTACAGCAGCTCATCTTGTTGAGCTGTTTTAATCATAATTAACCAAGGTTTTTGGTACTTAAGCAAATTTTGGTGCTTAAGCAGCTCTATGGAATTGGCCCCAATTTTTCTTCTCTTCTGGTTTTCACCTTCCTTAGTTTGATATTAAAGCACTAGAGTGTCCAGGCGTATTTCAAAAGCTATTTCTGAACAAAAAATCTGCTGGAAAAGCAATGAATATCATATTTGATTAAGCCAAATTTCATTCCCTTCCTTACAAAATCAATGGTTTTTTTCATCAATTATTCACAATGTATCACAAGTTCAACGATTGACAATAAGTTATGATGAGTTTGGCAAAATCGACACCTGGGGCCAATTTCACTAACGCTTTGCGATCATCGTAAAGCCAAAATCCATCGCTAAATGAAAAATCGATCGCTACTTTGCATAGCAATTCTCCATTTAGCGATGGATTTGGGCTTTACGATGATCGCAAAACGTTAGTGAAATCGACCCCTGGCTCTCTATTTATTTCTGATAGCGATTACTAGGCTCCTATGATCACTGTCAAGTCTGTGAGTTACAGACACTCCAGAAGCTAAAAAGAAGGTAGGTTTGCGGTGACACCATATAATGGTTTAATGCTCGGCGTTCCAAACAGTGTGCTCTGTTCGTCCTCAGGAGAGTGACTCCGGAAGCTGTTACCTGTAACCCAGTACATTTGAAGTTTCATTTTAAATTTCCCAGTCAATTGCACTTTGAAATTGTCAGGTTGAAATTGGGGAGCATGGCACACATTGTGTGGTTCAGCCCACATTACTTAATATTGTGTTCACTTGTAACCCCCTCCCTTCCCCCCCCCCAACAAGAAAACTCTATTTCAAATACACATTGCCCTTAAAATAGTTACAGTAGCTGTTTTTGCCATTAGAAGGATTGGAGAAATGTACATGGAACTTGGCAAATGAAGTCAACATAGGTTAAGTAGTTTTAACACCATTCTCACAAACAACAAGCATTATGATACAGTGTTGCATATCTCCACTCTGATTTCATCTAAATAAAGTAACAAATTAATGTCCAATAAGTTTGAAAATCTGTGGGGTTAACAATGTGAGTTAAAGGTAATATCATACTTTGTTTTTTGTCAAAGAAATACAGATTCATGAGCAAAAATATCAAGGAAGATACAGTGACAGTCATCTGTGAAAATTTCAGTCCCATACGGTGCCCACTTTTTGAGAAAACAGTGAAGGCCATAAGTGTTTCTCAAGTCTTTTCTCTTTTATTTTTGATCTTAAAAAGATCAAAAATAATTTTGGTCTCTAGTTTTACTCTTTTTTTGATAAAAACAGCATTTCAGGCTGAACAATTGTAACGGTATATTTCTACCATCACCATCTTTGTAAATCTGTGAAGATTTCTGTTTTGGTAAGCTACCAAAGTATGATAATATACCTTTAATCCAAATGCAACTTTCAACTTTCAAGAATCACCATGGAAATGAAGTGGAACACCGAGATGCAACTGACCTATGCCAAAAAAATCGGAAAATGACCGCGAGTATGAATATTTTGTGCGCTGTGCCGCGGCGCGCGTGTAGACATACGGCACAACCCAAGGGAGTGAATGGAGTGAATGTACACGCTGTGTAGTCGGCTAGGATATGGAGACGAAAGTTTATCGATATTCACTGGTCTTTCACAATTATGATGAGTTGCAGCATGAGTTACATGTACATTTTACTCAAGAATTACGAACGTACGTGACAAACTTTTCAGCCCTAGAACTAAGGCAGCGTCCTACCTGGCATGCCTAGTTTACGTGGTAGGCCCGGCCATGATAATGGAGGAAGGAAGGCCTGACATTGCGTTAGGCCTAAAACTTAACTTCCTTTTCTTCAAGCCGTTTCTTCATTGTAATTTGCCTTTGACATCTTTTTCGATATCACAAAGATCATTTCTTTCTGTCGAATTAGATTTTGCATTCTGTAATTCTGTAGTGTAGGCCTGTTGGTTTGATACGAATGAAAGTGACAGCGCGAATGAATCAGCAGCATAAATCCCACGTGCACGAAACAACGTACAGTAGGCCTACATGTAAACATGTGCTGTTATATGCATGCATTCGTTGTGTCAAAGGTCAATATATAAACGTATTTCCAGTCACTGACGGCTCCACAAAACACCGGCCTTCGTATTTTCATACCGCAATTACACTGTACGACTGGCGTTAACACTGGAATGGCGACTACGCGCGAGATTTAATACTCATTCGCGCAGTGCAGGTCGTGCGTGCATGATAGTTTGGTTCCGATCTTTAGCTTTTTTTTCAAAATAAATTGTACAATTCAAAGCATTTTACGAGAGTAGCCTGGCGCTGAACAAAATCGGAAATGGTGTGGAAAATAGAAAAAAGTCGGATTTCCGATTAAAATCGGAAAAGTTGCATCGTTGGGAACATTAATAGGATTTTATTTTACAAAAGTAATCAGAGTTCCATATACACACATGCATGAGTTTATTCCAAAAGCTGCACGAACCATGACTCAGTTAGTCTTACTACATGAAGAAGGCTAATTATCTTGACATGGTTTTGGGGGCATTTCCATGAATGTCTAGCCGTTGTCATCGTGGAGTCTAGTTGATTTTTGCATTTGAGAAGTCCATCTCTGGGTGTTGCTTCATGAATCTGAGGGAACAGAACACACAGAGATGGTTTAGCAATAAGGATGAAAATGACAAAAAAACAACAATCAAACCACCAAGAAGGGCTATATGAATAGTTGTGAATTGCTATATGTGCCACCGGTAGAGGGCGCTACAGATAGCACCAATCAATTGACAACTTAACCTTACAAGAATCGTTCGTACTTTCGCACTTCTGTTTCATTCGCATTTCTCGTAAGGTCTCAACATTTCGACTAGCCTGCTCTTGTCATCATCAGGATCAGTCTCCTGATGATGAGTAGAGCAGGCTGGGCGAAACGTTGAGACCTTACGAGAAGTGCGAACAAAACACAAGTGCGAAAGTACGAATGATTCTTACATGGTGTTTCCGCAAACCGATCCACGTATCAATTGTCACCATGCAAAGCATCAAATCTTTCTTATACTTGCAAGCTAGAAAGTACAAGTTCACATAATTTCCCACCATTTTTAATCTAGATGGATGGCGTCACCATGGGAAATCTTGGTCCGATAGATTTTAGCATTTCGAAAGCGTGGTGTAACCATGAAGGATTTGGAGGGGGCAAGATTATTTCGGCCAAATTTCTCCTATCCAGATGAACAAAGCGTGAAAAGGTACATGAAACAACATCTGTAAGGAAGTTTAAAACCTACAATTCTGTACCAAATTCAGCCCAAACGCACATCTCTGCAAATCCTATATGCTCCCTTTTAACTTTAACTTTGGTTAAATTGATCCTAGGACGCCACCTGACATAGAACGAGTTTACCATACCAAGACGCGTTTTTAGCATTTCGTGAAAAAGACTGCAAGGCACTGAGCAGGAGCATTAAACCTATATATGCCTTCATGAAGTCTAGATAGTGAAACCAGGGGCCAATTTCATAGAGCTGCTTAGCACAAAAAATTGCTTAGCACAAAAATAGCTTTCCCCAAAAAACAAACTACCATTGAAAATAACATTTGATATTCATGGTCAGTGAACAACAGCCAAAGAACAATTGCAAATGATACACAACACACGGAAATTTGGTTGTTAATCCTGTTTTTACTAAGACAGAAACGTCATGCTTAGCAAATTTTTGTGCTAAGCAGCTCTATGAAATTGGCCCCTGTCGGTGTGTCCATGATTTATCTGTCTGTCTGTTTGTAGTATCCTATGGTTTGCCTAATGATACCAGACACATCTCTTCTTCTTACTTTTGGAGCATGTCTTGTTTCTTCTGTTCATCTGAGGTGGGTAAGCCCATCTGCTTCTGTCTCTGGTCGAACATCATCTTCTCCACCATTCCCCGTGTTTCCCCGTCCAGGTCAGAGAGCTGATAGATAAAAAATAAACAAACAAACAATCAAACAAACAAACAAACAGCAACGACAGAGCAAAAGAAGCCAAGTGAAAATCGTCATTTGTTGAAATCATTTGTGAAATTTTCAAAGATAATTGACTATTAGGGACACCACCAACATAGGGTTGGATAGCTCAGTTGGTAGAGTGCTGGTACGGTATTCAGGAGTTCGCAGGTTCGAATCCTGCTCCTGTTATGTTTTTCATTTGTTAATTTTTCAATGACGTGAAATGTTCTAATTAAATATTACAATGCCTTCTTTGTTCAAGCAGCTCAACCTAGATGGCAATAAACCTATACCTTTCAAATAAATAGTAATTCTAAGCCTCAGTAGAGATGGTTGGAAAGTCTTCTGACTTGGATTTTTTTCATCAAAATGTTGTCGTTTTTTAATACATGTACTACCACAGTCATGAAACCGCATGTTGTTATTCAACGCAAAAACTACCATTCCCCAGAAATTAAACCCAAAAAAGGATCATTTCGATAAAATAATCATCAGGATATAGTGGTATGTGCATGGTTTCATGGCTTCTGACTGCCAAACGAACATAGATAATTGACTGTTAGGGACACCACCAACGTAGGGCTGGATAGCTCAGTCAGTAGAGCGCCTGTACGGTATTCAGGAGGTTGCTGGTTCGAATCCTGATCCAGTCAATTTTTCTTCGTTCACCTTTCAATGACTTTCAGTCAGTCAGTTTCCCTTGTGGATACTTGATGATAAAAAATAAATACCGGTAAATAAATAACCCAGCAAAAAAGTGTGAAAAATTCTGTAGTTTCATTGTACAGTCTAATCTGACCAGAAGTCAGGCACTTCTTCAAAGCTCCTTGAGTTACAATAAGCCGAGATAGGGCACAAGCCTCAAGGTGTCAGGCTAATCAGGATGCTCACCTTGGAGTTTTCTGGATTGACTTTCTTTGTGTTGATTTCAGGATCAGTCATGATCACCCGACTCCACCATTCCATTGCGTTGATCTGCAACAAGAAAACAGGAAAGAAAACGCACACGACTTGAAGGCTATATAAACAGAAGGTTTTCACAAATGACAATTCCAATTGGAGTTATCCATGGAGGGCACCAGCTGGAGAGTATTCTGTTCAAAGGCTTCAAGATGGAAGTGTTTTATGAAGGGCACCAGTGAGAGTGTATTCTACGGGCTACCAGTTGCAGCAATCCTGTGAAGACCACAGATTATAGCTAAAGAGGTCAGCAGAGGTCAGCAGAGGTCAACAGAGGTCATGATTCTGATTCCCACCTTCTCCAGGAAGAGGACGACTCTCTTCTTGTCTTCGATGACCCAGTTACACTCCTCGACCTTGATTTCGTTGAAGGTCGTGCCCTCTAGGACTGGCGGGCGTCCCTTCAGGCCGACCTTTAACCTCTTCCTCTCAATCACAACCACCAGATCCTTGCCCTTGATCGGGAAGGGAACGTCGAATGGAATGTGGACCTGAATAACAGACAAAAACAAACGATTAAAAAAAGAGATGGATATTTTCTCTGAAATGACAGGAGGTAGTAGGGGGAATATTGCATACTTTTAAGTCTGCTAAAGTTTGATCAATCACGCCATCAACCATACATGTAATACATCAATCATGTTCTGTCAAATGATATTTGGATCCAACAGATGACTGTTAGGTCACTCAGTTCAAAGATTTAGTCAACCAAACAGCAAATCAATCAATCAATCAATCAGTCAATTGAAAGATCAAGTGATCAAAAGGTCAATCATTATTAAGTCAACACACAAAACCAAACCCAACCCAAATGAAGCGAACCAAATCCAGCCCCACCCAACGCAACCTGACCATCAACATGAAAGTTGATGTCAGGAAGTTTTCGTTTAGCCAAAGGGTCATCCAAGACTGGAACAATCTCCCTCCCTCAGCAGCACATGCATCATCACTCAACAGCTTCAAAACAGATTTACAGTCATTTCTGGGTTACTAAGGGCGAATAGCCCCCCTCACAGGGATGCCAGTGGGTTATCAGTCCAGGGCCGGAATTTTGGGGGGAATGGATAAATTAGGCGAATATATGCACGCGCGCACATAATGAACATTGATACATGTCATGCTAAAAACACTCACCTAATGTATCCTGCAAGGCTGAGTCATCTCGGGTTTTTTTTTGTTCCTGAACCCGACCGAGTTTTTTCGGTCGGGATCCGGTGTTCCGATAAATTAATTCACGAAAAAATTACGTACTTTGGTGACCCCCAAAATAAAGAAAAACATAAAGAATTCCGACATCGAACATGTGCAAAAAACACGGCTGGAGTACCGAGTGTTACGCCGATGTACGCTTGTAATTTAGTTGCGAGATCCCTGTAAAATATTTCTTCCGAAATTCCGAAGTATCAAAAATCGCGTTCTCCTGAGCAGCTAAATCTTACTTGAATTACAATCAGTCATTTTTGTCCTATTGGCTAAGTAGAAACATTGTGAAATCCCTCCGAAATCAACGGTCGCACTGTGACAAGCGTGAGAATTTCTTCCCCCATGGTAAGACGTAAACAATCATCGCGCACGCCGTGCCATTGAATTTCCTATGCATGATACTGGTACTCCGCGCAAAGTGCACCAGCGCAGCGAAAGTCTCAACCACGTGCGTCGGTAGGAAGCTTTCCGTACATGTACACATCATGTACATCAACATGTATACAGTACACAACGTGCGTACGATGTATGTATGTGGGATAATGTGGCATGCACGGTACAGTAGCGCTCGGACGGATCGTGGACTACATCTGTATTACACGGCAGGCATGTAGGAAAGCGCTGTGTGAATGGTAGTTTCGGTAATTTCGCAAGTGTTTATTGTCGCTCCGAACCACAAATGCCGACGGCCGGAGGCTTTTTCCGAAAATATGAAAAAGCCGCAATTGCCGGAAGTCTGGCATCCCTGCCCTCACCCTTGCCGCACTACAATCCACTTTGGTACACTACCAAGATGGAATGTGCGGCCCTTCAGTAAGTTCAGTAAGTTCACCACACCCAAGCTGACATAACCCAACCCAACCCAACCAAGCCCAATCAAACCCAATCCAACCAAACCCAACCTGACCCAGCAAAACCTGACCCAATCTGACATAACCCAACCCAACCCAACCAAGCCCAATCAAACCCAACCAAACCCAACCTAGCCCAACCAAACCCAATCCAACCAAACCCAACCTAGCCCAACCAAACCCAACCAAACCCAATCCAACCAAACCCAACCAAGCCCAATCAAACCCAACCAAACCCAACCTAGCCCAACCAAACCCAATCCAACCAAACCCAACCTAGCCCAACCAAACCCAATCCAACCAAACCCAACCTGACCCAGCCCAACCCGACCACACCCAAGTTTACCCAAGTTGACATAACCCGACCAAACCTAACCCAACCCAACCCAACTCAACCCAACTCAACTCAACCCAACCCAACTCACCTCCAGCTCACTGAGTGTCTGTGTGAATCTGTAGTTTGGATAGTCGCCCCCGTTGCCCTCGTTGGGTTTCAGTTTGTCTTTGTCAGCCTCATCCTCCTCCTCCTCATCATCCTCCTATGATAGTTGCCAAGGTAGCAAGCAAAGACAAGACAAGACAAGACAAGATAAGATAATACTCATCCTCTGTATTATTGGGGCTGATGACAAGGGCAGCTAAAGACATCGAGGACGGGACATTGGTGTTTGAATAATATTGCATTTGATGTTTACCTTCTTGGCTGCTGTGTCTTTCTTGCCGGCTGATGTTTGGTCTGTTTCCACGGCTGCTGCATCAGCATTGGAAGCTGACTCATCCTGAAATGATGTTTGTCAACAGAATATTATAGTCATCTTGTATGGTGGGTGTGTGGGGGTGGGGTCGATTTCACGAAACCCTGTGATCGATCGTAACTCGAGTTACGAACCCATTGTAGGGGGTCTATACCACTTAGGGCTTCAAAGCATCAAAAGTCCTCGACCCCCATCAAATCGACCCCTGTGACTGGGCACATACAAATTCCAACAAACAAGTCTTGCATGTTGGATTCCTAATTGAGTTGAAGCTTGAATGCCACTGCCATCTGAACTCAAGGGCGACAGTGCCAGTATACGAGGCAACTAAATTTAAGCATCGACCATAAGGTAGACGTGACGAAAATTTGAAGGATGCGAAAACAACACACGATTATAGAAGTGAAGAGAAACAAGCGAACCAGTTCCAAATGGTGGTCAGATTATCTGGTCTGGGGTCGATTTCACCAAACTCATTGAACTTACTATCAATCGTAGGCCTTATGATGCATTGCAGCTCTACGTAGGATACAATGGGGCATCCTTCGAAACTTGAGTTACGATCGATCGTAGAGCTTTGTGAAATCTAACCCTGGCCAACCAATTAAAGGTAATATCATACTCTAGTTTTTATCAAAGAAATACAGATTCATGGGCAAAAATACCAAGACAGTTACAGTAACAGTCATCTGTGAAAATTTCAGTCCCATACGTTTCCCACTTTTGGAGAAAACAGTGAAAAACAGCCACAGTATTTCTTAAGTCTTTTCCCTTTTATTTTTGATCTTAATAATAATAATTTGGGCATTTATATAGCGTTCTTACACACCGTGGGTATCACAACGCTTTATACATTACTATTATCCCTGGTCATCGGGCCCATTTACATTCCTGAAACAATCTCAGCTCCCTGGGGAGTATACAGCCCGCAGCTGCCAGCAAAGCGTGCAGGGCTAATCAAACAAAAAAAGCCATCTCTACCCTCACAGGTACACACCTGGGTGAAGAGGAGCAATATGTGATAAAGCGTCTTGCCCAAGGACGCAAGCACCATTAGCCCATGGCTGGATTCGAACCCACAATCTGTAGATTGACCACAAGATCTTGAGTACTACACGCCAGACCACTAGGCCACAGTACCCCACTTTTAAAAGATCAAAAAGTTTTTCGGTCGTTGTTTGACTAATTTCTGGATAAATACACCATTTCAAGCGGAAAAATGTTAACGGTACGTTTCTACCACCACCATCTTCATACCCTGTAAGTTATACATAAATCTGTTTTCATTTCTGTTTTGGTTCCTTTTAATACCAAAGTATGATGCTACAGTTTAAGGAGCCAGTTCAGCAAACACCAGAATAACTTACTCATCCACGTTTTATAAGACATTTGGGATGGAGTATTAGCCCAAACCTAGGAGTAGAAGACAGCTCACCTTGATCTCTGCCTGAAGTCTGGCAGCCTCTTCATCTGTGATCTCTCTGATCTTTGGTTCCTCACTCTGGGCAGCCGTTGCCTTTCTCTTGGCTTCTTCCTCGGCCCGTTTCTTGGCCTCCCGTTCCTCCTTGGCCTTCCTGGCAGCGGCAGACTCCTCGTCCCTCTTGCGTTTCTCCTCGAAGGCTAACTGCTGCTGCTTCGTAAAGGCCTCCATAACGTGCTGTACATACAATTCATATACCAAGTTTAGATCCATACTTCAGGTGATTGCTTTGTGCAAATGGACACCGTTATTAGAACTGGATTCCACTCAATGAATAAGACCACATTTCAACTTGTGCAAGTCGTTTGCTTGATTGAATGTTTCGGTAACATTTTGGCACCTAATCCTATGCACTCACAACACACTATGGTGTATTGTGGTATTCAGGATAAAACACTTAAGGGTGCACCCAAGTAAATAGTGCCAAAATCCGTCCGCCGAGCTCATGAATAAAAGTTAAGCACTCAATATATTTTAAATAAGACAGTTGTGAGAGCTATGAAAATGAAGGATTGAAGAAATGTGGCACTGGACCACCTGCCTGGACTCTGGGCTTCCATTTGTGACCATTTTTGATGCAATTGGGTGAGAAAGTGGGTCTATTTCAGCCGCTTTGCAGAGGGATGTTTTTTTGAAAATGGCTTCTTTGACTGGAGTGATCCATACCTTGTTTTAGGGGTGGTCAGCTGAGAATGAGTATATCTCAAAAATTCAATGGTCACCCTACCATAAAATGAAAAGAAAATGAAAGGTGACATGTTCATCATCATTTTTCTGTGCAACTTGAACAGCTGTGAGAGTTCTGTCTATTTTAAATGATTTTTGAAGTTGGAGGATTTACCACTGTTGTCTATGGGAGTTTATTTACTTGGGTGCAACCTTACCACCTAAAAAAAACTAAAACTTTGGTACGGAGGTGGGTTATGGTAAAACTTTGATGGAAGTTGCCTTTCAAAAAGGCTGATTTTTTTCAACCAAAACCTTTGGTACATTCAGTCAAATGTATTACCACAGTAGATTGTTGAAACCTGTAAATTTTCTTAAGAATTTACCTTCTCAGCCTGTCCCTTCTGAGCTCCATGATAGAAATCAGTCTTCCTCCTCAGGAATGAGAAAAATGTGCTAATCAGCTGTGGATATTAAAAGAAGACCATAACTCAATAATAAGATCAGAGAGTATGCGCAATGGAACCAAAATATGCGTGCTCAGCATCAGTGTTGTATCCGAGTCCACAACCTCCGAGGCCAAGGCCGAGTCTGAGTCATGGGTCTCCGAGGCCAAGGCCAAGGCCAAGTTTCTCACAAGTAGCCGGGGCCAAGGACGAGTCCGAGTCATGGGTCTCCGAGGCCGAGGCCAAGGCCGAGTCACACATGAGCATATCATTTCACTCCGCGAGAGACTGTTTGCTAGTCTAGACGCGATACCCGAACTTTCTAATGCGGTTTACAACCACACTAGCACAGTTCACCATGCTCTCAAGTCATTACATTCGATGAATTACACACTAACTTTCTTTCTGTACGTGTTTATTTAATGAAAAAAAATTTAATTGTCCCCCTAAAATGTTGGGAAACACATTCCAGTTTGAAATAAAAAATCTTCCCGGCCTCGGACCGAGTCATCATTCAAAATTCTTCGAGGCCGAGGCCAAGGCCGAGTCATGGACCCACGAGGCCAAGGCCAAGGCCGAGTCCGAGTCCGAGTCATACAACACTGCTCAGCATGCGCAATGGAGCCTGACAGAGTGAGTCATTCCAGTGCGCGTGCCAATGTCTGGGACTCAGGTAATAAAGTCACATTTTTTGTTGCTATTAGTGATTTGAATTATCTAAAAAAAGGGTGAACATCATTAACAGAGCTTTGACTGAGGTTTCACACTTGAAGGTTGACAACTTTTGTACAAATAAAAACAGGTGTCCTGAACTTCACAATCTCCATAGCCGTTACTCGTTAGTCGATGAACAGAATAGGCAGTGTATATTTTTTTCCAGCACCGGCAATCTTCCTGCAAACGCTATTTGCTGTTCCCATTGGCTAATTTGCAGTATAAGAAAAAAGGCCGGCATGGCCAACGAGAAGAATGCATGACGGTGCCGGCAAAATATACATTTCAAACAGAATATGTAGTATAGATGCACTCGCCATACAGCGAACAAGCGTCTATCACATCTAGGCCCTATGCAGATTTCCGGATTGATTATGCAAACCAACCCAGCACTGACCGCTCTAAGTTTTGACCAATCAGGGGGCATCTATTATCATACCGTTTGGTGAGTCCGTATATCACGAAGATAGCTGCTGCCGCACGGACGTGCGAAATTGACCAATCAACATCCAGATATCTAGGCTCTGACTCTGAGCCTCTGTCAGTGTCATGATGGACATGTTCTCAAAACGGATCTGATTGGCTGATGTGCCCCGTTGCATAAATTTTGGGCATTAGTGTAGTTTACGCCACCCATATTATCTTCAGTATTTATTTGGGTAAGAAACTGTTTTGTTTTCACTGAAATATTGCCGAAATAAGTTCATTTTAGGGTTTCAGGACCCATGATATAAATTTGCTTTAACTTTAAGTAACGAATCTCATTTTGGAACAGAAGAAGGTAGGCCTAAATAAATACTGAAAATAATATGGGTGGCGTAAACTACACTAACCCCAAATTTTGCATGCACGCATGTATCAGACGTTGACATGTGACATGACACGGAGTAGAATGCTACTCAGACTAACTTAGGCCTAAACTTACACAAGTTAAATAATATAAACTGCAGCAGTGCAACTCAGCCAACTGCTGGAGTGCTGGGTGAAATAAATGGCAAATGTTAGATGTACGATTACGAAGCAAGAAAACCACCAATTCGTGATTTTATCATTCTTCTAGTTAGTTCAGAACATTATCTTTCCAGAGATACATAGAAATACACACCTGCTGCACTCCTCCTTCGTGTTGCTGTGCCATTGCCAAAAGCATGCCATCAAATCGTTCATCACTGGAGTCCGCCATCTTGGAAAATTTTATGCCCTACTCAATAGCTGCCGAGAGAGGGCGGTATGAATCGAAAAAACAAATTAATTATCGTAGCGGTCGTTGCTAAGCGGTGGCCGTGGATCGGAAGTTAATAAAACTGATCATCCTCAACTCAAGTAAACAGTTGACGTTTCGGGAGGAGTTTGCGTTCGTTTTTTACTGTGAATCACCAAGATCAGGTCTTTAAAAATCTACCAAGTCCAAGGTGTGGTATAAGTACGATTTATTTGCATCTTTTAAAATGAAATAGGCCAGGCATCGATCGATGATAATTCGTGATCGAGTTTTTATTTGTGAAAAACATGATTCATGAATGAGCATTGAATCGAGTGTTCAGTTGTAGGCCTACTGTAACGTTAGTGTCAGCGTGTAGTGTTAACAGGGCCTACTGTACTGGCCCTAGGCTAGATGAAGCAAAATTAGTGAGTACTGTGTAGGCCTAACATAATTTTTACATTTAGTTATTTTAGAGGGCTCGAGCTCTGTGCCGCAGAATTGCTTAGGCAGCCTTACTCCCCTGCTTAGCTGTCCCGTGGTCGAAAGTAAGACTAAGAAGAGATGTGTGTCACCCTGATGTGATGGACCGTCCATGGATTACAAGAACAATTCCATCATCATTAATCGCATCTAGGATTAATGATGCAATCATGATGCTAGTTGCGATGATCGTAACCCTAGGTCTGACATGGGGACTGGGACCTAGACGAGTAGTAGAACTAGTACTAGTAGAAGTGAGGATTGACCCTTTTGCAAGTTTTTAGAAAGTATCATCTTCCTAGTCTAGATTTCAACACAAGTCACTAGGGCCTATTGCTTTATTTTCACATTTTTTCAATAAATTCATCCTTCATTAGTTGTCTACATACATCAACTGTGCCATCATGGTGAAACTGCATGTCAAACGCGGGGACGAAAGTCAGTTTTTGTACGAGACCACTGTCACCACACCCATTGATGATCTCATCAGGGACGTGCTTCATATCTACAATGGGAGGCTGAAGATCAGCAGGTTATGTCAAGGTAGGTGTACTGTACATTTGATAGTCCGTGGGTCGATTTCACCAAACTCATCGTAACTTACTATCAATCGTAGGACTTGTGATGCATTGCAGCCCTACATAGGTTACGATGGGTTATCCTTCGTACTAACTCGAGTTACGATCGATCAAGGGAAAGTAACTGAATTTTGAGTCATTGAAAAGTGAACAAAGAAAAAATTGACTTTAGCGGGATTCGAACCAGCGATCTCCGGAATACCGTAAAGGTGCTCTACCAACTGAGCCATCCAGCCCTACGTTGGTGGTGTCCCTATAATAGTCAATTAAACTGTATTAATGCTAATGACAACTGTAATTCATTGTTCTGTTCAATGTGAAGAAATGAAAGAGCTTAGCGAGCACGGCATCACCTTACCTCCAAACATGCAAGGACTCGCCGATGAGCAGATAGAAGACCTCAAGCTGAAGGATGAATGGGAAGGGAAGTGTGTACCAAGCGGGGGTGCTGTATTCAGCAAGGATCCCATCGGCAGAAGAAATGGGCACGGTAAGATAGGAACCAAGTCGAGGCCCGTTGTCAAAAACTCTTGTTTCAGTCCAAGCAGGATGTTTCTCAGAGGCTAAAACTCTAATAACTGATAATGTCGGGTCCTTCCTAATAATTACATTCAAAATGTGTGGAACTTTGATAGAACTCACAGATGAGAGCTTTCATTGCCTCATATTGAACCTTCCTCCTGTTTGTAATTGTAAATCGTCACTTTTTCTCTGTTGTTTGCAGCGTGTAATGAGAAGATGAAGGAGGTGTTGTCCAAGACAATCGATGAAGCCAAAAAAGCCATCTCCAAGGTGAGCTATGCTGTCTACTTCTCTCAGTTAAACAACATGCACTATGATTCTCTTTAATTGCCTCAACTTCGAGAGGAAACTTGCATCTTGAGTGTTGCATACTGCTGGAGAGCTCTTTTATTTCAGTGGTCACAAATTGCTCTCAGTAGGAACGAAACTCTAATAGAAGTCTGGCCCAGCCACTAAAAAGCCAGGCCAGGCCTGGACCTCCGTGCCTGAAATCCTTCGGTCAGCTCTGACAGTACAATAGAGCTACTTAAAAATAGATCAAATATAATACCTGGCTTCTGCATACCATCCATTATTGATGTGGACTAAAATTTTCAATCAAATCAGTGTAAACAATGATTCAGGACAAAGCGATGTCAAATTGATACTCCATTTTTAGTGAGAATATAGAAGGCCTAGTCCGCCCAGACAAAGCCCAGGTCTGGGCCTGGCTTTCCAAATGGTGATGCCCAACCAGCAATAAAGTTTCTCCCTCTATCAGGCTTGCAACTTTTCCTTGGATCAGCTGATTTCCTCTTTTCACTTCACTCTTGATGCCATTTAAAGGTGAAAAACACTGTACAAAGTATGGTAAAGATTGAAATCTCCTAGTTTTTTGTTAAGCCCAAGTTGCATGCCTGCTCTATAAGTCTCTATGATAACGCGAGGTGCAGTATGCCATCATTTTGCATGACGTTTTCTTTCCCCTTGTCCCCCCCTGAAGGATCTTGTGAAAGCAAACGTGTGTCTGACAGGGCAGATGGTGAAGGATGCCACAGACCAGCTCAGAGGGGCAGTCATGATCGTCTACCCCATGGGACTGCCTCCTCATGACCCCATCAGAATGGAGTTTGAGAATCAAGAGGAACTAGCAGGCACACAGGTTAGAGTATATAAGAACCTCTATGTGATAGACTTCCTCAGCTGTGTGGTGCAGCATTTCAAACTCAAGATCTCTGTGATGAATTCCACAGGGTGTAGGTCTGAACACTCCTATGGAATCCTGGACAACATTTTATTTTTCAGTGGACTACAATCAATGCTAACGCAAGCAGAAAATTATGCGCTTATGATATCCTATTTCATGGATTAGGGAGGAATCTTTAATTGTTCATGTGCGTAGCTCACACGTTTTTCTTGCTTACCCAGTAGTTGCTCAGCATAGAAATTTAGCACAGACCCTGTAAGTGAAGATCAAGGATCATAAGCGCAAAATTCTGTAGTAAGCAGAGTCTGTAAAAGATCAAAATTGTTTTTGGTCATTGGACTCTTTTTCTGAATAAATCAACATTTGAGGTAGAACCATTTTAACGGTAATGTTTCTACTATCACCATCTTTATACCCCGTTATAGGTAAATCTGTGAAGATTTCTGTTTCGGTATGCTACCAAAGTATGATACTACCTTTAAGACTTGACTTGTGAAAATTTGACTTGGTCACAGCTCTGACTCTTACTAACGAGGTTCAACTACATTGCACGTTGTACCATGCTTATCCTTCAAACCTTCCTTCAGCATGTTGGCATTCTTGATCTGTATAATTTGTATACCGGGTACTTACATTTAATACCTAACAGGCTTCCCTTGAGGTGATGGAGGAAGCTAATGCTAGCCTGTGGTTCTCCGGGAAAGAGATGCAACGTGGCAAGAAATTGATGGACTTTGCTGGTCGGAACGAGAAGACAAAGTTGATTGTTAAGCTGCAGAAGGTATAAAAGTCAATATGTAAACAAAAAACAATAATAAGTTGGTTTTAATTCACAGATTGTGCCTACATTTATCAAATGATCAATGTAGGTTTAAAGTGACTTTAAAAGAACTTGTGTAAGTGGTCGTAACTGGTCACTATTAAGCATGTCTAGTTATGGTAGTCATTGCTAGCCATAACTAGCCGTTTCTTGCCATAACTAGCCATTACAAATCATTAACTAGCCATTACTAGCCATTACTACCCAATATTAGCCACTATACTACAGTGTAATTATAACTAACAATTACCTTATCGTGCCACATCAACTATACAGAAACTTGTCGGAATATTTGTATTGCAACAAATGGATGGCTTTATAATGTCCGACACCCTGTCTCTGTTTCTAGAAAGGACAAGGTGCACCAGGAAGGGAACCAGTCTTCAGTCAAGATGAACAGAAGGAGATGATGGCCTATGCCTACAGGAAACAAGAACAGCTCAAGGTATTAATAAATCCTCAACATCCTGGTATCTCATAACTGACTATAATTAGGTCTTTACGTTCATCACAAATCTTACTCTACAAAAATAAATGCAAATTGAAATAACGCTCCGCACTAATGACGTCACACGAGTGATTTGGCCAGCGCGTGCATGTACAAAATCCCCGGATGTCAGACAAACTTCATGCATGCACATGCTTGCACACACACCCACACCCACCACACGTTTGCAATGTTTGTCTGAGATCCAGTGAGCTATTTTTAGCGCAAGTGCGGAACGCTATTGAGTATTTTTAATTGATTTGCTAGTTCATTATTGAATAATTAAGCACTCTGTGCATTGACATCAATGATCTGGTTATTTCACTTTGCAAATTGCTCAAATCGTTCATTCAATCACACTCGTAAATATTAAAATCTATCTCTGAAAAACCAAAGTTGACTCAACCTGACAAAATGAGTCGCAAGTCACCACCTTGATTCCGAATTACAGGTCGTTGAATGGTTTTCACCTGAATGATGTCCTTATATTGTTAGGATGTAGACCTGAAGTAAAAAAATAATTTAACACAGTATTTCCAGTGTATGAATTAAATAGCCAAGAAAACAGCTGACCTTAAGACTCATTTTGTAAGATCTGGTTACAAATACATTTTTGGTTCCTCTGGAAAAGAAATTGGACGCTGAAATGGACGATTCTTACCACGGATCTGACTGGGCCGACCCCAACAGCCTGAAGAGACAGTTTCACGGACTCCGAGATGTGAAATGGGGAGGGCCACGGTGATGTTAACCATGGCTACCACTACCATGACAACAGACGACCCCCATCTTGACTAGACTACAAGCTACGACCCATAGATACCATGCTGGTGAGGGCATCTTGGCTAGAAAAGATTATTTAATACCCCACCCCCCCCCCCTCACTTCAAAAGAGATTTTGTAACTTGTACATGATAAAAAAAGAAATCCTTATGTACATGTACAGTGTAACTACCTTTAAAATAATGCTGAACATTAAAAATCCTATTAAGCAAAGATATTCAACTAGAGGGAAGGCTTGAAGGATTCTGACTGGCACCCTGAGCAAAGATAGTTGACACCTCATCATAGAACTGGATAGCTAAGATGGTAGAGTGCTGGTATGCCAGTTAATGGGTTATATGGCTTCTGACTGGCACCCTGAGCAAAGATAGTTAACTATAGGGACACCCCATCATAGGGCTGGATAGCTCAGATGGTAGAGTGCTGGTATGGCAGTTTATGGGTTATGGCTTCTGACTGGCACCCTGAGGAAAGAAAGATAGTTGACTATAGGGAGGCCCCATCATAGGGTTGGATAGCTCAGATGGCAGAGTGATGGTATGGCAGTTAATGGGTTATATGGCTTCTGACTGGCACCCTGAGCAAAGATAGTTAACTATAGGGACACCCCATCATAGGGCTGGATAGCTCAGATGGTAGAGTGCTGGTATGGCAGTTTATGGGTTATGGCTTCTGACTGGCACCCTGAGGAAAGAAAGATAGTTGACTATAGGGAGGCCCCATCATAGGGTTGGATAGCTCAGATGGCAGAGTGATGGTATGGCAGTTAATGGGTTATATGGCTTCTGACTGGCACCCTGAGCAAAGATAGTTGACTGTTGGGACACCCCATCATAGGACTGGATAGCTCAGATGGTAGAGCACTGGTATGCCAGTTAATGGGTTATATGACTTCTGACTGGCACCCTGAGCAAAGATAGTTAACTATAGGGACACCCCATCATAGGGCTGGATAGCTCAGATGGTAGAGTGCTGGTATGGCAGTTTATGGGTTATGGCTTCTGACTGGCACCATGAGCAAAGAAAGAGTTGACTATAGGGAGGCCCCATCATAGGGTTGGATAGCTCAGATGGTAGAGCACTGGTATGGCAGTTAATGGGTTATATGACTTCTGACTGGCACCCTGATCAAAGATAGTTGACTAAAGGGAGGTCCTATCATAGGGCTGAATAGCTCAGTTTGCAAAGTACCAGCATACTACAGATTTTGGGTTTATACACATTCCAATTTGTTCTTGAGTTTCAATTTTCTCTGCCCACTCCAGATTTGCTGGGATTTCCTTTCCTCAAATGAGGGCTACCTTTTGTGACTGGTGTAATTAATGACATCAATTAGAATTTTAACAATAGTTATAAGGTACAAGTAATAAACTGCTTCAGACTGCTCATCAGCCAAAATAATGACCTGAAATTTATAAAATGCTTGGAGTTAGCAGGGCCTGACGCCTTTCAATCCTGGCAGACGTCTCGCCTTCGATGAAGATCCTGCTAGGATCTAAATGCGTCAGGCCCTCCTTACTCCAATATATATAAAAGAATGGATGTTTTACCGCAAAATACAATATTACAGACAGATTAAGTTATTTCATAGTACATTCTTTTAAACAATTACCGGTAAAATTTCAGACAATGAGTTATCACCTTTCCATGGAGAATAACAAAAAGTACATGCATCTTCCAATTTACACAAAATCAATAGCAGAAGCCTGTAACATTGGTTTTTAAAACAAGCAGAACTGATATAAAATAATTCCCAATGTTTGTCTTCCTTTGTACACATATTTATTCTGATTATTAACATACATTGAATAAGATTTCCATATTTCATATTTCATGTTCTCCTTGTTTAATACTGAGGTGTTAAGAATTATTTGTTAAAAAAAACATGGCACAGTTTTGAGAAGTTAAGAGAATGACAAATAACATTTAAAAGACTCCATGCATGAATAAACTGAAGACTGAATTGACAATTTGTATATTTGAGATACATGATATGTCGTAATTTTATTTACAGTCTGTTTGTTTTTTATCATTGTTGAAGCTATGGTAATATAAATATATTGTATTTACAGTGGAAGCATAGGAATTCTGATCAATGCAGACAAATCTTAAATGTGAGGACGAACGAAATGATTTACACGGACCATTGTAGGTCTCCTTGCTTTGTACATTGCCATGTTGTAGTACATGCTTTCCAGATTACTAAGGGTCTGTTTGTTTCAGGCACGAGATCAGTGATCCTGCTGATCCGGATCCCATTTTCGCATATCCTTCATGGGATGTGGATCTGCAAGATCACTGATTGCGTACCTGAAACAAACAGGGCCCAATTTCATGGAATCTGTTACCGTTAACAAACATTATTTGCTTACGGTAGCAGATTTTGTTTGCTTATGGTTAGCATATTTCATGGGAGAGTTTTCTTTTTGGTGACGATAAGCAAGAACTTTCTGCAGAATGCATATGACAGCGCGTTAGCAGAAAAAAAGTCACGGTTAGCCAAGAAATTCTTTGCTAACCGGAAATCTCCCCTATGGATTCCATGAAATCGATTTCATCGATGCAGTGCCCGTAACGGATTCAATGAAATTAGGCCCAGGCCCCTAGCCAATCTTCTAATGGTTTGAAAAAAGCAGACATATTAGGGGGTCTCCTATGCAAACCATTCTACAAACACTGAGATGATGAAATACAATCTATACTTGTACATGTAGGTTAGCAAACCATGGTACACAGCTATGGCTGCCTCCATACCCTGCCAGGGTTCCAGTGGTCCAGATGAAGGCGGCCATAGCTGGATGCCTTCCCACACAAACCACTCTTATACCAACGCTTTGAATAATCACAGCCATTCTTGTAGGTTAGTATATCATAGCACCCAGTTATGGCTGCCTCCATCTTGGGTCAATTTAACGAAGCCCTACAAACGATAGTTACTCGAGTAACGAAGGATAACCCGTCGTAGGGGGGGCATATCCTACATATAGGGCGCAATGCATCATATTCCTACGATTGATAGTAAGTTAAGATAAATTTGGTTAAATCTACCCCTGGACCATTAATAATAAGCCCAGTAGAAACAAGTTAGGTCTGTAGTGGTTGTCCTAAAGGTAATATACGATGGGCCCAAAGCTCATCAGAAGTCCCAGCAATTTGTAAGTTCTCAAAAGTTCTCAAAATTGAGAAAATTTTAAAATCCTTTAAAACCAGCTGCCTTTAAAAGAAAATTGGCACAAAATATGCAGGCACTTTCTGCAACACTACCCAAATATTCTTTTAAAATTGTATTCCTCAATTTCAATTTATTCATTCCCCAAATGAATTGAATTCCTTGAAAATGAGCTCACAGCCAAGCAAATCCTCCATTTAATAATAAAAAAAATTGTTTTTCTTGGGAGAGGAGAAAAATGGGTCGGAGTCTTTAAAAACACATTTTTTATCTAAAACCACTATTACTCTAAAAACAGGTTCTCGAAAATCAGGTATTTTTTTTCGAACAAGCCCTTCGGTGAATTTGTTTCTGAACAAACTCCCATACTTGAATGAATTCCTTTACAATTAAAAACTTGTTGAAATAATTGGCATAATAAATATCTACATTATACAACTTAAGTTCTTCGAACCAGCGAAATAAACTATCATAACTTGTAGTCATTAAACAGGACTTTTTGAGAGACACAGATTTTCCCATTTCACTAAAAATTGTTGTTTTTTTCCATTTGTGTAAATCCTGTAATGTATTCTACTTTTAATACTTAATATTAACGGAACCACTGGTCTATTTTCCCCTTTGCAGTGTGTCATGCATTTATAAACATCACCAAAACTGGACATACCAAGAATTGTGTTAATTGATGATCTACAACTAGATGTTTCCAAAACCATCTAAAATTGGAATTGAAATTGATACATTTTGCTAGGAATTTGTTCTTACTGATGTTTTGTACTGAATTAGGACGTGTCTGATATGGTTGTGCTTCCGGAATTGAATTCCATTTGAAAATGGGCAAATTCTGTTTTTATAGTTCCATCCATTTTTTCAGCGGAAAAACATTGGCCCTCGGGAATTTAATACTCGTCAAACATATTTGCCAAATTATTAATATTCTTACTTGGGATTTTGTACAATATCTCTGTGTTCATGAGAAAATATGCAGTGTAATAGTGGTCATACAGGTTTTAGTACAGATGACTTGCAGGGGAGTTTTTTCACCGTGACTCTGAAACGAAATTGTATACAGTACAGTGCACCATTATGATAAATGCTCGACCCTAGCCCTGACTTTGAGGCTATGTTCAGACACTGTACTCCAGAGACTGAAAAAGGTCTACTCTTTGCTGTCACAGCGGGAGGTAAACATTTCCTCCCCAACCCCTTGTGTCCGTACTACACAAGGATAAACTGAAAACGGTCTATCTCTGGTGTTAAAGTCATATCAGTCACATTACTCCGAAATCGAACTTCCCTTAATTCAAAAGTAGTGACACAAATCACCAGTGAGGTTTATGTGCACCCGCATGCGGTCAAGCAAAATCGGATGTGGTTGAGATAGACATTTCAGATGTCTTATGGCACATTTGTAGACCTGGGGCCGATTTCAGTAACGCTTTGCGATCATCGTAAAGCCAAAATCCATCGCTAAACAGAAAATCGATCGCTACTTTGCGTAGCAATTTTCCGTTTAGCGATGGATTTGGGCTTTACGATGAACGCAACATGTTAGTGAAATCGACCCCTGGTCTACATAGTCTAGACCGTCCCTCCTCAGCGCACTAAGTATTCAAAGATAGACTATTTTTAACACCCTTAACAGTCTATCGAAGACTGTTCAGACACAAGTAGGTAGACCCTTTTCAGTTTAAACCGAAGATAGACTACTTTTAGTACTGTGTCTGAACACCCCCTATGTCAGTTGCAGCTACAAGCTTACAATATACATGTAGCACCATTTGTGTACTCAGCGGACCAGGGGCCGATTTCACTAACGCTTTGCGATCACCGTAAAGCCCAAATCCATCGCTAAACAGAAAATCGATCGCTAATTTGCATAGCTGTTCAGCGATGGACTTGGGCTTTACGATGATCGCAAAGTGTTAGTGAAATCGACCCCTGAGGTCAAATGTTTCCAGTGTGAACACAATCGAGGAAGGGAGGAACAACTTAAGGGGTTGAAATTAAATCAACCAGCATGATTCATCACAGTGTGAATCACAGTGTGGTTTTTTATATTTCATTTAGTGTTAATTAATAAGGCCAAAAGTTAGGCCTCGATCTGGACATTACCACTTCTGTAATCAATTTCTAATAGTCTACGATCAATATTCAATTATCTATAATGAATTTATGTCCGTAATTAATCAATACTCGATAATCGTTAATAATCTACTAATTGCCTGCTGTTTTCATCAATACATTGCATTGGATACGCCTTTTTTCCTCGACTGCTTTTTCTGTACCATTCTGGCTTGTTTTAGGTTGTAAACTTTTGAAGGTTATAATGATGCCATTAGTCCACTACATTGATAAGAAATTATCAAATTGCCACGCCTCAGTGTCTTTCGAATTTATCCCATCTTGCCACTTCAGTTTCTAGGTGTGATTTTATCATCACAAATATCGCTACAATTGATTAAGTACACGATTTGCTTTTTTTAAAAGTTTGTACACATAATAATTAAACTTAAAAACATTTTTTGTTTTGTTCAAGTGTATGAATGTTTACACAATACACAGTAAAACATAATGGATAATTGGTATGATAAATATGACTACAACGAACCAGAGTGACACTGATCAAAGCATGAAGGCATATTAAAGTTAATTTTTTTTTTTCAAGAATTATTTTTGCTTCGTTTTAGCAAACAATTAAATTTCCTGAGAATATAAAATTGAATCTAGACAAAGTTAAGATTGCATGTGTATAAACATACAGAATGAATATGCACACAGGTCTTGGAAGTTTGATTTAATTCAAAAGTTCAAAACTCTCATAGTTTTTCCGTTAATTTTGGAAATGATGGTAATCTGAATTGCAGACAGAGGGCGCCAAAGGGCGGTAAACACACTTCCAAAAACAGTTATTGCCATGGCTATGACTTTTGCCAGTATGTTCCAATGCATTTGCAAAGAGACTTCACCAAGACCTAGGCTAGGGGCCTTTCTCAAAGCACGGCTCTGGTTCAGGCACCGGCTTCGTCTCTAGGATCCATATGCTGAAAATATAAGGTTGTGGTTTTTCATTGAAGCTGAAGCTCTGTTTTCCTTTTCAAAGCAGAGAACCGCAGCCAAGAGTCTCTTTTTTGATACAAGAAATTTTAGAATGGATTTATACACGAACCAGAGTTAAAGCTGAAGCCTGAGCCGGAGCTGAGCTTTTAGAAAGGCCCCTATCAACACAACAGGATTCAGATGCAACCTATGAGCAAATGAGTTTGGCGCCCTCTGTTGGCAATTAATAAGCCAAGCAATGGCCACGTTCCCAACTGGACCACTTCTAACTAATGTTAGGAATATAGCTGGGACACAGTCCCAAGTAAGTTGGGCCATTTGGGCCAGTTCCAACTATAAGTTGGCACGTAGTTGGGACAACACTCGGCTATGTTTGGCCACAGCTGGCAACTATGGCCATGCATAAATTGCAGCATAACAACAGCAATGAGCATGTGAAGGAAACATATAAAGGCGTTTAGGAAACAGAGGCTCAGGCTCCATCTTCATTTTGTGAATCCATTCTGAAATACCTGGTATCAAAATAGAGGCTTATGGCTGCCGTTCTGAAGTAGATTCTCTGGTTTGAAAAGGAAAACAGAGTTTCAGCTTCAGTGAAAAACCAAAACCTATATTTTCAGCGTATGACAGAGATGGAGCCGGAGCCTGAGCCGGAGTCTCCATTTCGTAAATGCCCATAGCCAGTCATGACTATACAGCCTCCATTGTCCTGAACACTGGCTTTGGTACTTCCTCCAACAATACCCATGGACAAATGAGTTTTTCCATGAGAACAATACCCAAAACAAGGGAAAACAAAAACCACTTTCCTTAGTTACCCCACATTACAATCCCAAGCCTGTACCGGGCATGAAAACTTTTCCTCAAATCAGCTGATTTCCTCTTTTTTCACTTCACTCTTATGGCATTGAAAAGTGAAAAACACTGTGCAAAGTATACTAAAGATTGGAATTTCCTCGTTTTCTGTAAAGTCCAAGTTGTACGTGTATCATTAAAACTGAAGACATCCCTATTACAAAGCTACATATACAACTGGACAACTTGAGTTTAATGTATAGACCACTCGCAATGAACATGTACTGTACATTGTAAAATATTTCAGTAAAATTGTCCGGTCAAAATCCAATGAAAAGGAGATGGGGGGTTGCCCTTGATCAAAAGAATGCTATCGGGTTGTACACTCCCTACTGTATCCGTCACTGTGATGTACGTGACGTAAAACTGTCATTATGATTATACAGTGTACTTGAACAAAATCTAGGATCTGCTAAGATTCCATGGAAACGTATCCATGTATAAAAGGGGGCCGCCAGAGAATATAAAAAGGCATGAATCCACGTTTGTTCAGTAGGCACGTGTAGGTTTAAGAGGCAATACTTTGTTTGCGGACTTTATAACATGTTCAATAATGCATACATGCATACAAATTGTGATTTATAAATTTTACTTATGGTGGGATTTTTCGTAAAATGATATATGAGGCTTATAAAGGTGGATTAAGTAAAAAGGGAGAATTGACGAGGAAAGGCAATGTATTATTATGCACAACAAACCAATCCTTTACAACAACAGTCCCTCAGATTGGGTAACACATGGATAATGGAATTTGTAACAAGACTTAATGAGTCGGTGATTAAAGAGACTTATACAGACTGTGTAAAGATTGCTTGCTAACTGAGTAAACTGGTTTTTATACACTACATGTACCATAATTTACCTGATTTATAGAATCTGTAAACCTGGGTGACTCAAGAGACTGGGTAACCCAACCTACAGCTCCACTTATGGATAAAGGCAACCCACCTTGTGGACTGGGTGGCCTTCCTATTTGGCTGGATAACCCAGCTTTGAGGCTGGTTGTCCCACAATTTGAGGTTGGGTAACCCAACCTTGAGGCTGGGTAACCCACCTTTCAGAAGGCCGGGTAACCCACCTTTGAGGTTGGGTAACCCACCTTTGAGGAGGCTGGGTAACCCACCTTTGAGAAGGCTGGGTAACTCACCTTTGAGGAGGCTGGGTAACCCACATTTGAGTCTGGGTAACACAACTTTGAGGCTGTGTAACCCAAATTTGAGGCTGGGTAACACAACTTTGAGGCTGTGTAACCCAAATTTGAGGCTGTGTAACCCACCTTTGAGGTTGGGTAACCCACCTTTGAGGAGGCTGGGTAACCCACCTTTGAGGAGGCTGGGTAACCCACCTTTGAGGAGGCTGGGTAACTCACCTTTGAGGAGGCTGGGTAACCCACCTTTGAGAAGGCTGGGTAACTCACCTTTGAGGAGGCTGGGTAACCCACCTTTGAGAAGGCTGGGTAACTCGCCTTTGAGGAGGCTGGGTAACCCACATTTGAGGCTGGGTAACACAACTTTGAGGCTGTGTAACCCAAATTTGAGGCTGGGTAACCCAACTTTGAGGCTGTGTAACCCAAATTTGAGGCTGCTTAACCCAACTTTGAGGTTGGGTAATGGGTACACCCAATTTCAGGCTTGATAGCCAAACTTACAGATTGGGTAACCTATTAAACGTACTAGGTTACCTGACTAATATAGACTGGGTGATGACTCACTGAAATGGGTCACCTAAATTATAGATTGGCTAATACAGCATCCTATAGGTAACCAGACTTTTATAGGAAGAATAACCAGTCTGTGCATTAAAACACACTAACAAAATTGGTATCATTATAATACCAGTTCATAAGGACTATACCGTAAACAAAAGAGGGTGCTATATACCCAACAACATGAAAACACACACAAACGATCACAATTACGGTAAATGTCTGCGTATCGAGGCTGTGTGTTTCCTACTTCTTCCAGTAACCATGAAGAACCCTGTCACAAAGAACTTGTCTCAAGTTCCTGAAAAATCCAGCAGTGCTGGAAAACACCAACAGGAAACGATGAATGACAAGCTCCAGTCAATCACAACAAATATATAGAGCTGTATATATATATATATACTGTACATGTACCATATTTAAATATGTACAAATGTATCTACACATATATTACTTCATAAATAAATTATTTCACTAAAAAAAAAACAACAACAAAAACAACGGGTACATCTGAATACTTTTTGGTTCACACAAAACAAAAAAGACACTGTTTAAACTGCTTTGGCAAATAAAACTACAAACATTTTGGAATGTTTGGTCATGGGTCTTGGCTGTTACAAGTAAAAATTAACTTTGGTCAACAATTCTTTTTTTTTTTATGATAATACAGAGAAATGGACAAAAGAAGCTTGGTAATATCATACTTTGGTTTTTGTCAAAGAAATACAGATTCATGGGCAATAATATCAAGGAAGATACAGTGGCAGTCATCTGTGAAAATTCCAGTCCCATACGGTGCCCACCTTTTGAGAAAACAGTGGAAAACAGCCACAGTATTTTCTCTTTTCTTCTTCTCTTACTCTTTTCTGGATAAATACAGCATTTCAGGCAGAAAACATTTAACGGTATGTTTCTACCAGAACCATCTTTATAACCTGTAAGTTATAGGTAAATCCATGAAGATTTCTGTTTCGGTATGTTACCAAAGTATGATACTACCTTTAACACAGAATGTACACATGGTTCAAGTATTGGCTGCGATTGTTTCTACAAAGAAGCAAAACTTCTATCGAACATTCTTTTCTCGATGGGTGAACGTTTTCAACGTTTTGGGTTTGATGCACCAAACTTGAAGACCTTTGTGGAGAAACTAATAAAAAATGAACAGTGACCACAACATGTGGGTTCAGGGTGTTTATGTCATTGAGCAAGACACTTTACCAGTGACTGCTTCTCGCCAGTCAGAAGTAAATGGGTACCTGTTTTATCGCATCGAGTTGGTTGATGTTTTTGAACAAGCCCTTTATAATGCTTATCTGCATCAACTTTGGGTTGTATACTCCCCAGGGAGCTGAGATGGCCTGTGGAACTCTTGAACTCAGGCTCTATTCCGTGACAAGACAAAATTCCTATAACCTGCCCATGAACAGCCACTGAACAGGGAAAAAATGTTAACAACATAATTCGTCAAAATGTCAAATATATTTCAAGAGTTGTCAAGGCAAATATTAGAATCTTAAAAGAAAAGGTGAAGACCTATTGAATTTATATTTATCATACATTCTTTTTCCTACCCAAAAAAGTTCAGTGACATTTTGACTATTAATTTTCTGTAGACTTGGACTGGATTTATTTATTCTAGTAATACTGCAACAACACATGTGACAAAGGTCATAGTTCAAAGGTCATAATTCACTTGATCTGATGACCATCTCTGAGCTGGGGATCTCACCTCGAGTTCACACCTTCTCAACACCATTACCTACATGGATATGCTCAACACAATCTAATGAAAACAACATTTTATTCGTACTGTATGATAAAAAAATCTCTTCTGAGACACATCTTTCTGCACTGGTGCAAAATTCCTCCACGATTCTTGCTTAAAGTTCAAGGTATTCATTTAGTTTTGTCGTATTGAGCTCAAGAACGTAGAGCTCTGTCGACGATCGAAACAAGCTGTGTCCTGGATGGGAAAATGGAAACAAACAACTCGTAAATGAAAGGCACATGTACGTACACCGGTGCATAAACCCTCATTTAGCCTGATATAGTTTGCACACTTCATAGCTGGTACCCATCTGTATTGAAACAAAGATACCGACTGACAGTTTGTACATGTTTGGAAAAGTTGCCAACTTTTTGCCACCGAGCCCCCACTCCAGCGTCAAGGGCCTGTTTTTTTATTTCCTCTGGAACGTTAAACTTGGACCAAGTCACCCCGAGTTCATCATCGGAGCTTTCAAAGTCAGCAAAGGGAGCCACCGTCTGACCCACGGAAAAGAAGGGACGCAAGTTAGACTGCAGTTCTCAGAAAGAATAAGAGAGAGAAAAACGACATCCAACTCCTGTTGTAAAGATGTCTGCTGCGTCCCGTCGGTCCGTCAAAAAGAGTCGTTGTCCCGACTAAGCGCATACTCGTGCGCCGTCAGCCGGGGCTCCCGGCCTAGTCAGGGGAAGTAACTGTTCAGGTTGCGGGTGGCTGGGAGGGTGTGGGCCTCCCTGGGCAAGGTGTTGGCCTGTTCCCAGCGACGGCCGGCGTCGATGCCGTTCTCGGGCCGGGCCGTCGATGTGGACGTGGACGGGGGCGGAGGAGTGTTCCATATTTCGTTGATGTCCACCCTGTTCTCCTGCCGGACCGATTCTAACATGGACCCATTTCGAGGCAGCGTCCTATTGGCACTGTTTGTATTTGATGCTGCATCTGTGAGTTTAGAAAAAGAACTTATTTTTGTCATACAAATGTAATTCAAGCGCTATATTCCACCGGAACCCAGATGGAATCACCAGAATTCACCTCATTTTAAAAAATAACCACAAGGGAAACTGGCTGAAAGGTGAACAAAGAAAAATTGACTGAACGTCTGTACAGTATTCAGGAGGTTGGCGGTTGGAATCCCGCTCCAGTAAATCTTTTTTTGCTCGCCTTTCAACAACCTTCAAAGATGACTTTCTCTTTAAAATTCTTTCATGAAATACTATTAAAACATTTTAATAATCCTCACAAATTTGATTCCAAGGACAAATTGTTTGAAAGTTACAAGGATCATTTGAAAGAACCATAAACTATTTTTTTTCCGGAATGCCCCCTAATTTTCCCATTTTGTCTATCTTATGGAACCTGGGACGGATTGCAATAAAACAGTCTTAAATGGTGGGCTTAAGGATGCAGACTAAAGATGACTTTCTCTCTTAGCCGGTCTTGAGTAAGACAATGAAGTAAGCCCATTGCAATAAGGCAGTCTTTGATAGCCCCTTGTGAATTTCCAGTCTGTGATGTGCATCATAAACATGTACAGTATGAACAAGTACGTGTGCACATAATCCCACATGTTGCTGGACGGCTTGAATCACAATGGAAAATAAAAATGGAAAAACCTCAATGAAACCCTCGTTGGTATAACTCATTATTATCATATTCACCACAGGATTTAGTCTGTCCCTCAGGAACCCCTCTGTTGGCCCAAGGCTCTTCTGTTTAAATCTTCAACAACTAAGTACAAATTGCCATTTTAGCAACAAAAAGTTAGTGAAATTCCAAATATTAAGACAGTGTTAAGCCTCCTCCAAGCAGGCTAACTCTTTTAAGACTGGCTGAGCAGTAAGACAGCTTCATTGTAATGGTCTTACTTATAGACCAACTAGCTCCAAGCCATTTAAGACCGGCTAAGGCATATAGACAGCTTTAAGACCGCTTATTGCAATCCATCCCTGGTTTTTAAAAATGTGTTTGTATACGAAATATTATAGACCCTTTCATAAATAGCCTGGGGTCGATTTCACCAAACTCTTCGTAACTTACTATCAATTGTAGGATTTTTTATGCATTGAAGCCGAGATAGTGGGATAGGTCCCCTACGATGGGTTATCCTTTGTAACTCGAGTTACGATCGATCGCAGGGCTTCGTGAAATTGACCCCTGCCCTATTGAATTTATCCGCAAATGGATCCTTTGAAACAAGAGTGCAATACAAACTAGGCAGTGGAAAAGGCATGATGGGAAATGATGACGCAAGCTGGATCGTATCCAGTGTTGTAGTACTCGTACTCGTACTCGTACTTGAGTACAACTCGAGTCCACCAAAGTACTTGGCCCGTACTCGATTAAAAGTACTCAAAAACAAAATGTACTTGGCCCGTACTCGATCCGATGTACTTGAATTTTGGACGTACTTGACGTTAAGTACTCGGTACTCGACAATTTCCGATAAAAAAAATACAGCATTTTAAGCAGAAAAGATTTTACCATTATATTTGCACCATCACCATCTTTAGAGATTCACCTATAACTTACAGGGTATAAAGATGGTGATGGTAGAAACATACCGTTAACATTTTTCTGCCTGAAATGGTGTATTTATCCAGAAATTAGTAAAACAACGACCGAAAATAAAAGAGGAAAGACTTAAGAAATACTGTGGCTGTTTTTCACAGTGTTATAAAAAAAAAATGGGCACCGTATGGCACTGAAATTTTCACACGGATGACTTTTTTTGCCCATGAATCTGCATTTCTTTGATAAAAACCAAAGTATGATATTACCTTTAAACACAATTGTCATGAACAGCATTTTTTGGTACTGTGCATTGGTTCTGTCCATGTACTCGGCCTGGGACTCGAACTTTGGTACTCGGACTCGGCCCTGAATGTACTTGGACTCAATCTTAGGACTTGGACTCGGAAGCAATGTACTCTGACTCGGCCCAGTACTTTGACCCTGAAGTACTCGGAGTACTCTGTACTTGATTTGAGGACTTGACTTCAACACTGATCGTATCCATGGAAACAATGATGCGTTCCTAACGGATCTCCCAAAACTTACCCGATTCTTTGATTTTCTTCTTTAAATGGTAATTTTTACATTTCAGCCTGACGACGCACCACAATAACGTGGCTATGATGCCCAGACTGCAGGCGACACATGTGTACAGTATGAATACTTCAGCATTCGCTGTGGTGAATAAAAACAGAAGAAAGAAAAATCACACCATGGTGTTTATTTTTTCAAAATAACATCCAATTGCAAAAATGACAAACCCCATGAAAATTTCATCCACTCACTCACTTGAGCATGAAAAGAGGAACATTTTACCCAGATCCAATTATACAGAGTTGCTACAAAATAAAATTTGCCAATAATGGAAAACAGTTACTTGTAAGCTTGTGTCTCGTACAAATTATGTATGCACAATTTGAAACGGGACGCGCGCATTTACGGTAGCCCTTGTTTGGTTTTCTTAGGCAATAGTGCTTGCCATGGTTGAGTGTATCACACGCAGAGTGCACACTGTAGTTTCTCATTTAACTCTATGCTGTGAGTAGAACCACTGGTAGCCCAACCAAACAGCTCTTAGGAAAGGGCTCAACAAAATTATGTTTACCAATGGGAGACTTTTGGAGAGTCGGTCTTGAGTCAACAGCACATGCACAAACCATGCTTGCGCAATTGTGAGCATGCGCGCGTTGTATTGCGTGTACGTGCGCTGTTGACTCAAGACTGACTCTCCAAAAGTCTCCCGTTATAGTTTAAGTTATTGAAAAGGTATTTTCCTTATTACAAGAAGATCTCAGCTAATTTTTGCTTAGCATAAATACACAGTTGCCAAGTACCACCGGTAATAATTCCTACTTATTCTTTTCACAAACAATATGCCTTGTTCTGGTCTATTGAGAGCGCTGTAATGGACGCCATTTTGGGGTACAAGTTAGAACTTGTTGTACTTGGAATGAAGTTATTTAACAATTCTTTTAATAATTTAAATGAATTTGGATTTCATTAATCAACTCCTTGAAATTAGCCTTGGGGTTAATTATCTTGCATGGAGCTTATTAGAATACAGAATTGCTAAGCATGTTAGGCTACCGGCCAAACTTCCATGTCAGGTATATTGCTTTCAACTGGCTCCCAGTTGCTTTTGGTTTAACATGTAAATTGTGCTAAGCAATTTTTCCCACTGGTCAGCTTTATGACACATATTGTGGAATGACCCCTTACCAGTGATATCTTATTTTTGTAAGTTCATTTTCCGTGGTTAAAATATTTCCCAGTTTTGGATAACTTGTGTTTGACTTGTCACCCATTTTGTTCAATACCGTGCTAGAATAGTTCATAGGGTCTTGGTGTGGTTGCATCGCTCTTACTGGGTCAATGACCTATCCTGTACACAGAAATCACTGTTAAGCTGGCCAGCCATAAGTGCATTTTACCTCGGTTTTGAGCCCATTGTTGCTCAGCCCAAGGCTAGGAATGCAACATACAATGGCAGACACAAAACGTTCTTATCGTCAGCCGGCCTTTAAGATGCAGTGTGTGTATATGTATACTGCATTGGTGAATGGTTCATGCAGTATTGAGATAAAATCTTCAGAGGACAGAATCACAGCAACAAACTGAAAGCAGCTTTGAGAAATGTTTAATCAGGGGGTCGTGTACTGTGCACTGACACCATTTTTGTAGGGTGCACATAGGATTAACAAAATGTGGAAATAGAGGGGAAGATGTTTTACATCCTTGTTGTTGATAAGCGAAATATTGCTTAGCAAATTTGTATGGTAAGCAAAGAGAGGATTTAACAAGGAAAGAACATTATATAGGATTTTCTAGAACCCACAAATCTTTTGGGAATTTAATAGCAGACGTGTTCTAGCACTGGGTTTGGGCACGATCGTGAGATGGTGTCCATGTTGCATCGATATACTTAGGGGGTTTACAAACAGGGAGGCTCAGGCTCCGTCTCAGGCTCTGGCTCCATTTCCTGAATCCATACTGAAATGACGGGTATCAAAATAGAGTCTTTTGGCTGCAGTTCAGAAGTAGATTCTCTGGCTTGAAAAAGGAAAACAGAGCTTAAATGAAAAGCTACAACCTATATTTTCAGCATATATGGATGTCAGACTATTGTCAGTGCTGCAGCCTGAGCCCGAGCCTTAGCCTCCGGTTCGTAAATGTCCTTATAGTATTTATTGTCCCTTTAACATGAGCAACATTCTTTTAATTCAAAACAGAATACGTATTGGCCACATAGTCTACTGGGGAGATACTATGAAGTAGACCTGAATGGTATGTATCAGCTGATGTAACAAGGGCCCATTAAGAATCCTTCTCCTCCAGTAGAATTATGGAGGAGCACGACTTGAGGCAGGATTTTAATCAGCAGAATCTCAAAACAATTCTGGAGGTTGTCACAGGGTTTACGTCAGCAAAACTCGTAGTTGACGGGCCGATGACGCACTTATCGTTAACAACTCTGCCACTCATTCATTCCCTCCATTATTGCCGCCACAATAACGAGTACAAAAACATAAACCTACTCTGAATGTATCCAATGGCTGCTAAGACACTGGTGAAGAAGCCCATGGTGTCGTCATCTTGCGAGGAGGGCTGGAGGCTTTGCAGACTGTCGGCCGTGGTGCTGATATTAACCGAGCTGTCATTGATCGTACCCGTGCCGTACACGCTCACACCTGTAATGAACCATACATACACGTACAAAAACAACATTCTCTGTGACAATTGAATTATCGGTCAGAACGGGTATAGCATTTCATCAACGCCGGCGAGAAATTTGTCATTTTTGTTCTAATACTTATAAGGGAATTTGCCCACGATTACTGGAAATGTAGGAGAGGGGTGTTTTTGTCAATTATCTGGCTGGGATGACTGATGTATTTGGGCCAAATATGGGGCTTGAAAGGAGATATGATTGCAATTTACGTGGAACTGCCCGAGGGTTTTTTTGCACAGAGTGGGAAAACACACGTCCATGGATATGAGATGAAATGAAAAGCTGACGCGAAACGGAGGGTCGATCGTTGATTATATGCTGAGTGCAGTACATGTACAGGGAAAACAACACAAACACTGGACAATTAATTTGCAGATCTAATTCCACCAGTCTTGTACATGAGAGTCTTGGAATTGGTACTGAACTTGTTCCAGTCTTCGTCTAGTGTTTGTTCTTTGTTTGTCTGTATGTTGCTTGGTTGGTGACTTGGGATGTTTGTTTGTGTTACCGGGCGGTTCCACTTATAAAGAAAACAAGGTGGAGGACATAACGTTTTGCATTTCTTCGCAATATTCAATGGAAGTTTTAATTTGGTACATATAAAAAGAACGACAGTCAAATAAGGAATTATGGATCGTACTGTTCTCAGCACTGTATCGGTTCAAGCCTTCTCTTCCCATTCGGATTGCTCCGAATATTTAAAAGAGAGTTCTTCAAAGAAGAGCAAATGACGAACGAAGATAGCTGCTATTAATAAGTGTTGAGTTGCAGTCGCAAGAAAAGCTAGCGGAGGCAGGAGTGTACAGAACTGTACGCCGGGCGTAGCTGGATCGAAGTCAATCCTGTAAGGAAATTTCCTCAACAAGAAGTCTTGCCAATGCCCAGGTACAGGAATGTAAAATGGTACGGGACAATAGCGCCGCATTCCTTATGCAAAGTGCAATGTTCTTGAAGTTAGCGCGTGACTTTTCAACGCCACACTGTTTGTTTGTTTGTTTGTTTGTACTGGGTCGGCCTTATACAAGCTGTGTATTGGTGGTATTGCCTCCACAACTCCTATATTTAATATTGTACATTGCTTTAACGCTTTGAGGATCTAGGAGGAAAAAAATCCAAGTGAAATGAAAGAAATGAAAAAAAAGAAGACAATTTGCAGTCTAATTAAACCCATATTTTGTCTTTGCAGATTAACCATACACTAATTACAGTAAGTCTTGAAGGGGTATATACGCAGTAGGAATTACTAATACAAGCCAGGCGTGGTTCTACGGGGGAGGGGGGGGGGGCTAGGGGAGCTGTAGCACCCCCCCCAAAAAAAAAAAACCAAGTCTAGCCCCCCCAAAAAAATGCAAGTGACAATTTTTGTTGTTGAAAATACTGGATTTTTTCAGTTATTACGCGCCAATTACATAAAAAACGCGTTGTGTGGGCTATAATGTGCATGTTTTTCGACCCCCTTATAAGACATAGCAGAAGCGAGTGTTAGAAGAACCCAAAATAATGGCTCTTCTAACCCCCCAAAAAAATGTGGGGTCTAGAACCGCGCTTGATACAAGCATGCACAGCAACAGCATCAAATAACCACAAGGGAAGCTGATGACTGGATTAATTGAATGTCATTGAAAGGTGAACCAAGCCAGCCTGGTCAGATCTGGGGCCAATTTCACGGCGCTGCTTAGCACAAAAATTTGCTAAGCATGACATTTCAGTCTGAATAAAAACAGGATTAACAACCACATATCCAAGTGTTGTGTTTCATGCGTGATTGTTCTTTGGCTGTTGTTGACTGACCATAAATATCAAATGAAATTTTTAACTGTGGTTGGTTTTATTGGGCAAGACATTTTTGTGCTAAGCAAATTTTTGTGCTTAGCAGCGCCGTGAAATTGGCCCCAGATGGTCCTTCAGCAAAATCTAAAACTGATATCCTTTCTTGATTTGTGGAGCACTGCTCTTTCTGTTGCTAATAATACAGTGAATCTTTTTTTTTAATAATTTAAAGGTGAACAAAGAAAAATTTTACTGGAGCGGGATTTGAACCAGTGACCCCCAGAATACTGCATCAGTGCTCTACCAACTGAGTTATCCGCAACTATGTTGGTGGTGTCACAAATTAAAAGCCATGAAACCGCTCACTTACTGTTATAACCCACGGATCATTTCTTCCTATACGTGCAACATTAGCAATGCTGCATCCTGAGAAATGTAACATGGGGGATCACTCAGAGAAAATGTGGCTTTAAAATAGGAATATCTGTCGACTTTGTCGATCTTTTAGTTGATCTTTTAGTTGATCTTTTAGTTGATCTTTTTGTTGATCTTTTTGTTGATCTTTTTGTTGATCTTTTAGTTGATCTTTTAGTTGATCTTTTAGTTGATCTTTTTGTTGATCTTTTTGTTGATCTTTTTGTGTTGTTGAAATCTTCACATAAAGGTACAGAATAGTGCTGGGCAAAATCGGGTAATTTCATATCTGGTTACTGATTGCAAAAAAAATCAGGTTAGCAGTGCGACGTTCAACATGCGTTACATGTGCGATTTATGAGACATGTCTTCTTCAATGTGATCGTCGCTTTTGGAATGCTCTTTACGATGTTATTTTTACATTAAGCATTTAGATCAAGTACATACAATGTTTCTTTTAAAACAAGTACGTGAAAAGCATGTTTCTACTTGACAAAATGGACAAAATAACTAACTGAAACTCTACTGTTTACACTTTTTTGTTTTGTTGAGCATGAGACAAATGTTCATCCCTTTTTTTTTCCCTTTCAGTTTCGGCTAACGGTTAGTGAAAATTAGTAAGCGAATAATTAAATTCAGGTCGATTAACCTATAACCGGATAAAAATCCCAGCACTATATAGGCTAGTACAGAATGAAACTGATTGAATCTTTCAAATTCATTTCCATCTTCACACTTTGCTCTTTTTGTATAGTTGGTCGTTCGGATTTTGGCTTTATTTGTCACCCCCACCTGGCTTTACCCCTGGAGCTAATAACAACCGATGTTTGTGTAGCTACATTGTACAGGAATACAGATCCACCGAAGCCGACCAAATAAAGCAATTACTTTCAATGATGTAGTAATAAATCAGAATGAGCGCCTAATAAAGGACGGGCCACAATCAGCGGACAAATCTCGTGCCTGCGCGTCAGCCAGACACCGACATGTTATTAAGAGTCCGCAACCGTGAGTACGATTAATCGATACGTGTATAAGACAAGCTTGCCCGGGAGGCAAGCAAGCAAGCAAGCAAACAAACGACCATCTCACTCCTAAGCTCGGCGAATCTTTCATATTTTAACACCCATTGTACGTGTGAATGAGACACGACTTCATATCCACCTCCTATACTCCCCAGGTGAAAAAAAAGAAACAAACAAACCCCAAAAAACACGGCCCTGGCTTTTATGAAAATGCAACAGCAGTCTTTACTGTTGAGGTTTATAGCTTGGATCCATGGACAATTGTACAGGGACACCAATTCACTTGGAGGGACACCACCGATTCACTCAGATAAGGTTTAAGGTTTTTTGATGCGGGGGGGGGGGAAAAGCGTAATGAAGAAAGGGTTTTTTAATCAAGCACAGCAGCAAGGGAGAGCAAGGCCATTAAATAAAGAGGAGGGATAGAAATACGTGAGCACCATACAGAGTGTTCACTGAACAACCGTACTGTCCATGGCACTTGAAATGAAGAGAAAGAGCAAATAGATACAAGATATTCTTCTTGACCTTTTAATAGCCGCTTTTTCACCCACTGTTAATTGCGGTCGGACCCTTATTCAAAAGATCTTGCTTCTGATGAACGTGTCATTTCATACTTTTCCATGAAAACGATCTATTAACCCTAACCCACCTCCATATCACAGTTGACCACACATGTGTTCTTCCTGTGGTAAACTGTGGTATCCTGAATACCACACAACACCACAGTTATGGCTTATGTGGTGATGAGTAGTTTATGATCCATTATGTGGGACTGCGGTAGTGTGTTGTAAGCAGCTCTTGTTTTGTGTGGAAGGTGCAGAGGGTAAGGGTTAATATTCAGTTCCCCTGTGGAGACTGTGGTAATGTGTGGTAAGCAGCTCTTGTCTAGTGTGGTAGGTGCAGAGGGTTAGGGTTAGGTCCTCCTTTGTAGACTGTTGTGGTGTGTGGTAAGCAGCTCTTGTCTTGTGTGGTAGGTGAAGAAGGTTAGGGTTAATATCCAGTTCCCCTGTGGAGACTGTGCTAATGTGTGGTAAGCAGCTCTTGTCTTGTGTGTGTGGTAGGTGCAGAGGGTAAGGTTGCACCCAAGTAAATAAACTCCCATAGACAACAGTGATAAATCATCAAACTTCAAAAATCATTTAAAAATATACAGAACTCTCACAGCTGTTCAAGTTACACAGAAAAATGATGACCAACATGTCACCTTTCATTTTCTTTTCAATTTATGGTAGGGTGACCATTGAATTTTTGAGATATACTCATTCTCAGCTGAACACCCCTAAAACAAGGTATGGATCACTCCAGTCAAAGAAGCCATTTTCAAAAAAACATCCCTCTGCAAAGCGGCTGAAATAGACCCACTTTCTCACCCAATTGCATCAAAAATGGTCACAAATGGAAGCCCAGAGTCCAGGCAGGAGGTCCAGTGCCATATTTCTTCAATCCTTCATTTTCATAGCTCTCACAACTCTCTTATTTAAAATATATTGAGTGCTTAACTTTTATTAATGAGCTCGGCGGACGGATTTTGGCCCTATTTACTTGGGTGCACCCTATAAGAGCAGATAGTGTCCATATTTTGACACCATACCACACTGAGGGGAAGCAGAATATTCCAAAGGTCACTTATTTGAAAAGAAAATTGAAAAATATTGCTCCTTTGCGAAATGGCAGGGGTTCGCATCTGGGGTGGCGGCCATGTTTTTTGTACAGTTGTATATGGGAAAGCATATAGCTTATTAACATGCTAAGATTTTGAACATGAGATTTCTCCATTCCACAACACCAAATCTGGTGTAAATACTCTCTGTTACACAAATTTCTTGCTTCATGTGTTCATCTGGGATCATTTTGCAGTGGACATAGCCACTTTGGGGTCCCACTTTGGGGGTGGATAAAGGATGGAAGGGGGGGGGGGCTTGTCAAAGATTTTGAGGACACACACTCATTTAATGCACAAGGTGATCTCTTTTAGACAGCCTAGTAGTGAAATACATGTATGAAGTAACACACCCTAGGTGTACTACAGTCCAAGATTATTTCCACCCACAGAAAATATCAAAACTACAGAAAAAACACACCATTTTCTGTGCATTACATACCATGTTTTGATTCCATCCAATTGCATTACACATGTACCCTGTGTTTACTTTGTGCAGTCGTTGACACTTCTGACAAAATGTTTACTCCACTGTGCTTTTTTAAAATAAAACACTGAAAACCCAGAGATACAACATGCCAAAAGCCTGTTTTTCATGTCATTTCCAGTTTTATGTCTTTTTGGAGCCTGTTATAGAGAGACAGCAGCAAAAAAAACACATGTTTACATATCACCATCCAAAACAAAATGGACGCCACCATTCTGCACTATAGGTTGCACCCAAGTAAATAAACTCCCATAGACAACAGTGATAAATCATCAAACTTCAAAAATCATTTAAAAATATACAGAACTCTCACAGCTGTTCAAGTTACACAGAAAAATGATGACCAACATGTCACCTTTCATTTTCTTTTCAATTTATGGTAGGGTGACCATTGAATTTTTGAGATATACTCATTCTCAGCTGAACACCCCTAAAACAAGGTATGGATCACTCCAGTCAAAGAAGCCATTTTCAAAAAAACATCCCTCTGCAAAGCGGCTGAAATAGACCCACTTTCTCACCCAATTGCATCAAAAATGGTCACAAATGGAAGCCCAGAGTCCAGGCAGGAGGTCCAGTGCCATATTTCTTCAATCCTTCATTTTCATAGCTCTCACAACTCTCTTATTTAAAATATATTGAGTGCTTAACTTTTATTAATGAGCTCGGCGGACGGATTTTGGCCCTATTTACTTGGGTGCACCCTATAAGAGCAGATAGTGTCCATATTTTGACACCATACCACACTGAGGGGAAGCAGAATATTCCAAAGGTCACTTATTTGAAAAGAAAATTGAAAAATATTGCTCCTTTGCGAAATGGCAGGGGTTCGCATCTGGGGTGGCGGCCATGTTTTTTGTACAGTTGTATATGGGAAAGCATATAGCTTATTAACATGCTAAGATTTTGAACATGAGATTTCTCCATTCCACAACACCAAATCTGGTGTAAATACTCTCTGTTACACAAATTTCTTGCTTCATGTGTTCATCTGGGATCATTTTGCAGTGGACATAGCCACTTTGGGGTCCCACTTTGTGGGGGTGGATAAAGGATGGAAGGGGGGGGGGGGGCTTGTCAAAGATTTTGAGGACACACACTCATTTAATGCACAAGGTGATCTCTTTTAGACAGCCTAGTAGTGAAATACATGTATGAAGTAACACACCCTAGGTGTACTACAGTCCAAGATTATTTCCACCCACAGAAAATATCAAAACTACAGAAAAAACACACCATTTTCTGTGCATTACATACCATGTTTTGATTCCATCCAATTGCATTACACATGTACCCTGTGTTTACTTTGTGCAGTCGTTGACACTTCTGACAAAATGTTTACTCCACTGTGCTTTTTTAAAATAAAACACTGAAAACCCAGAGATACAACATGCCAAAAGCCTGTTTTTCATGTCATTTCCAGTTTTATGTCTTTTTGGAGCCTGTTATAGAGAGACAGCAGCAAAAAAAACACATGTTTACATATCACCATCCAAAACAAAATGGACGCCACCATTCTGCACTATAGGTTGCACCCAAGTAAATAAACTCCCATAGACAACAGTGATAAATCATCAAACTTCAAAAATCATTTAAAAATATACAGAACTCTCACAGCTGTTCAAGTTACACAGAAAAATGATGACCAACATGTCACCTTTCATTTTCTTTTCAATTTATGGTAGGGTGACCATTGAATTTTTGAGATATACTCATTCTCAGCTGAACACCCCTAAAACAAGGTATGGATCACTCCAGTCAAAGAAGCCATTTTCAAAAAAACATCCCTCTGCAAAGCGGCTGAAATAGACCCACTTTCTCACCCAATTGCATCAAAAATGGTCACAAATGGAAGCCCAGAGTCCAGGCAGGAGGTCCAGTGCCATATTTCTTCAATCCTTCATTTTCATAGCTCTCACAACTCTCTTATTTAAAATATATTGAGTGCTTAACTTTTATTAATGAGCTCGGCGGACGGATTTTGGCCCTATTTACTTGGGTGCACCCGTAAGGGTTAATATTCAGTACCACAGTGGAGACTGTGGTAATGTGTGGTAAGCGGCTCTTGTCTTGTGTGGTAGGTGCAGAGGGTAAGGGTTAATGGATTGAAACGCTATTTAAGTTTGCTTGGAGTTAGGAAGGTCTGATGTTTCCATCCAAGCAGGATCTTTATCGAAGGCTTAGGGCCTTTTACGAAATGAGGCTTGAGGCTTGGCTAGGGATTTATTTTGCTACAGCCATTTTGTGTCCTAAATACAATGAAGGGCTTGAGATACATGGCGAAGCCGGAGCCTTTCTTCGGCTTTATCGTGTGGCCCAATAACTTCATTTCGGTTGGTGGGTCTCAAATGGCGGTAGCGAAATAAGCCTAGCCTCAAGCCAGATTTCGTAAAGGCCCCAGGAAAGATTCTGCTAGGATCGAAACCTCAGGCCCTCCTAACTCCAAGCATATATTTCAGGTCATTACTTGTTTAAATTTGTTACATTTTCTAATATAAATTGTTAATATAATTCTACCTTGTCTTGAATCTGTTGTGGCCATCATGGGGTGTAACGTCTCTTCATTGGAATCTGGACTGCTGTAGCTGGGAGCTGTGGGACTGACTGCCAAGCTCTGCGGAATGGTGACGGCACCCGTGTACCGTCTCGGCTTCCGGAAAATCCGCTTTGAAACTGTACAAAGAAGCAAACAAACAACACGAACAAACCGTCAAAAAAAATTTCAAAGTGAGCAACTGTTTTACCTGTGGAAAGAAATAGAGCCCAAATGGTACTCTCTGTGATTTCTACCATGTTTTGAAAGCACACCATCTTCCAATTTCTTCCCAACCAATAAACCGATCCATTAAGCCCCGTCCTATTTTGCATTGACCAATCACAGCCGCGAAAATCGGATCACGAATTGCAGCAGCCATTTTGGTGATCTCATGCTGGAGATCGCGGTATTGATTACAGCAGTGTTTACGTTTACGAACTGGAATAACAATAAATACCTTCCTCTGCAAATGCAGCCCAACTTCACAAGTACAGTATCTTTCCGCTACAAATTGATGGTGTTTGTATTTTCATTGTAATTCTGACTCTCGTTGGCCTGGTAAGAGACGAAACATACATACATCCCATAGAGATAAGTGCTTTCGGTGATGGGCGTGCAACGCGTGTTGGCGATCGTGACACGTTACGCGCGCGCGTGTGCGTCGTTGCTTGGCCGTTGCTATGGTGGGCGTGGCCTACTGGATCGGTCTATTGGCAGCAACAAGCACACAGGTCCTGGTTTATTCTGTCTGCTCAAATCTAACAAACGAAAGGGATCCTATCACGCATTTCTCAATTAAGTTTATTCTGCACGCATTTACTAACAAAAATAACACAAATAGAAAACAAATGGCAAGCTTAAATTGACTTAAATATGATTTTTTTTTAACATAAGCTATTTTAGTCTTTGAGAAAGATCCTTCTAAGATCAAAACGTGTCAGGCCCTCCCAACTCCAAGCATAAGGTATTTTTTATATAATTTTGTATTCCTTAAGGCTCCGAGAACCCACAGTAATAAGAAAATGTGAAACAGTTTTAAATTGAAAGGGCAAACCACAAAAGATAACATGGCAAATAAAATAATTCAATTCAATTCAGCTCAATTCAGTTCAATAATAATATTTATTTCCATTCCAAAAATTCCAACAATTCACTGAATGAAAAAAACAACAAAAAAATCTTTCAGAAACCCCCCAAAATCACCACAAAAATTGGGTGCATTCATTTAGCTCCCCTGGGTCGACACCAGTCAACCTCGTCCCCATTCTCTCGCTTGTTTTGTGCAGTAAAACACGACTATTCCCAGTAAGGGCTGACCCGTGTGAGCTAAACGAATGCACCCATTAAGAATACAACTAAAAATTGTGTTATTGGTGATTAGTAGGTTTTGAAGCTTTACATGGTGGAAGTCACGTAATAAGGAAAGGTTTGCGGAGACACCATGTATAAACTCTTTAATGGATGTGTGGTTCTGAAAAGAACCGGTGAGAAGTTGATCTCGAGGTTCGGGCCAGTATACTCTGGCTGTCCTCAGGAGAGTGTGAGTGTATACTCTGGCCGTCCTGAGGACGGCCAGGGTATACTGGCCGGAACGTCGAGATCAACTTCTCACCGGTTCTTCTCAGAACCACACATCCATTAAAGAGATTATACATGGTGCCTCCGCAAACCTTTCCTTATTATTGGTGATTGTTATGCCACTTCTTCCTCCATGCCATCAGATCATAGAGGTATACTGTAGATGTATTTCTACTTCCATGTTCAGATGTACAAGCATTGATGCACTCATCACAGTGGTATTGCATGTACTCATGTTTGGATAAAGGCTGCAATAGCACAGAGCTCTGAAGGACTCCACTTGATTGTCACACCAATTAGTTGTCATAACATCCTACACATACTCCACTTAGAAGGCACTCTGCAAACACATAGCACTGATCTCCCATTCCAAAGACTCACCACCTCCAGATACTTGACATTAGCTTGCCAAAAGAAGTAGGAAATGTAGGACCGTGTAATTAAAATGGTATTTGTCGAGCGCGTGTTAAGTTAATACAACATTGCCACTTGATTGCTTTACATGTTAATATCAACTGTTCTGCCACCCAAGAACCTCTTCCCCCTGCTCCTCTGTTATGTAGGTATCCACTTGTCACACACACAAACACACGTGACATTCATGCTTACAGATCCTCGGTGCCTAATTTTACACTGATTGCTCAAGATGTAGACGAGAGAGAATAATGAACAGCAAGTAATCTGCATGTTCTCCTATGAAGCCACCGTGTCGTACCAGATCATCGTCGGACACGCCGGGGCAAAAATTCAATCCGTCAAGGGCCCCCAAGGCTGCTCAAGGAAAGACTTTCTATTTTTGGGTCATAGTTTTTCAGTCTTGAGATCAACCTCGCGTCAAATTTGACAACGTTCGTTTCGCACAAACCGAGCATGTCTTGTCGTACCCTTGTTTGCCTAGGGGTTGAGTGTGAGCAAATCACACTCGCATGTCTGTTTAAGTCAATTCCGTGATACGAAAAAAACTTGCCACGTACGATGTCAGTCTCCTACCCCCAACCCCCGGAGCAACCCCTGAGATTTCTTGGCTTGGTGTGAAAGATCCTCGGTCCATCGTCTTCGCCCTATCATTGCAGAATCCATAATAGGGATTTCAGTTTGGGAGGGGTAGGGGAGAGACTGACAAAATCTCAGTGCTTTTAACACAGAGTACGGTATGGATGTTTGTCATATGTGTGTCTGAGGCTGTCAAAATGTTCAACACAGTTAAAGTAGTCACTGGTCAGAGGCCTGATTTCACAAAACACTAAGATTGATCTGTAAGTGTGAATTAATCCTCCTAATTGCTAAGCAGAAAGTCACAATTCAAATCACTATGGTGACACTGAAATGTCAACTCATCTTATGAAGATTTCTCCAAAATTATAATTTAGGCCAACAATAGGGCGTCACATTCTGAAGTTCGGACAAACAAGTCACATGTTACCCCATTAACTTACACATAAACGTTGTGATATTTGTCCGAACATCCGGGTAACTATAGCTGTTGATATAAAGGGCGTATTCTATAAATAGTTCGAGTGCAGAGCCCTATTGCCTTCTTATCATACGAACCTTAAAAATATCCGCAGGTATTAAGTATAAAGTAGGCATAAAGAAATAGTTCTTTGGTTGCTAATGACAATTTGGGAAAATATGTGTAGTTGCCTTTTTTTTTTTTCAGTGATGCAAAACCTCTACAGGGTGGTAAATGATTTTATGACGAACGTTTCTTTCTCATATAATGGTGACAGAATGCAAATTTGATCACAAAACGTCATGGTAATGCAGGTAATTGAACCCACAGACATTTTTTTAAATTTGCCTTATCAACAAAATGTACAAAAATATTGACTGCAACAACAGGTGGGAAACTCCAAATCCAAAATATCAAAGAAGCGCTTTCTAAAATTGCAATCTGGGGAGTGTTTGGCTTTGCACGGTGGAACGTGAGACACCGCAGACAATTTCAAAGGAGTAAGTCCACACAAAAAATAATACTGGGGTAATGGACAGGCGAATGACACGTCTACCGACTGTTTGTGACGCCAAATGTGACTACCAAATTTGTGACGTTTTTGAGGTTTTCCTGGGACGTGAGTTGCAATCCCAGGTCGGGGCAGAGTGACCAGAAGAAACCGTGACCTAAAGCTGCCAATCACCAGGTTTTTCCTGAAATGTCAGAGCTGGGAGAAGGTTACAAACCTCTGGGTCACTTGCTGGAAGGTGGCCCTGGTCACTCTTCAATTTCTAACTAGCTGCGCCCGATGCCCGGAAGCAGTGTCCTACTACTTCATGAAATCAAAACTGAATTGGTTTCTCCTTGTAACCCAATCCATAGATTATTGCTGCACTTACAGGATGGTGTTATTGAGACACTTCTCATTATTAACTATTCTTAGAGGGGAAGGAGGAGGTTAGTGTAGAGGGACCAGCCTCCAGGAGGAGTATTGTTGTCGGGAGGTCACCAAATTTTGTCCCAAGACCAACACCTGTGCAGGTGAAGCAATGTCCGTACACGGTCACATAATACCCAATTGTTCTGAATCTTTTAAGTTTGACAGAGTGACCGCTGCAAGAATAGCCAAACTGGCCAGTGGGCGTAAACATGGGGGTCAATAAGGTGTGATGAGGGGTCAGTATAGAGTTTGACCAGCTATACAGTCACTATGGCTACAGAGGGTTTGAGTTTTCCACGAAAAAAAAGACCACAAGTACTTGGTTAGCGTCACCCCCCAAAAAAAAAACCCAATTTCCTCAAGTTATCTGCCATGACTGTCAGGTGAAAGGTTATAAGGACTGATTAAAAAATGCTTTCGTCATAAAAATCTCTAATACAAAAATTGAGTACACAAGTACAGTTGCGCAGTACAAAGCATCATGGCAACTATGAACAGCCAATCAAATTTCTAATACATCTTGTATGCCAGTGACATCATTTGAGAAAGGACTGACGTCAAAAGAAGCTAAATGTAGCTCCTTGACATTTCCTGTGCCTATTAGGGGCCATCCATAAAGTACGTACGCATGAAATGCCGACTTTTTTGACCCCCCTCGACCTCTGTACGCATGGCGTACGCAGTGGTCCCAACCCCCCCTCCCCCCTGTACGCATACGCATTCCACATTATGTTTTTCACTTCTTGTGGTCCCTTGCTTTAGCATCATAAAAATGTCACCGTAATCCGGGCCGGTACCGTTATTGGGACTTCACTTTCAAATTCTGAAATGAATGACTAAAGTTTAACAGGTTTTTATACATTTACAGATGGATTTTACTTTTTTTTACCATGTTGGATAAGAAAAAAAAAGGAAAAAAAACCAAAACCAAAATCTCTTTTTGCGCGATAAATGCTATGCAAATTTTTCGTTTGCGTACGGTACGCATTGGCCTTAACCCCCCTCCCCCTCTGTACGCATGGCGTACGCATCGGTAACAACCCCCCCTCCCCCCTTCGTGCGTACGTACTTTATGGACGGCCCCTAACACATATAAATAGCTGTGCATTCATCAATGTTTCATCAATGTTCTGCCTCCAAGATAGCGGGCGGCACAATGACTGATGACATCATCAATGGATCTCGAGCCAATTTCATGGCCCCGCTTAGCACACAAATTTGCTAACCATGAAATTTCTGTCTTAATGAAAAACAGGATCAACAACCAAATGTCCATGTGTTGTGAATCACTTGTGATAGTTCTTTGGCTGTTATTCACTGACCATGAATATGAAATGGAGTTTTTAATGGTGGTTTGTTTTAATTGAGCTAGTCATTTTGTGTTAAGCAATATTTTTGTGCTTAAATAGTTTCATGAATATGGCCCCTGGTGGACCAGAGGGAAAGGCATGTTACTGTCTAAAAAGAGAAATCTATTCAAGCTGCCATGAAAAATAAATTAACATGCTGCAAAGTATACAGGGTGTCCCAAAAAAACCGCCACACTTGTTTCGAGAACTATTATATGAAAATTAAATTGTTTACGACTTCGAGATTCAGATATGTGATACAGCTATGTCTTGGCTATCACCATGTAGAATTTAGGCAAAATTGGACTACAATTGAGTGAAAAAATTAAGACTGAATTACCCAACCTCAAAACCCGATTTTCATCTTTCTTTCATACACATTATGTGTGTATTGATCACTATGCGTGTTATCCTTGCAAATTTGTTTTTAAGGAGTACTCTTTCAGTTGGTCATATTTTCGTCAATTTCAGTCCGATTTTGCTTAAATTCTACACGGTGATAGCCAAGACTTGGCTATATCAGATATGTGAATCTTGAAGTGATCAACATTTTAATTTTATCTTAATGGGTCCCGACACACTGTTGCGTTTTTTCTGGGACACCCTGTACAGTGCAAACTTATTGTGTCCAGTCATTCTGTTTGTTAGCGCTATCATCAGAGATCTTATACCGTGCCCACGCCCGGCCTGGCCAGCCTGCCGTCTTGAAATGCTAACAGGTCAAGCTCACTGATCCAGTTAATGACATTTTTATTATAGAGATAAGTGGTCACACATCATCCTGCTTTTTGTATCTTAATAATGTGTTGACATGTGTCCTACTTTTCTTCTTAAGCGGCTTACGAAACTGAGGCTTAGTCTCAGGCTCTGGCTCCATTTCGCAAATCTAAAATGAGAGGCTTTTGTCTGCGGTTCGGAAGTAGATTCTCTAATTTGAAAAGGAAAACAGAGCTTCAGGTTCAATGAAAAATCACAACCTATATTTTCAGGATATGGATGCCAGAGCCAGAGCCAGAGCCAGAGCCAGAGCCTGAGCCTCCATTTTGTTAACCCCCTTAAACAGTTCATGCCTAAAACACAGTTCAATGACAGAATGTGTATTTGTGAATCTGCAGCCAGACTGCAGGAAATGAATTTCGGTTGGCATCGCGACAGTATTAAAGTAAGGCTGTAGCGTCATGCGATTTACAAAATGCATTGATTTAGTTAACTCGCTGCGCCGTGCCAAATTTAATTTTGTCATGCCAGTTGGTGTCAAAAGTCATGCTCCTGCTGCGTCATATTCGCACAAATCAAATCAATCGTAGTCGATAAGGCGGCAGCACAATATTTGAGAAAGGCGGTATTTGTTTGTTTTGCGTGGGGTCCTGACCCTTAAGTCATCAAACCATACATGTGCATTGGTGCGCTGGGCGTGATGGCTATACATACCTAATGGAGCTTGTGATTGTGAGTAGGGCTGAGTAGACTATTGCAAATTTTACATAGTTATTAGTATTCTTATTATTAGTATTTACTGATTAATACAAACATTTATAGAACACATTTCTAATATTACTATTATTACAAAGATGTATACAGTGCACAGTTTTCCAAAAAAGACACATTGATAAGAATTTTTGAAACAAATACACAAAAATACACGTTCTCAGGACGGAGGACAGTGCATCCTCCAAGCAGCACTCCGATGGATATCACCCGGCAAGAGGAATCACGGGAGGCCACAAACAACACAGCAAGGGACGATGACATCTAGAGCTGCTACAGATGAGTCTTACATGTACATGGGGGCGAACTGAAGCACAATATGTAACCAGTGACAGTATGGTACCCAAGAACAAACTAAGAGCAAAGGCAGAAGAATCCCTACTTGTACACAAAAATTGGAGGCAAAGAACGCAAGCAAACAACAACAGATTGAGGAGAATACTTCATAGATTGCTTTGGAAAAAGATCCTGCTAAGATCGAAATGTCAGGCCCAGCTTAACTCTGGGCAATGATAACAGACCACATAATACATTTGAGGTACATTACAAGGAATCATGCATGTCATGTAGGAAGGGATCGGATGGGTCTGGTATCAGACCATGTCAAAAAACATCATAGGGAAGACAGGAGACATGGAGGCTGGCGTCACAACAGAGGAATATGCCTCTCCTGTTCAACAACATGATCCTTTAGCCTCGGGACCAGCAAGCAGTCAGGTTTCCTTCCAATCAGTCAGCCAGTATGATATATGTCAGACATGGAAGGGGAAAAACAGTCTTGAATGTCCAAATGAAAGATTGATTCCACATACATTTCAACAGCAGTTGCTGTTGGTGTTGGGGAAACTCAGATTGCGATTAATAGTGTGTTAAGTATCTTCAATGTAAACAATTAGCAAGCCCAAGGAGACAAACATCACAGAACAAGTGACAGATAGACAATCAAACGTCCTGACAGACAAACAGATGAAGCAGCCGGGTGGAAGATGAAATTTCCAGGACATGTGCTTGAAAGTTCTTCAATATCCATATATAACGGCCCGTGGAAATGCGTGTATATGTATCGCATTCTGCAGTAAATCGTCAACGAAATCGAATCGTCCCCAAATCAAATCGTCCGAAATCGAACTGCAATTCCCCGCTGCCCGAAGACATTCTCGGGAGACGGCCGACCTATCAGAGTTTTGACAGGGAATGGATCCGCCAGCACAGCCCAGCCAATTGCTCCTTCATACTGAAACATAAAGCCACTGTCTAAACATCCTGGAGCATACGCAATGCAATATTCCTGATTCCCAGTTTTGTTTTTCTTGTCTCTCTCTCTCTCTATATCTGTTTGTCTCACAGGATTGGAAAGCAGCAGGTCAGGGCTACTACGTAGAAGATTTCTCTCAAGTTTCTGGTCTCGCTGTTTCGTTGAGCGAAAATATCTTTTCAAACTTCAAGGTACACTGTCGCTCACATCTAAGTACCCAATATACGGACAAAAGCACAGGGAAAAACTAATCTTGTTGGCAAAGGTTTTTCTTTTCTACCCCATACAACAAGCGGGAGACCGGTTTCTCTAATTGATGTTCCCTTTTTTGAAAAGAAATCCTCTAAAACCACATTTCTTTTAGAATATTTGTGACCCATAGGTGTTGGGGGGGGAGGGGAGGAGGGGGGGTAGATTAAAGTTGGGAAGAGGACAGACCGTTCAACTTTCAAAGATCGATGTCCGTGTTTATTCTTTAGAAATGGAAAGATGTTTGAAGGAAAATTAGATAACTGCTCTCGTCTTCGGTCATGCTCTGAATCACACTAGGGTGACGATAAATTCTCACCACCAACGGTGTACGTGGATTGGCCATTGGTGAATTTAAATAATATTGGGTAGAATAGTTTTGAATAAAAGAACGTAGGCTGGTTGGTAAATTAGGTAAACAAACTTTAGAGGGGGTATCTTTTTTTTTAATTCCGTGACATAATGATACAAATTTACTACCAATGTTTTGAAGAGAGACTTAAGGAATTTTAACAAAAATTAGAACAATCATCAAATAACCAAAAGAGAAACTGACTGAATTTAAATAAAGTCATTGAAGAGTGACCGCAACAAAGAAAAATTGACTGGAGCGGGATTTGAACCGGCGACCTCCTGTACGGTATTCAGGAGATCACCCGTTCGAATCCCGCTCCAGTCAATTTTTCTTTGTTCACTTTTCAATGAAAAATGAGAACAGAAAGCCTAAAGGAGACACCAAAAAATTGCTTTACTAATTGGGAGTTATTTGTTGGGACCATTATATTAAATCCTTTTAAGAATCTTCAAAGATTCTTAGAAAACTACCGCGCCTTTTTGGTACTTGAAGAATCAATCGGCTAACAGTAAGGTTAAAAGTAATGGTATTAAAAAAAATTGCATGCACGAAAGTTATACTGGGTGCATTTTCAGGGAAAAAGCCACATCCCAGCTGACAATTCCATCCTGAAAACAGGCATTAACAACAGCCCATCTAGCCAAACGTCAGAACATCTCCATTTACAACAGGCCATTCCATTGGGTTATTTTAAGAGTTGTTCTTGCAGGCAGGACAAATTCAATTCAATTCAATTCAATAAAAACATTTATTTCCATATTTTCCAAAAGCATACAAATCATGTGGATCGAATTACGGAAAAACACCTTGTAATATTCGTTTGTATTTCCGCACTTCTATTTCGGACGTTAAGGTCATTTCTATTTTCTAGTAAGGTCTCAACGTTTCGACTAGCCTGCTCTAGTCCGAGGACAAAAATCATGTTTGATAAAGAGAGACAAATGTAATTAGCATGAGGACACAGTTCTGATTTTGTAAAGAACTTGCAGCAAATTAACATTAAAAAGAAATTGAAAAGTGAACAAAGAAAAATTTACTGGAGCGGGATTCGAACCGGCGACCTCCTGAATACCGTACATGCGCTCTGCCAACTGAGCCATCCAGCCCTACGTTGGTGGTGACCCCAATAGTCAACTATCTTTGTTCGTTTGGCAGTCAGAAGCCATGAAACCACGCACACACCGCCACACCCCAGGGATCGTTTCAATGATACATGCAACAATGCTGCAACCTGGGAACGAACGGTACATGGGGGATCACTCAAAGAGGATAAGGCTTTTTAATTAATATATAAGTGAAATAACCACAAGGGAAACTGACTGAGTTTTAAGTCATTGAAAAGTGAACAAAGAAAAATTGACTGGAAAGAAATGTAAGAGATATAGGGACCGTGAAAACAATATCAAGCATACATGAACATCTTCCTCGACCAAGATCTGAAAATTGTTTTCCTCCATTTTCAGAATTGGAAGGGGGCTCTGGAAAAATTGTTACGAAAAGATAGAGACAGCTTGTCAAATGTACAACAAGTCATGGGTGACTTTTGACAAAATGATAAATATGCAGGTGTGCCTGTGACCTATATTCACGGTCACAGGACATTGCAGAATGTTTAATGTAGCCTCACGTTTCCACTCAGAACAAAAACCAATATTAGGAGAGGAGAGGGCTTGGGGAGGGGAGGGGGAGGCGTAATGCCCCAGATAACCCCTTCCCCTTTCAACGATTTCACCCTTGGCTTTTCACAGACTGTCAGAATATTTGTGCTCAATTCTGCAATTCTAGAATTGCAATTTAACCAGCGGTCTCCCAACAAATCACTACAAACTGTCGGCTAAAGATACGCTGCCTGACTTTAGGTCGATCTCATGGCGGACAAAAGATCTGTAGGCCCTATTTGTATTAATTTGCAAAATTTAACAAGAAAGCAAAATTATAATTTACTTTAATTAAGGTGCAAAATATGTCATAACCTAAAAACCAAAATGAAAATAATTTGTCATAATTTGCAAAATTATCAGGTCTTTCAAAATTAGAAATTCATTTTCTACAGTGAAATTTGTCTAATATTGAGCAATGCATCTTAAATGCACGAGTGGGTGAAATCTAAGAAGGGTCATGTGATGCCGGGTTCAACACAAAGTAATAAATTAATGGTTTCTTTCACAGTATGGATGTTCAAACACCTGCTGAATGTGCAAATTGAGGATTATTTTCAATCCCGTGGTTAAAACACCTGCTGAATGTTCAAATTGAGGATTATTTTCAATCCCGTGGAGTATGATATATGAACGGCAGTCTTTTCAATTCGATACCGGACCTCATTATAAACAGCTCAAAATCAATCTGTTTACACACACTTACAGGTAACTACCTGTGCTTGTCAATCCTGCAGACATTTCAAAATGGTCGGAAAGCTGACATTATTGCAGAATTAGCACTTTTTTCTCTTTACAAGAATCAGGTTTATATCAAGTTAACTTCCATGGGGAGGCAGCCAGTGAGGTTAAATGTAGTATCATACTTTGGTTTTTGTCAAAGAAATACAGATTCATGGCCAAAAATTTCAAGGAAGATACAGTAACAGTCATCTGTGAAATGTTCAGTCCCATACGGTGCCCGCTCTTTTGAGAAAACAAAAATGGCCACAGTATTTTCAAAATCTTTTCACCGTTATTTTTGATCTGTAAAAGATCAAAATTGTTTTGGGTCATTGGTTTTACTCTTTTCTTGATAAATACAGCATTTCAGGCAAAAATATTTTATTAATATATATCTACCATCACCATCTTTATACCCTGTAAATCATATAGGTAAATCTGTGAAGATTTCTGTTTCAGCATGCTACCAAAGTATGATAGTTCCTTGAAAGGTATAATATCATACTTTGGTAAGAAACCAAAACAGAAATGTTCACAGATTTACGTATAACTTACAGGGTATCAAGATGATGGTGGTAGAAACATTATGTTGAAATGTTTCCGCCTGAAATGGTGTATTTATCCAGAAATTAGTAAAACAACGACCGAAAATCTTTTTGATCTTTTAAAAGATCACAAATAAAAGAGAAAAGACTTAAGAAATACCGTGGCTGTTTTTCACTGTTTTTCTCAAAAAGTGGGCACCGTATGGGACTGAAATTTTCACAGATGACTGTTACTGTATTTATCTTGATATTTTTGCCCATGAATCTGTATTTCTTTGATAAAAACCAAAGTATGATATTACCTTTAAGGCATGTAGCAAACAAACAAACAAACAAACAAACAAACAAGCAACCATACAGCAGGCTGCAAACAGCCAACCTGAGCGACAGATAGACGGACAGACAGACACAACAAACAGCATCCCACATGCATCCCAAACTCATCACGGTCAACTGGCCAATTAAAATCCCATACCGCGGTCTGGTACTGCAATCAATCAAGTAGATATAGGATATAATATCCCGCACTGGCAGAATCATAATTCAAAGCAAAGCCGCAAATCACAATTACCCGGCTAGGGCTAGGGATCAAACCCAAGTCTATGGGAAGCAGCTGTAGCCATCAACTAGCGGCATTCTCGTTGGAGCTTGCACTTAATGCTCAGCAATGCACTGATAATAAAACATCTGGCCGACCAGGGTCCTCACGTGAATATTATTTTTGCTTTGATTTATCATCTCGTGGACCAAATGATGATCTCTGATACAGAGTCCGATAGTGACATACAACAGAAGGATCCTTTGTCTTCAGACTTATACCTATAGCCTTCAAGATGCCCAAGGTGCTGGTAAAAACATCAGCCAAGTGTATTAAGCATGAAGGCCGTCTCTTTCACAGGTTCCTATTTTTCCTTGTGATCAAAGTGCAATCATCTCTGTTACAATTAGTGGAACCCTGGACCCAATGATGAAATCAATATTCTGGTATCCACCGGAACACGCAGAAGGTCTTCTATAACTTAACTCATCCATGCTGTCAACCCTGCTTCACTTCCATGACTGATTACTTAAGGGTGAACTAAGTTCGAGACCTTGTCATTCTTACAATTAGGCCTATATAAACCTTCTTCATCAAAAACCAATTCAAGCCTGTCGGATCATCAAAGAAGAACAGACATTTTTCTGAAGTAACAGGAACATCAAAATCTCAAAAAGAGTTGATATGTAATCTCTTCAATGGGAGACTTTGGAGAACCGGTCTTCAAGTCAACAGCGCACGCACAACAGTGCACTAGTGCAGGCGCAAAACAACACGCGCATGCTCACAATGAGAGACTTTTGGAGAGTCTGTCTTGAATCAACAGCGTACGCGCAAACAATGCTTGCGCAAATGTGAGCATGTGCGCGTTGTATTGAGCGTGCGTGCCTGTGCGCTGTTGACTCAAGACAGACTCCCTAAAAGTCTCCCATTGCGTGCGCTTGTGCTGTTGACCTGAAGACCGGTTCTCCAAAGTCTCCCATTCCCCTTCAATGTACACGCTTATATTGTACATGTTTATATGTACATGTTTATATTTAATGACGACTCCTCTCATCATGCGTCATAAAATGTTGACCCCTTCTAAGGAAAAATCACCAAAAAATCCAACAAAAGGTGAATATCATAGACCTTTCCAAATCAATGAATATTCTGACCGAAGTGCAAGGAGCATCAAGATTTTGTTAAACCTTTTTAAAAGTTCCGTTCTATGTCACCCATTTCCATCTCAGGCCAATTTCATAGAGCTGCTGAAGCACAAAATTTGCTTAAAGGTTATACTTTGGTTTTTGTCAAAGAAATACAGATTCATGGTCAAAAATAACAAGGAAGACACAGTAACAGTCATCTGTGAAAATTTCAGTTCCATACAGTGCCAACTTTTTGAGAAAACAGAGAAAAACAGACACAGTATTTCTTAAGTCTTTTCTCTTTTAATTTTGATCTTTAAAAGATACAAAATAATTTTGGTCACTGGTTTTACTCTTTTCTGGATAAATACATAATCTCAGGCAGAACAATTTTAACGGTAAGTTTCTACCATCACCATCTTTATACCATGTAAGTTATACGTAAATCTGTGAAGATGTCTGTTTCGGTATGCTACCTGTACTACCTATAAGTGTGAAAAGTCTTCCTTGATCAAACAGGATTGCCAAGCAAATTTCCATGTGATGTTTACTGCTTTTGACTTGTATTCGGCCATTGTTAGCTGAGCATAATATTCACAAGGAGATTTTGCTGGCATACACATTTTATTTAATACCCAAAGTTTTTGGTGCTTAAAGCAAATTCTGGTGCTTATTTGCTGCTCTATGAAATTGGCCCATGATAATGACCACTCTCTTTAAACCCTAACACTCCCCCCTTGGCTAGGATCCTTCCTCAATCCTTCAAAACAAACGTTCATCATCTAGCTGTCAGAATTAAATCCTGCCAAATCCTACCCTGCATCCATATGAATTGTGGAGTTACTATAGGTAGGTGATGGTTGACAATGCCTTATATAAACTATCACCTTAAACAAAATAATAAAACCTAGAAAAAGGCCCACTTGATGTACCTGACAATAAATAAGCACGGACGTTATTTTCAACAGACACTACTTTCAACAAATTTTCAATCTGAATTAAATTCTAATATTTGAAGGCAAAGAGATTTTTTTTTTTCCATATTAAAGGTTAGTCTGAGTATCACTCATTCTACTCCATGCCACTGCGTACGAACGTCTGATACATGACTGCATGCGAATCTTATGCAACACGGCACATCAGCCAATCAGATCTGTTTTGAGAACATTTCTGTCAGGATCGTGACGGAGGATGTTGATTGGTCAAGCAGCAGCTATCTACGTGATAGACGCACTCGCCAAATGGTATGATAGTACATGTAGATGCCCCGTGATTGGTCAAAACTTAGACAGGTTGGTTTGTATAATTAATCAGGAAATCTGCACGCATGTGATAGATGCTTGCTCGCTGTATAGGTATATGGTCAGTGCAGAAATGGTAATGAATGAAAACAGGATTGTTCAGTGTCTATGTAGAAGCCTATAAAGTTAAAACTTAAAAGTAATACCGATCCGCCTGTCAAATATTTCCCCCTTGAAACTCTGTCATCGTCAAGGAAACTAAACAAATCACAATGGTATACATTATCTCAGTAATGTCAAAATTAAACAAAGTGGAAATGTGCAGAAATTCACATGAACGACATAAGCTGTTATTCGGGGCAATAACGAAAATGTGAGCCACTACTTTTGATGAAATTGTCATAGCTTTCTGTCATGATGCTGAAAACTTGATATAATTGGCAAGAAATTTTTTTTCAAAAAAAAACATAAACATGATCAATCAACACAAAATTGCTGGCAATATGACATTAATTCCCCAATTCTGTTCTCTATCTATGGAACAGCCCACACCCAAACAATTGAAGATTCGGGTCGTCGATCGTCTGCCATTCAAAGATGTTCTTAAGACACATGATTTCTCCCGGTCTTACCATTTGTTTTGTTCTTAGACCCAGTCTGATCGACCCATGCCTTGAATTCACTCAAAGTCAATGCTTGAAATTTCCTCTAATTGAGTCAATGTAACTCTCTTCATCTTTTTATCCCTCAAACTTGATAAATTCGCAACACCTGCAAAATTAACGACGGAAAATCTTGAGCATTTAATACAACATCAATATCAAAACATACATAATACATGAGGTGGAAAATTGTGTAGGCCTACATGTTTACACATAACTTGCAGCGGAGATGTTACTTAACAGGAGAAGAAGCAGCCCAAAATGGAAGATGCCAAACACGACTCAATCAAGTCTTATTTCTCCACGATCAAACATTAAGAAAACTATAAGGCCATGTCTGAAAAACAGTTTCCAGAGCTATGGCTGTGTAGACGCCTGTGTTTCAACGCATTTAACCTTAGATCATCTTCACAATATCTTCTCACTGTTCCCTCCATCAATACAAATACATATGGTCATAGAGCCTTTTTGATATCTACCCCTGTACTCTGGAATTCCCTACCTTTGAATATTAGAACTATATCGTCATTTTCCACATTTAAATCCGTTCTTAAGACCTACTTATTTTCAAAATAATGTTATATGCTGCACACAGTATGTACGTAATGGTTGAATATACATGTAATTTGTTTTCATTTATCTTGTAATTTCTATGTATTAATGTTATTTACTCTAATTTGTATGACTTATTTTAGGACTAATGTATTATTTGTATAATTTAATGATTTGTTATTTGTAAAGCGCATATAGAGTCTTACATGTAACTGATTATTATGCGCTATATAAATCTCAAGTATTATTATTATTATTATTATTTGCCATGAGCCCAGACCTAAACCTAGCCACAAGACAACTGGTTTCGGATGATGCAGCCTAAGACTACCAAGAATGAAATACTGAAATCAATTACAAAGGGCAAAATTTCATCTATAACTATAAGGCCATGTCTGAAAAACACTTTCCAGAGCTATGGCTGTAGACGCCTGTGTTCCAATGCATTTGCCATGAGCCCAGACCTAGACCTAGCCACAAGACAACAGGGGCCAATTTCATAGAGTTGCTTAAGCACCAAAATTTGCTTAAGCACCAAAAACCTTTTTAAATAAAATCAGTATGCCAGCCAAAACTCCTTGTGAATGTTATGCTCACCAATCAATGGCCGAATACAAGTCAAAAGCAGTAAACATCACATGAAAATTTGGTTGGTAATTGTGTTTGATCAAGGAAGACTTTTCATGCTTAAACAAATTTTGTGCTTAAGCAGCTCTATGAAATTGGCCCCTGGTTTCGGATGATGCAGCCTAAGACTACCAAGAATTAAATAGTGAAATAAATTACAAAGGGCAAAATATCATCTCTGCCATGTAAAACACAGACAACGGTTTACATGTACATTCACACAGACCCCATACCAATGGAAGGCAGGCAGACATGTCAACGCTGAATGTGATCAGTTTCATGTATGCAACACATGCAGGTGATGCCAGTGTGTAAATCATCATGGTGATAAACACACTGTATGACATGACATTGTACAATGCTTGAGCAGCAGCATCAGCATCAGGGCCACGGCAGTGGCTCGGATCTTGATACCAGACCTCCCAGTATAGGTTACACACCATGTCTGATTTATAATCCCCTCACAACCCCATGTGCTACTAGTATACTACTACTACAGGGCCAGATCTCCCCCATCTAAGTGCCTCCCAATTGGATATCAGATTCAAGCGAACTTTTTTACTTACAAGAGTACACAGGCCCTGCAAAAGACGAGAAGACTGCTGTTCAAAATGGTTGGAGGCCAAATTTGACATTCAAAATCCTGCAAGGTACAGTTTCAGTTCCAGACGAGCTGCATGCACACAACATCATGGTGTAATGTACATGTACACTACATGCTCCAGTCCTGTTATTATGTGTCGATCCCTGGCTAATGTTTATCCACGGGTTTATTAGCAGTATAGACACAGGGCAGACTTGGCTGCATAAGCTCTCTGGGCTTGGCTTGGCTTGGCTTGGCTACATGTAGAGTGCGTATACAGCTCAGGACTCAAACGAAATTTGACACTTGGTAAAGTCATCACTTGCGAAATCCTCATCCCTTGGCTATATATCCTGCTGGCTGTGAAACTCAACACCCTCCTACACAACACATTGGGTTTCAAACCATTTTCTCTGCCAATCCTCTCTTGAAAAAAAAAAAAAAGATCTCACTAACTGATATTTATTAACCCACTGGCAAATGAAAAATTCAGAAAGACAAAATGTAGTACTCCATCACTAGCCATGCAAGTATCATATACATGTACAGTACTGTCTCAGTCGTGACCTTTACACAAGATGGTACATTGCGGCTGTCTAATGAGTTGCAACGACCGGCCGACCGACAGAGGAGCATCTTATCACAATATCATATACGGGCCACGAGCCACAGGCCATTAAATACACAATCTCTGGCCAAGTGTGTGAGAGCAACAGTCCCCCCAACTCAATCAAATTAAAACTAAATTTGCATTTTTAACGAGGTACTCGATAAAAAAAGGTTTAAAGCTAGCAGGTCTGTTCACTATTATTATTTTTTTTGTAGCATGCTGCAAATTTTGTTCTATTTGCTTTCAATGTAAAAAAAATAAACTTTTTTTTGGAGGGGGAGATGGAATCTGCTCAAGTCACAATTACCATGGTGATGCTCACAAATAGTTGTTTACAATCAACTTGATTATTAAAAATAGAGCACTTTAAGAAGCAGAATGCATTTTAGCCACATGGAAAACACAAAATTACCCACAGATAATGAAGAAGAATTTGATTTCTTAAAAGGGAACACTTTTAAAGAGTTAAAAACCTATTTACGTATCTAATTCTACAGACAAGAAATATAGTTTTCAAAACAGATGACAAGCTTTTAAAGTATTGTTGCGATTTGGCAGTGTGCTTGTTTTAATTGGTTACGATTCAAAAAAGGATTTGGCAAAATGAAAAGTTGGCTGAAACGCGTTGTTGCGATTTGGCAATGGGCTGGTTTTAATTGGTTACGATTCAAAAAAAGGTTTTGGCAAAATGAAAAGTTGGCAGTTACAGACAAGAACAATACTTTCAAAAATAGATGACAAACTTTTAAAGTACTGTTGCAATAGCGTTCCGCACTAATGACGTCACACCACGCACGACGCACACACATTATACTTCCACTCACCACACGTTTGCATGGCCACGTTGCAATGTTTGTCTGAGGTTCGGTGCTATTTTCAGCGCAAGTGCGCAGCGCTATTTGGCATTATTGTGTTTGTTGATATTGGTTACGAAAAAAAAAAAAAAAGGTTTTGGCAAAATGAAAAGTTGGATGAAATGCTACAATGGACACATATGGCTGAACCATTAGTCACCAAATTAAGCACATTATCTCCAAACAGTTCAACAGACTTCCAGTTGAATGTCATCCGAATTATGGCATGACAGCTATAATCCAAACCTCAACCATGTTATTATCTATGCACGCAGCATGAGCATTAAGTCAAGAGAATCTCCCAACGTCTGCTGAAGAACGACAAGCCAGCTGCTGATGACTGCTACAACCACCGCTGGGACAAACTGCAACAAAATCCAACAACTGAGAAGTGTAGGATGTTTTTTGCAACAGAATCCAACAACGTGAAGGGTTTGGCCTGCTGTTGGCAATAAAATCCAGCAATAAATGGGTGTGTAAGCATGCTGACTACAACAATCTCTAACAAAAATAAAGGGTCAGCAACTTACTGCAGCAAAATCCAACAACTGAGAAGTGTAGGATGTTTATTGCAACAGAATCCAACAACATGATGGGTTTGGCCTGCTGTTGGCAATAAAATCCAACAATAAATACGTGTGTATAAGCATGCTGACTGCAACAATCTCTAGCAAAAATAAAGGGTCAGCAAGTTACTGCACGATATCCAACAACTGAGTGTAGGATGTTTATTGCAACAGAATCAAACAACGTGAAGGGTTTGGCCTGCTGTTGGCAATAACATCCAACAATAAATAGGTGTGTGTAAGCATGCTGACTGCAACAATCTCTAGCAAAAATAATGGCTCAGCGACTTACTACAACAAAATCCAACAACTGAGATGTGTAGGATGTTTATTGCAACAAAATCTAATAACGGGTTAGAGAGGGCTTGATTCCTCTAAAAATTATGTCTAGCCCCATCCCCAAAATGCAATTGAAAAAAAAAATCTGGAAAATACTTGATCTTTCCAGTTATTATTATATAATATAATATTATTATTATTAGCACCAATAGCGCTCCGCATGCTAAAAATAGCACCGGATCTCAGACAAACGTGTGGTGGGTGTGCTTGTGTGCATGCATGGTATACACTACGTGTGTGAGTCAATATTTGTCTGACATCCGGGGATTTTGTACATGCGCTCGCTGTCAAATCACTTGTGTGATGTCATTAGTGTGGAGTGCTATTAGTTACATTAAAAAAACGTGTTGTGTAGGCTACTGGTGCATGATTTTCTACTGCTAAAAAGACATAGCAAAAGCGAGTGTTTGATGAAGGGTCTAGTCCCCCCAAAAAAATAATGGCACTTCTATCACCCCCCGCCCCCCCCCCCCCCCCCCCTCCCCCCCAAAAAAATAAATTGGCTCTAAACCACACTTGAATACCACCAGGCTTCACATCTTTTGGTAAATTTCGGAAAGAAAACAATTTTGAAAATCACACAGTAAACACACTGGAAACCTATACAGGCATTGCAATGTATAAATTGCATGCTACAGCTTCACATCATCAAGGATGACAGCAGAACATCAGTGACATCCTTGGACATCAAAGAGACGCCATTATGTTAAAGGTAATATCATACTTTGGTTTTTGTCAAAGAAATACAGATTCATGGGCAAAAATATCAAGACAGATACAGTTAAAGTCATCTGTGACAATTTCAGTGCCATACATTGCCCACTTTTTGAGAAAACAGTGAACAAAAAAAGCCACAGCATTTCTTTTCTCTTTTCTCTTTTATTTTTGATCTTTTAAAAGATCAAAAAGATTTTCGGATGTTGTTTTATTCATTTCTGGATAAATACACCATTTCAGGCATTAACATTTTAACGGTATGTTTCTACCACCACCATCTTCATACCCTGTTATACGTAAATCTGTGAACATTTCTGTTTTGGTTTCTTACCAAAGTATGATACTACCTTTAAATAAAAAAGAGCAGTGCTGTCAACTAAGAACATTGACTCTGCTCCATTCACAGATGCCAAACTATTTTTTTTCCCTCCGTTATGCAGGAGGTCAATAAAGAACATGATGCAGAAGGAGGAGGAGGGGAGGGATGGTCAGCCCCTAATGCATCTTCAGACAGAACCACTCCAACCGTTTCCTCTGTAGCCCACGCAAGGCTCTAAATGGAACGATTCTTAGTGAAATACTGGGTCACGGCACGTCGGGCTTGTAAAAGAGAAACCCAATTCTGACAATGAGTGAGATTCTCAGAGAGATGTGCTTTCGTGCGGGTGTCAGTGCTGTCAAGCATGCATCTGGGATTTCAGGTTTCCCTGAAAGCAATCCACCCAATCCTCCCACTGGAATTTCAATGGAAAAAAACAACTCCACATGACAACATCACCGAAAAACCATCAACCGTAAAATGTCAAATGGTCAACGAACCAATAAAACGAAAAAAAAAAAAAACAACCCTGCCACAAGAAAATAAAATGATAGATTGATATTTTCACGCTCTGCGAATTATTACAACACAGAATTACTGTTCGACCTGAATAAACTAGCATTGTGTTTATTCTCCGAAAGCTGTCTGACGATTATGAAGAAGATAAATGGTTCGTGTCAGAAGTCTATTTCACCAAACTCAACGTAGCTTGCTGTCAATCGTAGGAGTAATGATGCATTGCCGCCCTACGTAGCATACGATGGGTTATCCTTTGTAACTCGACTTACGATCGATCGTATTTCGTAGGAAATCGATCCCTGGTCTGCCCAACAAGAAAATTGTGCAAGATGCATACTGCTTAGACAAACAAAAGGGATTTTATCGCAAAATCGGATGACACTTTATCATCACACGTTCCGTGTTTACACAAAGCCTAGATATTATCATTGATGTTATGACGGATTAATCTGCCAAGGTCTGGCCAGACGCTAATTTATTAAATGCCAAATCCTATTTGGACTCGGTATAATGAAAGCATAGGTCTTTGTATCAGTGTGAGGGGGCTGTTTCTTCATGCCTAGATTCATGTGCGACACACTGACTCTTTCCTGGTTTCATATAAACAGATACAAGCTATAAAGGGCAACACCACAGTGCCAAGGCTTTGAATAATTTCTTTTTAAAGCATACTGGTCCAGAGCGTTAATTCTTCAGGACTTACAACCGTTTCAATTCCAAAGAAGAGTTCCTAAGAAGTTGCCAACCTATATTAAAGAGGATCTTCAACACTCAACAAACTAGTCTGGTTCCCGGACCCAAAAAGCACCCGACTATTGTCTGTCAAATATAGGGTCCGGTATCGGCTACGTGTACTGGAGGGTCACCTGACCCAAAAAGTCAATTTCTGACTTTTTACGGAAAAATCCAAACATTACAAACTCGTTTTCGTTCAACTTCGGATAATAACATTGACTTTCGGCTATTTCCGACAGGTCACGTGGATGAGGTCATGTACTTCAGGGAAAGACAAGTCATGTAAATATGTTTCATTACGGCTACAGTTAGCCCAAATAGAGCATAATTATTGTTCACATACAACAGAGCACTTTTCCTATTATGCACTTTTGAGGAGTTTGTTGTATGTTTTTTCCCACTCTTTGATTTCTTATTCTGTCCAGATAAAATTGCATGTGCTTACAAAAGTGCAAAAATGAATGCTAAAATTGAATCTCGCTAAACTATAAAACTAGCTTCCGCACCTGCGCATACATGACAGCTGTGTCATGTTCTATTTTTAACCGTAGCCGATACCTGACCTAAGATTTTTAATAAGAGTCGTCAGGGAATCTTTGGGCAGGGAAACAGACTATCAACAAACCTCGCTTTATTTGTTAGAACTATAATCATTAAATTACTTGACATGAGAAAAAAAAAAATATTTATCTCACACTGAACACAGAAAGAGAGTCTTTTTGATGATTTTTCTCTCAACATGCTCAACCCCAAGCTACCCCAAACTGTCTGAATTTCGTCAATGGGGGCAGCAGACAAATCTGTTTGATTTTGTGACGTCACATTACGGAGCCTTTTCTTTTCAATGAAAAGGCTGATTTTGTGACGTCACGAAATCACACAGTTTTGTCTGCTGCACCCATTTTCTTTTAATAAGACTCTCTTTCTGTATTCAGTGTGAGATAATTTTTTTTTCATGTCAAATAATTTAATGATTATAGTTCTAACAAAGGTTTGTTGAGTGTTGAAGATCCTCTTTAAAGGAAATGATAGGTTACTAAAAAATGAGAAGAATCACACAGCAAACATCATAGGAATACATGTGTATTTCCAAGCCAAAAATCGGAATCTGTTGTCAAAAGCTTGTAAAAAGTGATCAAAGTCAAAAGTAGATGAAAAAGATTATCAGACCTGTGCAATTTAATAATAATGATATAATGAAATAAAGACTTGTTATGCCCACAAAAACACCCTGATGGGTGTTTAAGGTACAGCAAACTTAAAGACAAGAAGCATGGAAGTAAAACAGATGAACAACTTGCGTCATAAGATAGTTATTTGAGTAGCGATTTAAATTCTACAAGAACAAGATCTAAGGTGGAGACAGAGGCAGTGAGTTCCAGATGTAATTTTGCAAGGTAAAGCAGAGGTTACCAGCCACAGCATTGCATATTATTACATTGCTTGTGGCTGGTACCCGGTCATGTAATCTTTCTTCCTAATAAGAGACGTTCTCTCCTATACAGGCCGGCTGCAATGAAAATAGACTGTGCGCACCACGGTTTCAAGTCACAAATCTATATATAGCAAGTCGCTCAGAATACCAGAAATAGAAGCCAGTGTTAAGGCAAAGAAAAACTAAGAAGTTACTTGTGAGCGAGAAAGAGAAAGAAATATATAAACTTGCCATACGGAGACCCCCCCCCCCCCCCCCACCCCTCTACCTTTCCAACCTGACCTCCGTTCAAAACAACAAGACCAGATTACATGACGGCATGAAGAAAGAGAAAAACAAGGCTCAAATGAAAGCTAAATATCTTGGAGGGATGGAATGGCCCAGCCTGGTCGGCGGTGCTGAAGGGATGGAAATGAGGTATACCGGTACTCACCGCATGTGTAAATAACGCTGAGATACTTGTAGGTCCCTTCTAGGCAGGGCTCGCCGAAGATGCGGGTGCTGGCTTTGACGGCGCACTGTCTCTTGCCATGGCAACGCTTCATTACCTCCTCCAATGAGGAACTGGAAGAGCATTCTGTGGATAGCAAAGCAAGAAGAAGGAATTATTTTCGGCGTATTAGGTCATTTCATTCGCCAGATGTCTTTCTGATTGCCATGCACGGAGATGAACAAACCAAATATTAGGCTTTTGGTGATTACCGGGGCAGAAACGATCCTATATCCAGATCTTTAATGAGAATCCGGATCATGAATTCTCTACTCTCTGATGAAAGATATGGACATACAGTTGTACTTGCCAAACTATTTTTTTTATTAAATGCTTAAAGTTAGGAGGGCCTGACGCGTTTCGATCCTAGCAGGATCTTTCTCAAAGGCTTTCTCTTCAGCCTTTGAGAAAGATCCTGCTAGGATCGAAACGCGTCAGGCCCTCCTAACTTTAAGCATTTGATATATTTCAGGTCATTTTGGCTGATGAGCAGTTTGCAGCAGTTTATTACTTGTATTTTTTATTGATGGCGAAATTCGAAAAGTTATTCATCGAAAAATCAATAATTTTTTTTTACATTCAATATGTTTTGAAAAAAAAAATGAAATGCAAAAAATTGATAGACAAATTCAAGCTTTCATTGAAATTGAAACCATGGTAAACAAAAAATACATATCAAATATTAATTGCACTATGGATGAGTCAAAAAAGCGCACCTCCAAGAGTTTGCAACACGTTGGCCAATCACAATGCACGGAATTTGTCGACCCAATATGCATCTGGAAAGGATCGATCGATTCCGTGAATTGTGATTGGCCAACGTGTTGCAAACTCTTGGAGCCGCACTAATGTGTATTGCGAGTATTAATTTAAAAACTGAAAAACAAAATAATGACTGGCTGGATTAGCCTTGTATTCAGAATGACTAAATAAGTGATTATAAATATAAGTTTCTGAAATCAAAAGGTTTTTTCATTCTTGTTTTAAAGGTAATATCATACTTTGGTTTTTGTCACAGAAATACAGATTCATGGACAAAAATATCAAGACAGATACAGTAACAGTCATCTGTGAAAATTTCAGTCCCATTCGGTGCCCACTTTTTGAGAAAACAGTGAAAAACGGCCACAGTATTTCAACAAAAATTTCACCATTATTTTTTTATCTTTAAAAGATCAAAATTGCATTTGGTTATTGGTTTTACCCTTTTCTGGATAAATACAGCATTTCAGGCAGAACAATTTTAACGGTATGTTTCTACCATCACCATCTGTATACCCTGTTAGTTATAGGTAAATCTGTGAACATTTCTGTTTCGGTATGCTACCAAAGTATGGTACTACCTTTAATGTGCGATTCCAGCTGATTTGCAGCTGGGCATGATTGATCTCGGCCCAGTTTTCTTTGAAGTCCATTTAAGGTTAATTTCCTTTTTAGTGTCAACCACCAACTGGGAATTTGTCAGAATACACAGAGATTTTAATGGGACTCCAAGGACAGGAATTTATTATTATTATTGTTTTTACTGCACTTTAATGGCCTTTTTTTTTTTCAATAGGAATTCTGTGCATGGAATCGTGAATTTTATTTTATATTTTTATTTTTTTTAATTAAAGGTTTTGATTTTTTTTCACTTGGAATTCTGAAAATCCGAAAAATTCTCAAAATGCTAGGCAGATTTTGTTGGTTATGCTTTTGTGTTGTTTCTTGAAGCACTTTGGTACAATGATCCAACAGAGTTGAACAACGCAGACTTATAGTGTTAAAGGGCATGTACAACATTGGTAAACACTCCAAAGCAGAAATGTTCACAGATTTACGTATATTAAACTTAAAGGGTATAAAGACGGTAAGGGTAGAAAAATACAATTACATTTTTTCTGCCTGAAATGCTGTATTTATCCAGAAAAGAGTAAAACCAATTGACCCAAAAAAAAAAAATTTGATCTCCGGAAGATCAAAAATTCTGTAAAAAGTTTTTAAAATACTGTGGGCTTTTTTCGATGTTTTCTCAAAAAGTGAGCCTGGAAATTTCACAAATGACTGTTATTGTATCTTACAGGCGTGCAACTCAGACTTAATAACAAAAAACCAAAATCCAATCTTTACAAGACTTTGTGCAGTGCTTTTGTATATCCAATGGCATGAGTGTGATGAGAAAAACCAGGAAATCAGCTGATCCAAGGAAAAGTTGCATGCCTGATCTTAATTGATATTTTTTGCTCATGAATATGTCCTTTGAAACAAATCAAGGTATGAAATTACCTTAAAGGATGACTAGATGTAATATGGTCAATTTATCGGAGTCAAATCAAAGATGACAATTATTGTCCTATCAATAGGGTAAGGGTTCAGGGTATGCAGTGCACATCTCCATCCCTGAGTCTGTATTTCTAGAATCCTGAATCTTAGACAGATGGACCGACTAGGAGGGGGGCAAGACTGAATAATCTCCAAACCAAGATTGTCACTGACAGGTTTGGTTGTCCTAGAACGGCAGGGGGACACCATAGACCTCCACGCACATTCCTCCCAGCGTGGGGTTTATTCTTTAATATAACTTCCCCCGTGCGTGCCGTGAGGAAAATCCCTCACGAATGAAACGCAGAGAAGAGAGAGAGAAAGAAAAAAAAGACAGCCCCCTTCGTGTTATTTCAGACACCAGATATATATGGATGAACAGGACATCAAGTATGTGATGCTTTATTATGCTTTCCTGCCATCGGTAATTCGGGATCACTGGTAAAGTCACATTCCATTATTGACTTTCAGCTCCCAGCGGATGGAGAAAAATTTCAGACTCCTAAACCATGCAACATGTAGGTCTACCAGGTACATGTAGTCATGTCCCTGCCCAGTGACTAAACAAATTAGATTACATATATCTATTTTTACATTTCCATCCCTGTAATAAACGGAATGACATTTTCCCTAGGGCAGCATTTTTCAAAAATGTTGTTCCCGACATATTTTAGATCAAAATTATATCTGTACTTTTTGCTGGTTTGACAGTGAAAGTACAGAAGAGCTATGTGTTATTGAGAAAAATATACAACACAAGTCAGTACACACAGTAAAAGTTCATGCACAGGAAGCTTTACACACAATTTTGACTTTAAATTACCTGAAATATTCAAGTGCCGAACCATTTTGTTTGGTGAAAATTTATATTAAAAAAACACAACCTATTTGTACATGCATTTTTAAAAAATAAAAAATAAATCATCGAATAACCACTTAAGTCATTGAAAAGTCATTTAAGACACTGGTACAGTGTTCTGAGGTTGCAGGTTCGAATCCCACTCAAGTAAAGTTTTTTTGTTTTGTTCACTTTTCAATGAGAAACAAAAGTCATAGGCTTTCAAATTACATGCTAAAATTGAAGGCGAATGTGCATTATTTTGTACTTATTAAAGTAATTTGATGATTCTGCTCACATTTTCCTTCATCATTAATTTAATTAAAAAAACGGGACAAAATTAGAAATTTGAAGAGAGAAAAATTGCATTGTTGCAAAAAATGAAGAAAAAATCCAAAGTTTCCAAACACAGATGGCAAGAGACTGGGACAATTCCCTAGACTGACAATCAAATGTCACGGCAAGAAAAATGACCGCAATGTCGGTAAACAAAAGAGAAGGATCCAATTCTACAATAAATGTCTGCATGCGATGCATCTGTCATCCATAAAAGGTGCAGTGCAATATGCAAGAATCGGCCAAGATCAAAAGCATCATTATTAATGGTTTATGGTCTGAAAAAAAATATCCTTCTGAAGTCTGAAATGTCCGTCATATTCAATAGAATTGCATTTTTATTAAAGCCCACGAAAGCACACAGGGTGATTTCGGTTGCTGCAAATGAAATTTAACACAATAGGAGCGTGCACGATAAAAGCAGTCCGTACAAAACAAAAACCCATTAGCCATTGCGACAATATGCAATTTCCATTACATTTTCACCAGTTCGTTTTATGATAAGCATTTTGAAAACAAATTATTGGAATGAAAGCTCTCTTAAAAGAAACACCACAAAAAAAAAACCCAGAATGACCAATTATGAAATATACCTTTCACATAAATGACACTTTGACAATACATTATTGAAAGCCCATGATAAACTATTTCACTTTCATAGTGCAGTCATTCCACAATGCACAGAGACATTGGTGCGCCATGCTGAACATCAAAAAGAGAACAGCATTTATCATGAAGATAATAGCACGGCTAGTTTTGTTCAGACTAGTTGTCTAGTGGCTGGCTACGTATTGTGAAATACACAAAAACTCGCTCTGATATCAAATGTACTATCATACTTTGGTCGGAAACTAAAACAGATATGTTCACAGATTTACGTATAACATACAGGGTATGAAGATGGTGGTGGTAGAAACATACCATTAAAATATTTCCGCCTGAAATTGAGTATTTATCCAGAAATGAGTCAAACAAAAGACCGAAAACAGTTTTGATGTCCGAGATCAAAACCTCACAATTACAATTACCTTTATACAATTTCACATAACAATTGAAACGTTTTTTTTGCTGTTTTGTACTGTTTCCAATGATCAACTGAGCTGAAAATTATTTCCATTTCATGACAAATCAAATAAATGAACAGATCGTAGCTGATCAGCTTAACCAAAGTACGATAGTACCTTTAATAGACATGCCATGATTTCCAGGAGTGGATCCAGGATTTTTAAAAAAAGGGGGGGGGGCGTGGGAAACAAATGCAACAATGGGAGACTTTTGGAGAGTCAGTCTTGAGTCAACAGTGCACGGGCACGCACGCGCATGCACACGCAATACAACGCGCGCAGGCTCACAATTGCGCAAGCATGGTTTGCGCATGCGCTGTTGACTCAAGACCAACTTTCCAAAAGTCTCCCATTCAATAGCGACGGATGCATTCCGGGGCGATCAAAACTAGCTAATTTTGTCTATCCCTTCTTTTTTTTGTTCTCTTCTTGAGTCTTTCTCCCTCCCTATATATTGTTTCTTCCTCTTTCTTCTCTTTTTCATTCTTTTCTTTTTCTTTTGCTGGAAGGAGGGCGGCGTGCGCCCCCCACACAAACCCCCACCCCCACCCCCTGTGGATCCGCCCCTGCTTTCTATCCTTCCACAACGGTTTATATTAATCTATATATCTCTCAATACAATTCCATTTTCATTCTTTCTATTTGGCTGAATGGAGGGGTGCAGCGGAGAGAAACTGTTCTAATTACATCCATCTGTCTCTGTCTGCTAGGCCACCTGGGGTAAACTGGCCCAGTTCTACGGGGAACCATTTGTCCTAAGCCTCACAAACTGACAAAAAGATATTCCATTTACCGGAACGTAATGAAACCTGACATCAATATCAAGCTACACTATCTGTGTCCTTCAAAATATTGTTCATTTTGTTAAAAAAGGTTAAAATATACAAAGTTTCCAAAGTACAGTGTAGGCCTATATTCTTCTGGAATTGGAATAAATCAACATTGCTGCATTTGGAAAAGCTCCAAAATAAAAGAGTTTTTCCGGGGGCCATTAAACTTGTTTTCCCCACTGAAGCTCAATTGCTCATACATATTCATATTTTCTGGGGCCAAAGCCGAAATAGGTAATGCATAATTCATGACCTGATTTGATTGTGAAACGCATGCGCAAATCCATCACGCTGCAAAATATGAAAGCTAAAATAACACATTTTATATTGTATTATTGTTGGAATTGCTACGTTTCAGTATTTTATTGTAAATCATTTAAATGAGAACACCAATTACACAGGTCTATGACATCTTTACAGGTTGGTTTTTATGATGATATGCATTTGGAATCTCTGTGATTGTAATGAAACATTCAATCCTATTTACTTCCTTAAAAAAGTTATGATAAACTACCCTTTCTCATGAGGCCAGTCACATTATCTTATAACATCCAGAAATCTACAGAGGAATGAAATCCTCACACCATAAGAGTGTGTGTCTTATAAAGGTAATATCATACTTTGGTTTTTGTCATAGAAAATTAGAAATGCAGATTCATGGGCAAAAATATCAAGGTAGATACAGTAACAGTCATCTGTGAAATTTTCAGTCCAATACGGTGCCCACTTCTTGAAAAGAAAAAAAAAACAGTGAAAAATGCTCAAGGTATTTTCAAATCTGTTCACATGCATGAGTTTTTGATCAAAATTGATCTTTGGTCTTAGATTTTTACACTTTTCTGGATAAATACAGCATTTCACGCAAAACATATGTAACAGTATATGTTTCTAACACCATCATCTTCATACCCTGTAAATTACAGGTAAATCTGTGATGATTTCTGTTTCGGTATACTACCCAAAGTATGATACTACCTTTAAACAGAGAGCTATGGGCCTGACTACAGACTGCATGCAGTACTGGCCCTGTGAAGTACATGTACGATGCCTAAGGATATAACACTGATATAAGTCAGCTCTAGTCAGACTTTCCTAGTTCCAGCCAGCCCGCGAATAAACCTACACAGCATTTGACTACTGATGTATCAATGCACCTGGCAAAGTGACAAGAATCAAACAGTCCAGGTTTTTTTTGGGGGGGGGGGGGGGGGGTGGGGGTGAAGGGGGGACGGGATGGGAATGCTACTGCATGTGTGCCGCAGCCCGCAACTGCTAAACAGAACAAAATTGCCACAGGGGGGCTCTGGAAAGGGTTGTGCAGAAAATCTTATTTGAGCTTGGTGTACTGTCGGTCGGTCGCCTCTTTGAATTGAAATGTCCCGGGTTTTGAATACCTTAAGAAGGATCGCACGGGGGTTACAGGAAGGTCACCTGAATGAGAACGGTATAACTATAAGAGGTGCAAGCCTGTATTACTATTAAGGGTGCAAAAACTAAAAATTAAAGGGTGGCCCCAATAGGTGTTTTTGCTTAGGGCCTATATATTTAATGGAATAAAGTCTTTGAAACGCAGTTGTGTGGCTGTCGTAGTTTTAGCCTCCCTTGTGTTAATGTCAACATCATTTTATTAACTGGGAGGGTGGAATATGTCGTGATGTCGTCTCAGGAACCCGGTGGCTGGTTCACAAGCCATCGAGTAATGCTAAGCTGGTTCCCGCGTCACTGACGGCAATCAAAACCCCGAACTGGGGGGTGGGGTGGTGGACACAAAATGTGGTTTATTTCGAGAAAAAAATACCAGATGCGGGAAAAACAAACAAAAAACAACTTGAATCAAATTTAATATATTTTTTAAAAGTTAATTAAATTATTCCGGTGGATTTTATTAAATATCAATGTAGCCACCCTTTATGGGTATGCATGAAGAGAGGATATGTCACAAAAAAGGGGATATTTCTGTAAGAAACTCCCTCACTTTTAATACACCCTTATAAACTTTAAGAATTACCCTAAACAAACAAACAAACAACCTATGCACCCAAATGCTGAAATTATATTTGGGATAAAAAAAAAAGGTTCTTTCTTTTGCTGGGGGGTATTTATTTTTGCTGTTGTAATTGTTAGAAATTCTTATTTAATATGTAGTTATTTATTCATTTGGGGGATCTTCATCCTTTACAAAGATGCAAACTGGATCAAGTTTACACCTGATGCTGTGACAAAGGAATTTACTTTCAGATATCAGATGTCAAAATGCCAAATGTCGGGTGTGAATTGTCAAATGTCAGGGGCTAATTTCACTAATGCTTTGCGATCATCGCTAAAGCCCAAATTCATCCTTAAACGGAAAATTGCTACGCAAAGTAGCGATCGATTTTCCGTTTAGCGATGGATTTGGGCGTTAGCGATGATCGCAGAGAGTTAGTGAAAAACGGCCCCAGATGTTCTATGTTCAAATATCTAATGTCTGAAGACCAAAATCCATATTGTCCAAATGCCCTTTGTCAAAATGCCTAAATTATGTCCAAATTTACAAAATGTTGAAAGTCCTATGTCCCACCAACATGTATGTCAAAAGTCCACATGTCCAATGTGAAAATACCATTGTCCATAATGTGGTAAAAAATCTGAACTTACCAGTTTCGTCCATACTAAACGACGGGCATTTCATGTTGGCCGAGATGGGCCGGCCGAACCCGGCAGAGTGGATGGCCAAAACCTCTTTATTTTCACAATGGAGCATCATGTGATTATCCTCACATACCACTTGGTTCTCAAAGAAACCTGAACAGAAACAAAGAAGGTAAACAGAATAATTAGTGCTGGGATTTTTATCCGTCTATAGGTTAACCGACACAGATTTATTTATCCGGTTACAAATTTCCACTAACCGTTAACCGAAACTAACAGGAATAAAAAGGACTGCCAAACGAACGAAGATAGTTGACTATTGGGGTCACCACCAACGTAGGGCTGGATGGCTCAGTTGGTAGAGCGCCTGTACGGTATTCAGGAGGTCACCGGTTCGAATCCCGCTCCAGTCAATTTTTCTTTGTTCACTTTTCAATGACTTTAAACTCAGTCAGTTTCCCTTGTGGTTATTTCACGAATATATTATTTAAAAAGCCGTATCCTCTTTGAGTGATCCCCCATGTACCGTTCCCAGGTTGCAGCATTGTTGCATGTATCATTGAAACGATCTCTGGGGTGTGGCGGTGTGTGCGTGTTTTTATGGCTTCTGACTGCCAAATGAACAAATATAGTTGACTATTGGGGTCACCACCAACGTAGGGCTGGATGGCTCAGTTGGTAGAGCGCCTGTACGGTATTCAGGAGGTCGCCGGTTCGAATCCCGCTCCAGTCAATTTTTCTTTGTTCACTTTTCAATGACTTTAAACTCAGTCAGTTTCCCTTGTGGTTATTTCAGGAATAAAAAGGGACGAACATTTGGCTCATGTTCAACAACCCAAAAAGTGTTAACTATATATAGAATTTAAAAATTGTTGCTTTTCACATACTTGATCTAAAAGAAACATTGTATGTACTTGATCTAAATGCATTACCTAAAATATTACGTAAAAAGCATTCTGAAAGCGACAAATCACATTGAAGGAGACGTACCATAAATCGCACACATCGCGCACGTCACACATGATTATATAGGTTAACTGTTAACCTGATTTTTTTTGCAATCAGTATTGAACCGGATATGAAATTACTAGATTTTGCCCAGCACTAGAATTAACAAAGTAATTATGCTATAAAGATTTGACATCCATTTTCAGTGTGACAACTTACGGGTGTCTGATAAAATTATACCCAGTCGGTATTTTGATACTTCCAATACCAAGAAAAGGATCAAAATCTTGTAATTACCTAAGACGAGTTTCCGTAAACCTACATAATGCTAAGCAAATTCTTGAGCTAACAACAGCAAAAAACAAAATCATATGAGTAGGTCTATAAAGCAAATGTCTGTACTACTAAACTACAACAGAAAAAATTATAAGGGTAAGCAAATTCACTTTAAAGGGGGTGTATCGTCGTTCCTCAGCATCATTTTTGGACAGCGCCACCTTGTGGTCCCAGTACAGTCTAAGTGGAAAACCTGCTTACAAGACTAATGCCGATGGGTGCATTAGGAACTGAGCCAGCAGGACGATACACCCCCTTTAAATGCAAGATGATGTATAGGGCCTAGACTACTTGTAAGCAAATATTTTGCAGTACTATAGCAGAAAACCTAGCAGGAAACAGCAAAAAACTTAGCAAGAAAGTTAGTAGTCTACCACAGTAAGCAATATTTTGTGTATTAATTTTAGGCAACAAAAAATTTCAAATGAAAGCAAGACATTTTAACTGCACAAATGCAACTGAATTTCCCATGCATTTCCATCGGTAGACACACATGTCACTCAATTGTAAGGCTAGCATACCAAGGGCAATAAGTCATCCATGGTTAACAAGCTTTTTTCTTTCATTACAGTTCCTCGGATATTAACCGTTCGTTTTCCCTATCCGATAACACTGTTTTCACCATGAAAAAAACTTGAACTGAACGGCAGCACTTACTTGGTTTACATTTGTAGGTGACATCGAGGTACTTGTTGGTTCCGGGACAAGGGTCGCCTCCAAAGAGTTCACTAGACACTCTCATCTTGCAAAACTGTCTGCTCTCACACATATTCTCTATCACCTGCAAAATGAAGAAGATTAAAGGTTACATCATACTTTGGTTTCTATCAACAAGATACAGATTCATGGGCAAAAATATCAAGACAGATACAGTAACAGTCATCTGTGAAAATTTCAGTCCCATACAGCGCCCACTTTTTGAGAAAACAGTGAAAAACGGCTACAGCATTTCTTAAGTGTTTTCTCTTTTATTTTTGATCTTTTAAAAGATCAAAAAGATTTTTGGTCGTTGTTTTACTAATTTTTGGAGAAATACACCATTTCAGGCGGAAAAATTGTAACGGTAGGTTTCTACTAGTATCATTTTCATAACCTGAAAGTTATACGTAAATCTGTGAACATTCCTGTTTTGGTCTCTTACCAAAGTATGGTACTACCTTTAAATATCAAACATTATAAGATTTGCAAGGATAAAAAACAATGACTAATTAGTTTCTTTCTGAAAACTTCACTATTCATAAAGTTCACACTGTAAATAAATGAACTGGGTTGGCCTACATCCCTGTAAAATGCTGAAATCTGAGTTATTTTCAAGGGAATGACATTTTGAAAAATATGAAAAATCACACCAGCTTAATATTGTTATTGAAACACCACTATAGCACGCACAAATAATATTTTACCTGTAGAAAAACTGTGAATACTAATTCTCAGTCATTTAAAAGTGAACAAGTGATCCGCGGCAAAACAAACAGGTCCTTGGTTATTCGTAAACTAAACGTTTTATGCAAAATGTTGGTCGTGGGTTCGAATCCCACCTGAGCCAGCACATGTTTTTTTCATGTGTACTCACAAGCACTGAGTATACAGTCGGTGAAGGGCAAGCCTAGTTTGCATATTATCTATTTCCCGACCGAATCATTTAATATTAAAAATGTTGAGATTAAAATGCAGCTTACATTTTCAGAGAATTGCACTGACAAAAATAAAATCTGTATAATTTGTTCCATGTGTACTTTTACCCTTGGCATTAGTTGGAAATTCCAACTGAAAGAATGCCCGTAGAATGGGGCGCCCATAAGTAAATCAGCGCCTTAATCCTCCTAGCATTAGGACCAGGCCCCATCCATCCCCATCACAGTGCACAGGGATTGACCCATTAACCCCTCAACCCTATTGGGTGCTAACTGATTTGTAGTAGGGGGCCCAAATGAGTTCCAAATCCTTCACGGGAAGAAAGAAGCACAGTAGAAGAAGACAAAGTCCATTTTTGAATATTCTAAATTCCAGCCTTGGAAACGGAGCCTTTGGTCCTTTGAGAAAGATCCTGCTTGGATCAAAATGGTAGGACCCACCCCTAAGCATTTTACATGTAAGTATTTCAAGTAATTTATGATGGTTGATTACACTGGTGTCGATTTCTTTTCATGATTTTGGGGGGGGGGGATGATTGATAATTTGGTGTCCTATGCGAGGGAGGCTGTGGGAGGTGGTATTCTCCCCTCCCAAACCAGGGACTTTTTAACAAAAACAGTTGAAAATTCGATATTCAGAAGAATTAAACATAGTATAAATTCACTGCGAAGACACAAAAACAACAAGGATCATGTAATATTTCTATACAATAAACTTGAATAACATTCAAGTGATTCAACCTCGTAATATTGGGGGGGGGGATGATAATACACACCATCCTCCCCCCCACCTCAAATATTGGGGGGGGGGGATATATCCCCCCATCCCCCCTGGGATCGACACCCATGGTTGATAAGCAGTTTGCAGCTATTACTATTGTAGAATAAATTCCGTTAACAAAAATATTGAATTCAATGAATTAATACAATACAGAATTTGTTTGAAATGGACATACTTGTAAGCCGACTTTTTTTCCCCCTTTTTGAAAGAAGAATCATTATTCGTATTCGACCCTAAGGCTGTGCTACTAAACCAGACTACATTTTGAAATATCCTAAATTCCACTTCCAAATAATGTTTCAATTCACTGAAATTATACAAAGCAGAATTTGTTATGAATATGAAACGGAAATCAAGGTGCTGCAGACTTTGAAAGCGGTTTGATTTTTTTCTCCATGTCGGGAAAAATAGAATCAATGTTCAAGTTTTACCCCAGGGCTCTTCTCCGTAAACTTTACAAAGTACACTTTCAAATATCCATAAATTACTTATCTGTATCCACTGCGATGAATAACCCTTTCCTTTCTATCCTAAATTCCATTTCAAAAAAAAAAAATCCTGCAAGTCTCCGAAATGAAATGAACACAGAATAGACTTTATTCAGATCTAGAAATTAGTTCCTTTGAAAGTGCTCAGATTTTTTCTGATTTGGAGAGGAAATAAAGAAAGCTACGATAGTCCTTAATCTACCCTTCAGGCCAATAAACTTGAGGCACAATTACCAAACTCGGAACACAGCAGCACAAATGTCTGTGATTTTTCCTGGACATGCATCAATCTTTTGAAAGTCAGTAACTGGAAAGAGCCGCCGATTTCACGACCGGATTAGTTGAGGACGTTTTTTTTTTTTAATATTACCGGAATCTTTTCATCCTGATCATATTTGGGTCCTTTCTCTATTGCTTAACACTTGTCAGTGAGTTTTTTTTAAATTTTTTTTTATTGGGCACCCAAACAGTTGAACTATGAATAGGGTCAGTGCAATGTACCCAGTGCTCTGTAAAGTGTACTTTTCTGTTCTTTTCAGGCTATCCCAATATTTGTTTACCCATGCTACATGTACATTAACCCTGGGAGTCAGATAAGAACATTTGTTAGTTGCTTGATATTTTCAATGGGTCTGTTTGCTCTACACTGAAGAATGGGCCACAATGGCCAGGCTGCAAGCACCAGGAAACACATTGTGCCGATTGTTATGAGTTTTGTTATGATCATTATGTTATGCGCATTTTTGTCCGCGCGGCTTTAGTTTAGAAAAACTTTGGCAAAAGGGGGAGGAGGGGGGGGGGATTTTGGCAACACTGATGTAAAAAAGTGCTCAACTTAATATCAATTCTGCCTATAATGTCATCACGGGCACTTATCCATGTGGTTTTAACAAAAATGTGGTTTTGTGGCGGCAATTCCTTGACTGAATTGTCAGGGAAAAAGTAATTCACAGATTGTTTATAACGGTAATCACTTCTGTCAAAGGCCATTCATGAATTTTACCCAAGCGCAAAAACCGCAAAAACCACAGTGAGGGCATAAAAGTCGGTCATGCACCATACATGCACTCCTGGATTGGACTATTAAGGCAGTGCGGACTAGACTCCAGTGACAATTTCTGGCAATTTTACTCATGGTGCATCAATTTGACCACCCTATACTTGTATTATTTGTATATGCTTCGGAAAACCGAAAAGATAACATCAATTCTAAAAAGAAAACGAGTACCAAACTATTTTGAATCCAAGCCTCGGTTAAGTAGTCCGAGTATCACCCATTCTACTCCATGTTACTACGTACGAACGTCTGATACATGTGTGCATACAAATTTTATGCAACGCGGCACATCAGCCAATCAGATCTGTTTAGAGAACATTTTCGTCAGGATCGTGACGGCGGATGTTGATTGGTGAATTTTGTGCGTCCGCACGGCAGCAGCTATCTACGTGATTTACGCGCTCGGCAAATGGTACGATAGTTGATCCCCCTTGATTGGTCAAAACTTAGAGCGGTCAGTGCTGGGTTGGCTTGCATAATTAATCAGGAAATCTGCACGCATGTGATAGATGCTTGCTCGCATCACATGCGTGCAGATTCACGTCTATCACATAGACTAAGGTTTGGTTGCTCTGCTTGAAATGTATGATGGATGCACACTGAACAAGGCCTATCCTGAATCTTCCAGAATGCAACAAACTGGTGCATTAACTCTAGGGTAGAAATGGAAGCACACAGCCTATAGACCTTTCTTTTATTTACAAACATTGACTCGTGGTTGGCATGGGCGGCCAAATGTTGCAAATCATTTTTGTCTTCTCGATATATGGTGTGACCAAATTCAACGTTTTTGCAAACTTTCCATAGCTGTACAAAATACATACCATCATTGCTTGTGTTGTTTCAGTTACATTCTGCGATATCTTTCATTGTTTATCAAACGTTAAGTGTACAAATTGTGGTTATTATTTTATGCCCTGCTTTGACAGGTCGCCATAGTTTCCGCCATGTTGGTTGGCAAAAACTTAGGCTATGACGTTGCAAAAGAGAGGTCTTTCTGTATTGTAAATTTCAGTACAATCCCATTTTTGCTGCTCCATGACCCTCTGCTTACATGTACATTATAAACAGTGTCATGACCACTGGCGTAGACAGGGGGGCCGGGGGGGGGGGGGGGGGGCAGGGCCCCCCCTATTCATCCCCTTAAAAAAAAAGAAATTAAAAAAAAATTATAATAAAAAAAAAATATATAAAAAAAAAAGGGTCTGAGGGCTCCTCCTCCTACCCCGCCCCCCCCCCCCCAAGACAACACCAACGTGCCTCAATGCTGGCGCGCGAATTCAGTAGGCCTAGTGCATCCAATGCGCAGGCCTGGTCAAGCCGGTATTGGCTAAAATGTACATGTTGGCCCCCCCTATTAAAAAAAATCCTGGCTACGCCACTGGTCATGACTGGTTGAACTTAAAGAGCCGGGGTATCAACGATATTGCGGAGGGGGTCTTTTGTCCAGTCTCTGCTGGGGGTGCTATCTGGCTGGGGACATCTTATCCCAGCAAGAAGATGAAAGCCCTGCGGTGCAAGGAAGGAAGGAAGAGTGGGGAGGGCCTTCCATAACAGCTCCTAAACACCCACCCGATGGGAGTTAACAGCCTTGCAGTTGGTGTCTTCGTTCAGCTCGGGCACTTGACGGTGGCTGCCGATGGTGCTCCATCTGTGAGGGCACATGTGGTCGTTGGGAACCTGCCGGCCGTAGTTTGCGTTCTCTATCGTTATCACGGTGTTGTTCGGGCACTTGAACGTCAGGAAGTCCTTGTCGCAGGCAAACACGAACTTGCTTCGGAGGGTTGACATTAATAAATCTGTGAGGACAGACAAAAAAAAAACCGCACATCAAATATTTGTATCAGTGCATCATATTTAGCTAATATGAGCGAGATGATGATGATTCTATGCTACTTTGTGACCTACAGCAAAATTGATCCTACTGTTCAATTTGATGGTGATAACGTCCTGGCACCTTTCTGCGACTTTCTGCCATTTTCAAGTTGCCTGGTAACAAGCAAACCAACCACCACGGCTCCTGTTTACACACATAAATAGACAGATATCCAGTGGGACCAGCTAAATATATGATATGGGAGACTTGATAAGTTCCACTCCAGGTGACAAACGCTGGAATCCCCACAAGGTCACACCATAAAGACCACTTGACAACCACTTGAAATCTGGGGGTCTGAGAAAAGGGTCCTTAGAGAGTTTAATTAAAAGCCCGGACACCGCCCTTGAAGGGATTTATGCCCCCCAGTAATGGGCTCAGAACTGTCCCTGGCACTTTTATAACAAAATCAATCACAGGACACTCAGAAAGAAGCCTCATTTTTTATCCATCTCCAACGAAAGGAAAAGAAGGGGAGCAAACTTAACAAAGGAAGCAAGAAAAGTAAAGTGTTTGGAATTTATTGTGGGTTGGTTTCGGGCATGATGCATTCACAAAGAGATTTCACGCTGCTAAATTCACGCGAATTCCCATTCTTACAAGAAACGGGTGAATTCCACAAGGGGTAGGGGAGTTGGGGAGATTCTTTTCCAAGACAGATGCGACCTGTCATGTTTCTAAATGCAAGTCAAATAACATGGAAGCCTTTTTACGAATGTAGGAATAGGGCTCAGCGCTAGTGATGTCACATTCAGAAGTTCGGACAAACAAGTGGCACGTTGCCCCATTAATTTACATGTAAACGTTGTGATATTTGTCTGAACATCCGGGTAACTATAGCTGTTGATAATAAAGGCCGTATTCTATAAATAACTCGAGCGCAGAGCCTTATTGTGGTATTAATTGTAGCATGAGTGACTGACAGTAAAGTAGAGAGGCAAAGAACTTCAGGAGGATGGTTAAGATGAGTTGTCGGGTGTCCAAGAAGATACCCACAATGGAAATCCAGATACTTAGGGACATTTCCTTGCTGGCAAGGAGGGCACTTTGTATGCAGTATTTCTGTCAGTGAGTCCAAACCAGTGGCATTGGCTAAAGTATGAGAACTTTTCCAGAATCTGCTCAAATCCGACACTCAGTTATCAGCAATTGCCAACCAAAAACAAACAAAGAGAACTGACTGCGCAGCAGGATTGGAACCTGCAACCTCCGGAATACCGTACCAGTGCTCTACTAACTAAACTATCCGGTCCTATGTTGGCAGTGTACCAAACAGACATATTGTTTGATAGCCTTTTTCAAGGCATAGTTGTGGAAATGGGGTTATTCCACCACGCAGTGTCTCAATTAGCATCCCTTCTTTAATTATGTGTACTGTACATGTATGAGCACTAATTAATTTAATTAACTGATTTACATATTATACCATAAATTATCATTTACTATGACTCCCTAATTAATACTGCCACCCATTTTCTGGTGGATTTATTAATTCAATTTCGGTAGTGATCCACATGGGCCTATTAATGAATTACTTTCAATAAAAAGACCAGGACGATAATTAAACATGAAAAATTTTGCTGTAGCCTACATGATAAATTGTAAATGTATTGTACATGTATACTGAAAATAAATACATAGGCCTACTATTAAAAATAAATGCAAACAATGGATCCATTCAATATAGTGTCATGTTTTTGATATTTAATCGCGACTGTTTTAAATTAATCAAATTCAACAAAATTATGACAACAAGAGCAACACTTGAGTCCAAATTTCGATGAATTCGATTAATTTCAACAACCGCAATGAAATCGTATTTTTTTTGGTGCACCGTTCACACAGCAAATAATCGTGACTATTTGAATCGCTCCAAATCGCGATTATTTTTGTTCACACACAAATAAGCACACCCATTTGTGTCACGACCCAAATAATCACGCTTTTTTGGTGTATGTGAACGTGCCTATTTCATGTGAATTTGTAGTTTGTCTGAAATCTGGGTACTCAAGAAGTTTTACAAAATTTCAGCCTCTCCATGCAGTTTTAGCATCTATACTGCAAACTGCTATTAATGTCAGGTTTCAAGTTTCGGGTGTGGGGTCTTCAGATTTCCATACTCTAAATGCAAGATGGATTTAGGCCTACTGTAGGCCTTCATTGAGAAAAATGTTTTTAATGGAACTTGAAATATTATAGCACAGGGAGGTAAGAAAAGATTCTGAAGATTGAATTACTTGTTGGTCTGTCTCATTTACAAGAAATATGAAAATTTCATTATCACATTGAATATATGTAATAATAGGGCCTGTGGAGTTATTCAATAGAAAAATTTGAACAAGAAATTCATTAATACAATGGCTTAGGCATGTAAAGGATATAACACAAAGTCTAATAACACAAAAAATACATAATGTTATTATTTTCTTGGATAGCATAAAAAATCCACATTACACAAAGGAAGACATGTTCTGGAGCAGTCCAGACACCAAAATTAACTGCACAATTTTAAAAACATTTCTTGAAGTAGGGCCTACACTACAGCTCCTGAGGATGAACAGAGTACGTTGTTTAGAACATCGAGATAATACCACCGGTTCTTCTCAGAACCACACACTCTCACTCTCACAGGTACATGGTGTCACCTAAAACCTACCTTCTTTTTAGTACTTCTTATTTAGGGCCTACATGTACAGTGCACTGTCTACATGTATGTCCAATAAACTTGCAAGTAAGGCCACCAAGTACAAATACAGAAAACGGGCGGATTTTGAAACTAGGAACCTGAAATGCAAATTCAGCTTTAAAAAAATTAGGGCAAATAGTATGTGTATTATAATAAGGAGGTAAAGAACATCAGTCAGTACACCTATAACATATAAAATTCTTGAGAAAAGGCCCTAGGCCTACATTAAATATTTAGTTAAATCCATGACATGAGATACAAACACCAAATAAAATGCAAATTTTAATAGTTTGTCAGGTTGCTAAATTTTGTGGCCAAATTCATCAGCACAAATGTAGGCCTATGTAAAAGAAGGTAGGTTTGCGTTGACACTATATACAGGGTGTCCCCAAAAAAACAGCAACACTTGTGTCGAGAACAATTATATGAAAATTAAACTGTTATCAATTGGTGATAGCCAAGGCATGGCTGTATCACATATTTGAATCTTGAAGTGATAAACAGTTTAATTATAAAATAATGGGTCCCGATACAGTGTTGCGTTTTTTTTCTGGGACACCCTGTATAACTTCTTCTGTGAGAGTGTGTGGTTCTGAGAAGAATCGGTGGTATAAATATCTCAACATTCCGAACAGTGTGCTCTGTTCGTCCTCATCAGGAGAGTGACAACTTATGAAGTCCAAGTTTAGTTGCATGAAGTTTCATTTCCAAAACTACACATGTAGGCTTAAATATCAACGTTTACTCAGAAGTGTAAGTTTAAAACAAATTGTTCAGCCTGATATGTAATAACATATTCAATGATAATTGCTGGCCCTACATAATCGTCGACGTTTTCACGAAGGGGCGAATTTGGCAAAAATCAAGATTTTTTCGAAATTCTTTTTTTGGCCAAAATCGATTAGGGGTATTGTAACGGACATCTTGGCGAAATTGTTTTGGCCAAATCAAATTAAATCAACTAGATCATGAAAAAGGGCGAATTTCACCAAAAGTGCTGTTTCACGTTTTCACGAAGGGGCGAATTGTCAAAAATGCACGTTGTTCTATGGGGGCACTTTCAGCGAAAACGCGAATTTACGTTTTCACGAAGAGGCGAATTCCAGCGCGCACGCGCGCGCGCGTGCTATTTTTAGCTTTCACAGGGACGAATTTGTGCATGTTTGTATGGAGGGAGTTTTGGATCAAATCCGGAAACAAAGTTTTCACGAAGGGGCGATTTCTTTGAATGCTAATTACTCCGCAATCATAAGCTCTATCAACTGTTAATTAGTTCGTAGTGTAGGGGAAAGTCTTCAGCTTGAAACCGGTATGAAAAAATAATCAACATGTCCACTAAAAATGGGCGAAATGTTCAATTTAAAAAGGAACAAACTTCAAAGCTGATCTTCTCAAAACTATGCTTAAACGCCCAGGTGGGCAAAGTGGCTTTTCGTGAAAACGTCGACGATATGCAAGAATTTGTAAGATACGTACAGCATCAAGTCAAAGTATCAAAATGCAACACCTTGGCATGAATTTTTGATGGACTGGGGCAAGGTACTTGTACAATGGTCCTAGCTATCAAAAAGGAAACATGTTTAGAAATTTGAGCACACAATAAAGGTTCGCACATAAAATGAATCTCATACATTCAGGAGATGCAAAAACCCCTATGGCTAGCAACCTAGACAAGAGTATATAATTGCCACTCATTTCAGACAACATTTCAGTCAGGAATTATAGAAAAAAAAAATTGCAGTAATACATCAAAGCACACCACAGGGCAATCAACCCTGCTCCAGCTGGAGAAGGTCTGTGTCCCAGGGCTTGTAAAAAGATACAAGCCCCTGAAAGTACTTCTCAAGGACTAGCAATTTATCAACTGCGAGGTTCTCCCTATTGGGGCTTTTGAGTAATCAAACTACTTGGTTTGGGAATATTTGGCTTTTCAAAATTCTGGATGAGGGGATTGGATTCCATGGATTTGCACCACAGAGGACCTTGATTTGAAATTCATCAGTTTGGTCGGAACATCGGGAAGGCAGACAAAAAATAACAAGTCGATCCATCATGTTACTCTCATGAGGCAGGCAAGTTCTTGACCCTCAAATGTGTTTTTCTTTTTAAGGTAAGAAAGCCTGAATCATTATTAACTGTCCCATTGAGAGGAAATTAATAATGCAGACAGACTACAGAAACATTGGAAAACTATCAAATGTAACAAATAATGTTAAACGTGTGGAAAAGATTTTTTTTTTTTTATTGATTAATTGCTGAAGATTTATTTCCAGATAGCAAAATGAGATTTGCTCAATGAAAAAAAAAAATGCATATTGTAAATTTACAACATTTCATTTATTTAGGGCCTGTATGTCAAATTGAATTACTTATCTGAAAGCACAGACTTACATTATAATGTTTTTACGAAATTTAAAACTGAACGGTATGTTGGAGGTCTAACAGATTGTGTTGTTGAGATACTAAGACTGGAAACCAAATATGGAATGAATTACATCAATTCATTTTCAATGCAAGTAATAAACTGCTACAATCTGTTAAGCAGCCAAAACACATTGACCTGGAACGTGTAAAAATGCATGGGAGCTAGGAGGGCCTGAGGTTTTGATCTTAGCAGGATCTTTCTCAAAGGCCTAAGAGCCTAAAATAAATTTATTTGATGACTTTTTCAGAAGATCCCAACTCATGAACACAGTCAACACACCATCAGACATTTGGCTAGATTTCACAGAATTGGTCATATCTACATGTAGGTCTATACAGGTAGAATTATCAATTTTGATACAGATTGCTCACAGTAAATAAGAAAAATCTTATTTAAGCTCATTATTATAAGCGGACAGACAAAAACAACTCTCACAGACAGAAGGGAACGATCGATAGAAATATAATCATACATTTGTCAAACTTTCATACAAGTGAAATGCAATGGTTGGGGATCCAGCATGTGAAAGTTTAATTCAGTTCAATTAATTTGAACATTTAGAGCAAAGTTCAAGACTTCTGTCAATTGTTTTCTTCATAATCATTAAATAATCACAAGAGAACCTGACTGTATTTTAAGAAAGAAAAATTGACTGGAGCAGGATTTGAACCATTGACCTCCGAAAATACCGTACCAGTGCTCTTACCAACTGAGCTATCCAACCCTACGTTGGTGGTGTCCCTAATAGTCAATCATCTTTGTTCGTTTGGCAGTCAAAATCCATTGAAACCACTGACATATTTTTCTTTCTTGAAAGAAAATAATCTATTGGCTTAAGCTGGCCAAATTTGCCAGATGAAAATTGTCATTTATGAAAATTAACTCCTCTTTAAAATTTCATCAATGCACATCAGTTGATAAGAAACAATGTACCCGCTTGACTGCGATAAACTTCAGTGTCAAAAGCGTGCCCAAAGTCACCTTCAACATCCGGAGATGTGCAGCACGACAGACGGCATGGCACGTAGGCCTACGTGGCACTGTTGCCATATCTAGACTAAAGCTAATCGCTCCTTCTTCAATTTTTCAGTTGGCGGACATACATTAAGTCACGATTCACTGCCACATGATCGTCACGGATTGATGCCGACATGCCCGTGAGCTACAAGCCAAAATCTCCAGTCAGTCATTAAGTGGTCTATTTATAAACTCTTTTGAAAGAAATTGAAACAACGATTTTTGTACCGACATCAATTTTCTCTTTTTTTGTCTGGAACAGGATGTTTTGACATATTCTCTTTGGAGAGTGTTTATTGTACTTGCTATACTGTGTTTACAGCAATGCCAAGGACGTGTTTGTATTGTACTATGCATTTACTACTGTGCATTCACTACAGTGCAGAAAAAAAAAACGTGTACAAATAGTTTATACTAATATGACTGAAAGCTACAGTATAATAGGAATATTATTGCTTAAATGTGGGGAAAATAACAGCTGCTTTATTGCGTCAGTGATTTTCACAGCTGTTTTCATTGAGGGTGCATTCAGGAGTTATACTTTGCAATGAAATTTAGACCCTGCTTATTTATGAGGAAATATGTAAAATGTCATGAGGGTCACCTGTGCACCTAGCATGCCTAGTAATTGATTTATGCACAAAATATGACAGTTTTCTTTAGAAAGACTTCATAATAGTTTTCATTCATCAGTTTGTTTTATGCTAACTTCTTGGTCATTTCTTTCCATCAAGTAGGAGAGTATTTAATTTGCCAAACCGTCTCTTTGGGTCAACTTTGCTTTTTTTAGATTTAAAGGTAATATCATACTTTGGTTTTTGTCAAAGAAATACAGATTCATGCACAAAAATACCAAAACTGATACAGTAACAGTCATCTGTGAAAATTTCAGTCCCATGCGGTGCCCACTTTTTGAGAAAACGGTGAAAAACAGCCACAGTATTTCTTAAGTCTTTTCTCTTTTATTTTTGATCTTTTAAAAGATCAAAAAGAGTGTGAGTCTGGTATCTTTTTATACCTCCATGGTATGACCAGGGACACTATGGCAATGACCAGAGGCACCAAGGCAATGACCAGGGACACTATGGCAATGACCAGGGACACTATGGCAATGACCAGGGGTACCAAGGCAATGACCAGTGGAACCAAGGCAATGACCAGTAGTACCAAAGCAATGACCAGGGGCACCAAGGCAATGACCAGAGGCACCAAGGCAATGACCAGGGGCACCAGGGAAATGACCAGAGGCACCAAGGCAATGACCAGGGGCACCAAGGATATGACCAGAGGCACCAAGGCAATGACCAGAGGCACCAAGGCAATGACCAGAGGCACCAAGGCAATGACCAGAGGCACCAAGACAATGACCAGAGGCACCAAGGCAATGACCAGATGTACCAAGGCAATGGCCAGAGGCACCAAGGCAATGACCAGAGGCACCAAGGCAATGGCCAGAGGCACCAAGTCAATGACCAGAAGCACCAAGGCAATGACCAGATGTACCAAGGCAATGGCCAGAGGCACCAAGGCAATGACCAGGGGCACCAAGGCAATGACCAGGGGCACCAAGGCAATGACCAGGGGCACCAATGCAATGACCATTGCACCAAGGCAAAGACAAGGGGCACCAAGGCAATGACCAGGGGCACCAAGGCAATGACCAGGGGCACCAATGCAATGACCATGGCACCAAGGCAATGACCAGGGGCACCAAGGCAATGACCAGGGGCACCAATGCAATGACCATGGCACCAAGGCAAAGACAAGGGGCACCAAGGCAATGACCAGGGGCACCAAGGCAATGACCAGGGCACCAAGGCAATGACAAGGGGCAGCAAGGCAATGACCAGAGGCACCAAGGCAATGGCCAGAGGCACCAAGTCAATGACCAGAAGCACCAAGGCAATGACCAGATGTACCAAGGCAATGGCCAGAGGCACCAAGGCAATGACCAGGGGCACCAAGGCAATGACCAGGGGCACCAAGGCAATGACCAGGGGCACCAATGCAATGACCATGGCACCAAGGCAAAGACAAGGGGCACCAAGGCAATGACCAGGGGCACCAAGGCAATGGCCAGAGGCATCAAGGCAATGACCAGAGGCACAAAGGCAATGGCCAGGGGCACCAAGGCATTGACCAAAGGCATCAAGGCAATGACCAGAGGCACAAAGGCAATGGCCAGAGGCAACAAGGCAATGGCCAGGGGCACCAGGGCAATATCCAGGGGCACCTAGGCAGTGACCAGGGGCACCAAGGCAATAACCAGGGGCACCACTTGGGCAATGACCAGGGGCACCAAGGCAATGAAAAGGGGCAGCAAGGCAATGACCAGAGGCACCAAGGTAATGGCCAGGGGCACCAAGGCAATGGCCAGGAGTACAAGGCAATGACCAGAGGCACCAAGGCAAATGATGAGGTGCACCAAGGCAATGACCAGAAGTACCAAGGCAATGACCAGAGGCACAAAGGCAATGACCAGAGGCACAAAGGCAATGGCCAGGGGCACCAAGGCAATGACCAGAGGTACCAAGTCAATGACCAGGGGCACCAAGGCAATGACCAGAGGCACCAAGGCAATGACCAGAGGCACCAAGGCAATGACCAGAGGCACCAAGGCAATGACCAGAGGCACCAAGGCAATGACCAGAGGCACCAAGGCAATGACCAGATGTACCAAGGCAATGACCAGAGGCACCAAGGCAATGGCCAGAGGCACCAAGGCAATGGCCAGAGGCACCAATGCAATGTCCAGGGGCACCAAGGCAATGACCAGAGGCACCAAGGCAATGACCAGAGGCATCAAGGTAATGACCAGAGGCACCAAGGCAATGACCAGAGGCACCAAGGCAATGGCCAGAGGCATCAAGGTAATGACCAGAGGCACCAAGGCATTGACCAATTTAAGCAACACTGACACAGCATGGATCTAGAGGCACCATGGCAAGGATCAAAAGGGTACCAAAGGCAATACCAGGGGCACTAGTATGAGGTGAATGATTTGAGGCAAAAGGTTTATGGCCGGGGCACCAAAGGCAATAGTTTGAAGCACCAGGGCAATGACGGGGCACAAAGAGGCAATGGTTCGAGGCATCAAGGCAATGACCAGGGGCACCAAGGCAATGACCAGAGGCACCAAGGCAATGACCAGAGGCACCACGGCAATGACCAGAGGCACCAAGGCAATGACCAGAGGCACCAAGGCAATGACCAGATGTACCAAGGCAATGACCAGAGGCACCAAGGCAATGGCCAGAGGCACCAAGGCAATGGCCAGAGGCACCAATGCAATGTCCAGGGGCACCAAGGCAATGACCAGAGGCACCAAGGCAATGGCCAGAGGCACCAAGGTAATGGCCAGAGGCACCAAGGCAATGACCAGAGGCATCAAGGTAATGACCAGAGGCACCAAGGCAATGGCCAGAGGCATCAAGGTAATGACCAGAGGCACCAAGGCATTGACCAATTTAAGCAACACACTGACACAGCATGGATCTAGAGGCACCATGGCAAGGATCAAAAGGGTACCAAAGGCAATACCAGGGGCACTAGTATGAGGTGAATGATTTGAGGCAAAAGGTTTATGGCCGGAGCACCAAAGGCAATAGTTTGAAGCCCCAGGGCAATGACGGGGCACAAAGAGGCAATGGTTCGAGGCATCAAGGCAATGACCAGGGGCACTATAAAGAGGCAATGATTTGAGACAACAAAAAAAGTTTATGACCGGGGGAGGGGTGGGGGTCACTAAGAGGCAATGCCTAGAACCAATAAGAGGCAACGATTTGAGGTGTTTTAGGGGCAACCCTCGAGCAAGGACACCCATGAAATTCTCTCTATTAACTCCATAAAGTCCAAAACCCTGGGCAACAAAGCAATAGCCAGAGGCACCAAGGAAAACTCCTCGCTATTCCCCCTGAAGTTCAAGCAAAATAAACTACCCTCAGCTTTGGATAAAATCATACGGATGACCTATATAACTGTACATCGTAAATTTAACCTGCACAAAGATTTGGAGCACTCTTTTGGTGGTTTCAATAATGTTTTAAATGGTGCACAATGTATAGTACAGAGGTAAAAGGAAAAAGTGTTGTTGCTTATACATCTTTGTCGCGGGTTTTTTGTCCCCGGTAACCCAAAGGGGCTATAAGGTCGTCAAATTCCTTTGTTGGGGGATTTCCTCTGCCCCTCTTTTCATACCTTGATTGCACAAGGGTGCCACTATTGGAGAGCCAGTTATACACATTGATTGTATGCCGACAATAGCACCCCACAGTGCAGTCAAAAAGAAAGGGACAAAAAAAGGAACAGAGTACTCGACACACAAGGGTTTTAACTTCAGAAGAAAAAAAACCTCTTTGCGTAAATCCGTTCATGGAATTCCTCGAGAAGGAAATGGGATAATGTGCCTCGTGTATGTGCTTCTTCAAAAGTTTCTAATGCCGGCAGCAGCCTGACAGTATTTTCTTAACCAAATGAAATTAATTTAACTGTATCCTGCACTCTGCAGAGGAATTCTTTAGACTCTCCGGTTTAATCCACTGCAGAACGATTCGATAAAACACCAAGTAATGAGATGGCAGACCTCTTAAGGAGCAAGAGCTTCTGAATAAAGAAACCAGAGGTTTCAACCGAGTTAATCTTTCTGTACATACACTCTGGTTTCCCTGTTGATAATGAGTCAGGAATGGAGTGGACAATTGTCAACATATCGTGTCCTTTGAAACTGACAGTGACAAATGCTTATTTTCAGGGAAGGAAGCATCCATACATCAGGCCGACAATCCATGCACACTCATCAGAACTAGTAACTTGGAGAGTGTCTCAGAAATCAGAATGCTGCTCTTGAAAAGTCTCTAGCTGTCAATTTCTTGCAGGTTTTTGGTCCACTACAATCAAAACCCTAGAGCTGAAGCTGCTGGACTAGGCATCAACAGAAAAATCAGAGTCTTTCAATGGAAACATTTTCAAGTTTTCAAGCCGGGGCAAAGACCGCAAACTGAGTCAAAGGCTTGGTTTGGGTTCAATAATAATTGCAGCAGCTTGTTCATCGGACAAGCTGTATGGTGGTCTACTCTATGTAAGAACTATTGCTATCATTATATTTTTGTATGAAGTCCAATCAGGCTTTGTATCTGTCATCCCAAAACTGAAAATACAGACTTAAGGTAAATTTCACCAAGGGTGATGCTCCATTTTCTTGTTCACAACAAAGCACCTCCAGTATCCGTTCTTCAAAACTGAGGTAAAAAGCTTCAATTTTTGTTACCTGTTCAATGTACTACACAAAATAGTTGCAAGAAATGGAGCTCAAAGCCAGAGACGAATCCCAGGCTAAGGTATGGAAGGACTCAGCCTCTAGAGATCCACAGTTCATAGAAATCTCATTTTCATCAGCAAAGATTTCAGAGGAAGGATGGGAAGCAGGCCAGACATTTGGCATTCCTCATCTTGTGGCCTGCGGCTAGAAGGCTAGAAGCCGAAGACTTTCAAGGACATGTTCCTGACAGCAATTATATACATATGCCAGACATGCACACCTGAATATAACCTTACTTACTACTGCAGGAACCTATACACATACAATGAGTGTTGGGTATGAATCTGCCCAGTGCGAGATTCATCATCATCTTACATTCACCTGTTGAGAAACTGCCATCCTAACAGCTGAAAAGTATTACAAGTCCCAAACAGATCTGAAATTAATGTCTAGATCTTAGCACCTGCCTAATTATTGCTTCTAGATAATAACATTCAATCGATTGATCTTGGGCTGGGTGGTTGGGTTTGGGTGGTTTAAAGGTAATATCATACTTCGGTTTTTGTCAAAGAAATACAGATTCCTGGGCAAAAATATCAAGGAAGATACAGTAAAAGTAATCTGTGAAAATTGCAGTCCCATACCGTGCCCACTTTTTGAAAATAACAACGAAAAACAGCCACATTATTTCTTAAGTGTTTCCTCTTTTATTTTTGATCTTTTAAAAGATCAAAAAGATTTCCGGTCGTTGTTTTACAAATTTCTGGATAACTACACCATTTCAGGCAGGAAGATTTTAACAGTATGTTTCTACCACCAACATCTTCAAAACCTGTAAGTTATACGTAAATCTGTGAACATTTCTGTTTTGGTCTCTTACCAAAGTATGATACTACCTTTAAAGAAACGAAGATTCACAATTAAGGAGGACGATTCGCAAACAACCTGACAACTTTGCTCCTTGAAGGGGGGGGGGGGCTTACTGGCGCCCCAAATGAGATTACATCGGCCAAGAAAGGGAGTGTGTTCAGAGATTGACTATATACAACATGCTAATGAGCTTATTTATATCTGGCTGCCGAGCCCAACTTTTTCAGAGCCAGATTTAATACTGCCTTCTTGTCCAGCTTTTTAATCCGTGGAATCTTCCGGGGACCCATACAATATGCAATTTGCAAAGAACGCCCACAAATTCCCTCTGAAATGTGAACTATTTGGAAGGACACTGATGGGGATTAGCAGCACATTGTGCTATGCTATATAGCTGTAACTTCCTATGTGCACGATCTGTATTTTATAAACCATACAGGAATATAGGTAGGCCTCCATGTTTTCCCTATCGGATAAACTATTTTCCCATAAACACTGCATTTTAAAGGTACAGTACAGGATTGGTATCACCCAAAGCCCGAAACAGAAATGTTCACAGATTTACGTATACCTTTCAGGGTATGAAGATGGTGCTGGTAAAAAAATACTGTTAAAATATTTCTGCCTGAAACAGTGTACTGGGTATTCATCCCGAAATTAGTCAAACAAAGACCAAAAACAGTTTTAATCTCGGGGTAAGATCAAACCATTCTTTATGATTCACAAGAAGAAAAAAATGAGTTGGGTTTTCGCTATTTTCTTGTGACTCAGATACATATCTGATTGAGCTCAAATTTTCATAGGTTTATCATATCATATAGGCCTACATGCTGGACCAGAGTCATGAGATAAATACACCATTTTTTGGGCAAAGTTACCGAGCCGCTGGGTACTTTACCCATTTTAAGTCCAGTGCAGACGTCTCAGGAAGTCTACCTCTCAGTTACTTTGCCCGACCCGCGCGGGTATTTCTACGGGCCAACTTCTGCCTGGGTAGAATGCCCGAGACATTTTACCCGAGACGAAAAATGTCCAGTGCGGAGAGTGTGAGTCGGGTACCCTCTTGAGCCTACTATTTTCATCTCGAGCCTACTTATTCAGCTTGGTAATTCTTCCGTGCGTGCACGGTTAACTTAAGTTACGCGAGACAAAAGTCCAAGTGCAGACACAAGTAATATTTGCCCATTTTTCATTTACCCATCGGCTCAGTTAAATTCCCGAATAAAAAAGTCCAGTGCGGACAGGGCTTTATAGGTAAATCTGTGAACATTTCTGTTTGGGTATGTTACCGTACCTTTTAAACCTCCTTGCGGTTTTCCAAATTAAAAAATAAGATTCAGTGAAACCAAAGCTTAAGGTTAAACCCACCACTCCAGCCTCTAAAAATGTGGGACACCCTACAAACTGTCCCCTACCATGCACTCTACATGTAGGGCCTTGAAGTTCATGGTACATTTATCTTTAAGTGCCAATTGCGTACGTGCATGTAAGAAGTTATAGGCCTAACCCCATAAGCGTCATTAACCTATTTTTTTCTAAATTTGTTTAAATCCAATTTGGGGTAACGTCATGGAGCTGCTTTTTTTAAAAGGCCAACCACCGATAGGGAATTACCAATTACAGAAGAAAATCTGCACATTCCTTGGTTGAGCATGAAATAAAAGTTAAATGTCAATGTTGACAATAAAATATATCATGCATGTAGTCATACATGTAGGTCGTTTACGAAATGGAGGCTCAGGCTCAGGCTCCAGCTCTGACATCCGTATGCTGAAAATATAGGTTGTGGTTTTTCATTGAAGCTGAAACTCTGTTTTCCTTTTCAAACCAGAGAATCTACTTCATAACCACAGCCAAAAGTCTCTATTTTGAGAATTTTATTTCAGAATGGATTCATGAAATGGAGCTGGACCCTGAGACGGAGCTTGAGCCTCCATTTCGTAAATACTTTGTAGATCAAGATACCGAATCATTGAAGCTTAGTACTATAAACTTAACATAATGCTTTATAAACAGTCACTCATTGTTTTGTCATTTCTTCAGAAAAAATCTTAACATCATGAGTGGCTTCTTTCCAGAAACCCACTCAGGAAAGAATAAATGGCCACTCAGAATTTTCACTGTTTTTAAATTTTGACCTTTTTTCCAAATTTGTTTGGGAAAAAAACCCACCCACCCCCAATTAAAAAAAAAATTATGGATATTATTATAAAAAGTGAATTTCGATTTTCAATTTACTTCAATTTATTTTCTTGTCCCACCAACTATTTTGAAAAAAGGTAGAAATTTAAAAACATTGACAATTTTGAGTGACCCCTAATATACATCTCGCTAAAAAAAAAAACACAAAAAAAAACAAAACAGGAAATTTGGATTTCCGAATCGGTTGTGATGTTTGTGATTTCCAGTGAAGCTTCACAACATTCTAGTTTCACAATCTTGACAACCAACATGGAAACATACGCCATAGCTTAACATTGCAGGCATTCTCCCGTATGACCTGCTATGACCCCGGCAGGTCACCCAGGTCACTTTGTGGAATTCGGGTCAGCTGAAAGTTTGCTGATAGTGATGGGTGTCCAGCGTCCATTACACTCTTCACCCACCCTCCCCCCTCTCCAACAAAATGCCCTCAGGAAAAAAATACCAGGCTTTATCAAGTCAGGCAGCTGCATGGTATCATGGCCCTGTCCCAACCCCCCCCCCCCTTCCCCCCAACCTCCACCAAAACCAAGCTGCTGTGCAAGTAAGCTGTAGATCAAAGCAGTAGGGCGGCCATTTATCCTGTTAACAAGCCAGCACCCCTAAATTGTACCGTACATCAGCCAGTAAATGTTGAATGTTGTCGACCCTATTTAAAGGTAGTATCATACTTTGGTAAGAAACCAAAACAGAAAATGTTCACAGATTTACATATAACACAGGGTTGTTTGATTTAAATCACCGTTTTAAATCGCGATTTAAATCACTTGATTTTTTTTATAAAAATCACTGATTTAAATCAGCAAAAATATTAGTTTTTCTCTATTTTCTCTTCTTTTTGTACAATTTTTTCAATTCAATCATCTCCATTTTTAAACAAAGTGCCTAAGAGGCACTTTGAAAGAATGTTACACCCCCTTGAAGTCTGATTTAACAGCATTGTTCTTATTTCCATCTGTAAAATGCCAAACCAATATATATAACCAACATTTCCCCAGATAAATGAAAATATCTAACTTTCTTTAAGCTGAATTTATAAACCCTTTTGAAGGAGAACATATAATGCAAGGATGTCCACCTGTCAGATACTTTTACAAAAAGCTGAACTTGATTTGTTTGTGTTTTTTGTTATACCCGTACTTTCAGTTGCTTATGAACTTGAAAGCATACATGTACATGTACACGTAGTTCAATACCCCGGGAGTAAGTGGTCTGGTTTTCTTTCAGACATGATGTTTAAGTTATGCAAGAACACAAATACATACACTGCAAAACTCCTTATTGGAAATCCCCAGCTCAGCTGTTAGTTGGAGGATCCCTTGTGTGAAAGTTGTTGGAAATTCCCAACTGGAATTCTCAAGAGCTACTTTGGGTAATCCATTTATGTCATGGAGTATTAACCTCTCACATTTTGATCTGACTGACACAGAAAATTCTGAGTATAGTGCATGCATATAGTCTTCCATAAACTGTCCATCATAATAAAGCGAATAAATTACACAAATTAAAAAAAAATCCTTTCTTTAGTGGATTATTCTGTCAAGTTTTACAATACACAATGTTCAAAAGTGTGTTTGACCACTATCATTAATCTAAAAGCATTCTAAATATAGTTTACAACATGTTAAGTATGAACATAATTTGTTTATTTAAAAAAATTAAATAAATCCGATTTAAATCAAAAAAATCTGATTTAAATCAAATAAATCCGATTTTTTTGATTTTTTTTTTTAAATCAAAAAAATCAACAACCCTGATATAACATACAGGATATGAAGATGGTGGTGGTATACTGTTAAAAAGTTTCCACCTGAAATGGTGGTGTACATGTGTGTTTATGCAGAAATTAGTAAAACAACGACCGAAAAGGAAAGACTTAAGAAATACTGTGGTCATTTTTTTACTGTTTTCTTAAAAAGTGGGCATCATATGGGACTGAAATTGTCACAGATTACTTTTACTGCAATCTTCCTTGACATTTTTGCCAAAGAAAATAGGCCTATGTATTTCTTGACAACAAGTATGATATTACCCACCCTGCCTCCAACACAACCACAAATTGTTCAACTCTGGTAATGAACAGTTTTGATTCTGATACTCTTGCACTTTTCTGAACATGGAGGAAAGGAAGGAAAAAGACAGGTTTGTCTTTGAAAAATATCCCGCTTCTGCTAGGAATAGACAGGTCAGGCCATCCTATAAACTCCAAGCAGGTTTGTATATAATAAGGTACAATTAGTGTAGAATTAAAAGGAAAAAGGCACTGCACAGAGCTTGATGTTGGTGGATTCAATCTGAATGGTTTCAAAAGCATCAAAATGCCAAAACCAGGTCGGCTTGCCTGCTCATTTTTTGTCATTCCCCCACTATTGGGCATAATAATGCCATTCATTGAGTTTTTTTGAAGACCGTTTTCATTTCTATCATCTAAATTTCTTTAAATAATACTTAGTAATAAACTGCTACAAACTGCTCATCACCAAAACTAATGACCTGAAATATATAGAATGCTTTGAGTTAGGAGGGCCTGACGTTTCGCTCCTAGCAGGATCTTTATCGAAGGAGCCTTCTCATGTAGCCTTAGATTAAAGATCCTGCTAGGACCAAAACCTCATATTGAAACAAATAGACCACATAGGCTACATGTAGTTCGAAACATCTCAAGTGAAACCTCCAGTTCCTCTTAAAACCACACACACTTAGGTACAAAAGAGTACCGGTAGGCTGTAGGCTACATTATAGTGTAGTTATAGTGTTAAGGGCCTACCACAAACCAATATTCTACTTTCTAGCATCAAACAAACCTGTGAACATTTCAATAAAAACACCCCAGTCCCAGTGGCAAAATAATGCAGGTTAAAATGTTCAGATTTCAATCATTCACTGTTTCACTCTCTAGCCTAAAGTTTTATTGAACCCAAATATCTGCCTACACATTATACTAGATGCCCTGAGCCTCAGACCAGAAATTTGGTTCCACCACAAATCCCTATGGTTCAATGAAACGTTATTGGTGTTGTGAGACTGGGTACAGAACCAATGAAACTTTGTGACACTGTGCAGGTAACATTGCTTAAAGGTAGTATCATACTTTGGTAAGACACCAAAACAGAAATGTTCACAGATTTACATATGGGGGGGGGGGGGATAACTTTCAGGGTATGAAGATGGTGGTAGAAATATATATATATATAATATAAATTGTTCCACCTGAAATGGTGTATTTATCCAGAAATTAGAAGATCAAAAATAAAAGAAAAAATACTTAAGAAATACTGTGGCCGTTTTTCTCTGTTTTCTAAAAAAGTGGGCACTGTATGGGACTAAAATTTTCACAGATGACTATTACTGTATCGTCCTTGATATTTTCGCCCATGAATCTGTATTTCTTTGACAAAAACCAAAGTATGATACTACCTTTAAGCAATGTTACCTGCACAGTGTTTCAACGACAATTCACATGTAGGCCCTATACATGTACCTTGTCCAATTCAAAGACACTAACCATTGCAGGCAGAATGTTTCATGGGAGTCACAGATGTGTGTGTGTATGTTTGTGTTAATACTTTGGGGAATACACATGCTGTAAAAATGAGTGAAGGTCGGAAATTTTTGTTTTTTTCGGTTCGGGGTGGTCGAGGGGATCAGGAGTTGTCTGGAGTTTCCTTGGCAACGACACCTCATTCAAAAGGCAGGACTCTAGTCTACATACATTGCACCAGTAGTAGTACACAGAGCAATTAATAGCAATATTTGATTTATTGTCCAGCTTGAGAATGATTGAAAAAAAAAATGGGTTTGAATTGCTCTGAAATTATCTAGTGATTGATTTATCTTTCTGTAATATGCCTTTATAGCGAAGGCTCTTACACAAGTCCTAAGATAGGTTACATATAAAGCCATTAACATTCGCAACTTTCATACCTCCCCCCTCCCAAAAAATTTTCATGACCATGGAATACACTTACATGTAGTAGGGCCTACATTTTTATCCTCTATTTTTTCATTTCCACTTTTTATTTCTAATAAACTACAATTTTTTGTAACTTTCTAACTGTACAAGAATAGTGCAAGAGAAAAGGACAAAAGAACGCCAAAATTCTGCATAATTTACAAACAACTTTCTCTCTAATTGCGAGAAGTGAAAACGATATCGAAGTGCGAAAGTATGAACAATTTTTACATGGTGTTTCCACAAACCGATTCACATACCAATTGTCACCATACAAAGCCTCAAATCTTTCTTAACTTTCTCTCTACCTAGTGCCTTGTAAATTGAACAGGAAATCTTTAAATCAAAAAGTGACATACGAAAACAATTCTTTCACAATGTCTAAAGCCCTTTTCGCGGAAAGCGCAGTATTTCATCATCGATTTTTCAAGAAAATTGTACTCCCAAAGTTCACCGACATGAAGTGAAACAACTCTGTATACTAAATAGTGGTTAGAGAAGGCGAGAGAATGAGTGAGGGAAAAAAATACTAGTGACCTGATTAGGGGAGGTAACATGTTTATTCCAGGGCCTCAGGGTACCAGATTTACAATCCCATTGACTGCTACATGGGACAGGCCTTAATGGCAGCGAGCAGCATGATTTAAATATGCCTTGGGCACGAAGGGGGCTAATAAGATTTGTCATACTACTAGCATTGGGGCGCCAGGGATGCCCACACTGGTGGTATACTGCCTCCGAGGGCCAAAACAACCTCCAGAAAACATGTTTTTCTTACATTTCAAAAGAATTTCACTGCTCTAGTGTTCGCCTAGTTTTTTTTTTGCCCAAGGGGCCTTTTGGGGCTCAATAATGAGAGAGTAAGGGGGCTCAAGGTCGGCTCTTGCCAAATTTTTTCCTCAGTTTCCATTTTCGTTAAATTCCATTTGTCCTTTTTGCAATAGGAAACCATTGACCTTTGCATTTTCACATACATCAGCACTTCAAGGAAAAGAATTAAATAATATAATTGCATCCATTCATCATTTTAGGAATGAAGAGCTTTATACCCAAAAGTGCAAAAAGAAAGAAATTCATGTGAAAGTTCCCCTGGGTGGTTGAGGTATAACTATAAGAGCATAGAGGTACAGAGTCAGTGCCGTGCAGGCATGGCGTTATTGGGTAGGCTATATGGCATATAGATTACTCATTCACAGATCCATGATTTCAAACGGACTTGAAGGTGATATCATACTTTGGTTTGTATCAAAGAAATACAGATTCATGGGCAAAAATATCAAGACAGATACAGAAACAGTCATCTGTGAAAATTTCAGTCCCATACGGTGCCTACTTTTTGAGAAAATAGTGAAAAACAGCCACAGTATTTCTTAAGTCTTTTCTCTTTTATTTTTGATCTTTTAAAAGATCAAAAAGATTTTGGGTCGTTGTTTTACTCATTTCTGGAGAAATACACCATTTCAGGCGGAAACATTTTAACAGTATGTTTCTATCACCACCATCTTCATACCCTGTAAGTTATACATAAATCTGTGAAAATTTCTGTTTTGGTTTCTTACCAAAGTATGATACTACCCTTTAACACCATCAGTACAAAAGACACTCGGTGTTCGGACTGAAATTACAACACAATTAGAGCACGCCGCTAAAAGAGCTTGGTGAAGGGGAATTCTTCCAATTAAGCAGATTAAATTAATCGGATGAATTAGGGACCAGTGTAGTCCTTGTCCCGACAATATTGTCCGACAGCATCTTAAGACTTCTCATCCTGCGGCTTACACGGTGTGAACATGTTTAATAAGAATCCAGGCCCTCATCTGTGCAATGTAAAAAAATCAATGAATTTTACTGCTCAATTGGGCAGGCCTCCATCTCCACCTGTTGTTATTCAATGCCAAATCAATCCAATCAATGGAGGGGACCAGTCGCTCATTGCCAGAGATTACTTAAATAATGGAGCATTATGCAATATATTATTAGCTTCGTACACCGGTGAACGTATAGTAGTAGTTGTAGTACACCGCATCTTTACTACACACACTCTCCCTATAGATGCCCTATTGGTATTAAACACAGCACTGTCTTCATCTACTGCACCACTGCACTGCATGGCATGTGCATGGGATTATCCTAAATGCTAATCTGGCTGAAATTCAATAAGTCCATTTTCGACCTGGTAACCGGGGCAAACCAGGCATAATTTATTTTTTTCTCACTTTAATAGAATTAAAAAAATTTGATTTCACACGCAAAAAACCCAACTTTAAAATGAATCACTTCTGAATCCAACCAAAAATTGCCAATTTACTGAAGTCCACAACCTGAGTAATCAAAGTCAAATAATGTTAATATTTGAAGCAAATTGTTTATAAAAAAAAAAGTTCTTCAAACTTAAAAACATAAATTGTCAACCAAACAAACTAATTTTCCTTAGTTATAAAACCCCAGATAAAAAGATTGGTTGATACGTAGGCCTACATGTAGGCCTAGTCGGTTGGTATGAGAACAAAAAACTTGTAATTCAGGACTGACCGGTGTATAATTACTGAATGTGATTACCCTTACTTGATTACTAAAGGAACTGTATACATGTAGGTTGAGAATGGCATGGAAACAGTTGACGCAAAAGGACTGAACAGTCTTGAAAACGCCCGTATCCCAACCTGAACATCTCTCGTACACCCCTTCCAAACCCCCTCCCACCCCCCTTAATTTAAAAACACTCGAGCCGTATATTTTTTCCAAATTCATTTGAAAGGCATGTAGCCATATTATGGCAATTCTAAAAATACATGGCTATCGCCGGAGGAGGGATCAGGGAACCGATTTGATGAACATATAAATAATAAGCGAAGCTGTGAATCCCGGCGGAGATTACTCCCCTGGCCAGAACCTGGTATTTAGCACCTCCCACTGGCGCTGGCCACTAATCAAATGAAAAGAGGGGGAAGGGAAGGGGAAAAAGGGGGGTCACTCACACCCTAGCAATCTTTACTCGAACCCCTTGCTCCTATATGCCTGACGCTTGACGTATAGGCCCCCTATACCCAAAAGAAAGAGTATAATATTAATAGAACCACAAACACGACCAGCGGTCCAGTATGAATAGAAAAAAAAAATGAAAAAAAAATAGAAGGAAGCTGATTATAATCTGAATTAGATCATGGCTGAATAGGACGACCCACATTAAAATCCTCATCATCTTTGCTCTAATGAAAATTGGACGTCGGCCATGCATGAAATGTTGTTGGGAAGGGGACCGGGGGAACCTGACGGTGATGGGGCCGGCCGGACGATTGCTCAGTCACGGATGCAGCGACGAGGCCGATCACATTAGAGGAGCATGTTATCGGGTCTATTGCCTTTATGATCACTCTTTGCTTAAGACACCACGGGGTTTAAAACCGAGGACAGTTCTATGTAAATATTGACAGCATTGACAGTTACTATTGACAGATACCAACCATGTAATAAACGTAGCTCCCATCAACCTCCCCCTCCTCCCCTCCCACCAAAAAGTGAAAGCCATGTAGTGCACTATTTCTCAAGCCAGTAGCAGGCGCAGTTCTAGAGCCAATATTTTTTTGGGGGCTAGAAGCACAACAAAAATTTGGGGGTGCTAGAAGAGCAACATTTTTGGGGGTCTAGACCCTTCGCATGTGACGTCATCTTCCAACATTCTCTTCTGTTGTCTTATTAGGTGTAGAAATGCAACCTATGGCCCCACACAGTGCGTTTGTCAAGTAATTGACACGAAATAATAACTGAAAAGATCCAGTATTTTCCCAATTTCCAGCATTTTTTGTTAATTGCATTTTTTTTTTGGGGGGGGGCTAGACAATTTTTTTTGGGGGGGGCCATAGCCCCCTGTATGGCCCCCTGTAGACCCCCCCTCCCCGTAGGACCACGCCTGGCCAGCAGACTGACGGGGAATGGAAAATTCCTTGTAGATCAACCTGGGGCCAATTTCATAGAGCTACTTAGCACAAAACAATTGCTTAGCACAAAAATGGCTTGCCCAAGAAAACATACCGCCATTGAAAATTCAACAGCCAAAGAACAATTGCAAGTGATACACAACACACGGAAATTTGGTTGTTAATGCTAATTTGGTTGTTAATCTAAGACAGAAATGTCATGCTTAGCGAATTTTTGTGCTAAGCAGCTCTATGAAATTGGCCCCAGTTCAATTCATATAATAGGCCCTAACAGGTGTATCATTAAAACAATGAATACCATAGATTTTATTCAATCAAAAAAGAACCAAAACTCCTCCAAACATTATTAGAGGACTGTGTACCACGAATAACCACAGCAAAAAACATGCGTGGTAAATCGTGGTTTCAATGCCTGTTAGTGTTAATAACTTTTCTCTTCCGACTAAAATCAATACTTTCAAATTTTGTCGCATTATTGGGGTTATCTGAACAAGAATGGACCCAGAAATAATTTGGTTTAATTATCTTTCACACTCTTGAAACTTGAAAGATAACTTCAATTATCGTTTGGTTATAAAAACAAAAAAACTAGAATAATAGAAAAAATATTAGAATCAAAAAGAATTCTGGTGCCACATTCTACATGTACTTCCAAAGATTTTGTTCAGCAGACCATAATAGTGAAAACTGCCTCCCTCCGTTAAAGACATAATGTCTGCGATTTCCGCAAAATTAAAGATTCGGTGATACGTTCATAACATACAGTGCTGGGATATTGGAATACCTTTTTTTACTGTACTGCACGCATACCTCACATTCCACTCTTTACTCCAGTTACTTGGCACCTATGCAAAGTGATTTCTGCTCTCAACCATTTTCACTACTCGGTACTTGTTTTTCTTTTCGCTATATTAAGGTAGAGGCAATCGCTCCAATTACTAAAATAAACATCTCACAAGATTTCTCAAACTTAAAACCTTGAACAGGTAGGGTCTATGTAAATACTTGCAATTTACAATGACTTTTAATACATAGGGGGCCTTTCTTTAGTTCCTTTGAACAAAAAAATCTGGCCAATTACGACAAATTAAATTAAAGGCCTATATGTATCTTCTTTTTTAGTTTTTCACTTTATAATATCACTCCTTTTAATTTCACTACCGTAATTAATCCAGTTTACATTTCCAGGGCTGGATTTCACCAAACACTAAGAATGATCTTAAGATTGTCGATGTCAGAATTCACACTTTGCTTTAAACTAAGATAATCATCACATAATCAAATAACCACAAGGGAAACTGACTAAAATTAAAGTCATTGAAAAGTGAACAAAGAAATATTGACTGAAGCGGGATTCGAACCGGCGCAGCGACCTGAGACTTAATACCGTACAAGTGTTCTACCAACTGAGCCATCCAGCCCTACGTTGGTGGTGACCCCAATAGTCAATTATCTTTGTTCTTTTGGCAGTCAGAAGCCATGAAACCACACACACACTAGGCGCACTGCTGCCATACCCCAAGGATCGTTTTAATGATACACGCAGCAATGCTGCAACCTGAGAACATGGGTACATGGGGGATCACTCAAAGCATGGAGGAAATTTCCTTCCTCCATGCTCAGTAACTGAGATTTTAGTTCAGACTTTTGATAAATCTTAGTGCTTTTTGAAGTCCAGCCCTGGTACATTTAACTTAGTACTTCCCCACAAAATCCACTTACAGTCAGTAAGTCCTAAAAACATGGTGCACATATAATTGCATTAAATAATAAAATAAAACATGCTTGACACAGTGATAGATAGTAAAACCTGTACACCTAGAAACCATCATTGCAACCAGCATATCACCATTATCAATTGTTAGACACCTGGGGCCAATTTCACGGCGCTGCTAAGCACAAAAATTTGCTTAGCACAAAAATGTCTTGCCCAATAAAACAAACAACAGTTAAAAATTTCATTTGATGTTCATGGTCAGTGAACAACAGCCAAAGAACAATCACAAGTGATACACAGCAAATGGAAATTTGGTTGTTAACCCTGATTTTATTAAGACTGAAATGTCATGCTTAGCAAATTTTTGTGCTAAGCAGCGCCGTGAAATTGGCCCCAGAATTTGAGGGCACAATGAACAGACTGATGATGCATCTGGAAGTGCTTCCATCCCACTGTGAGTGGGTTTTCAACTTGACATTTATTCCATATGTAAGGGGGGGGGCCCCAAGGCCCAAGCTTAATGTGCTTACCAGGTTGATCTGTCAAGGATGATTGCCAATGAATAGTGACCTTGGCATAAATACCATAGGTCTATAGATTGAGTTCAATCAAGCTCAACTGTGTGTACTATCCCTCACATATATTCCAGTGCAGAATATCCATTATTTTTCACAACATTGACAAAAAAAACTGCATTTATCCAGTTTTCTTTCATTACGTTATTTTCCCTGGGGCAGATTGATATCGGATTTAATAATTGATTAAGTACTGTACATTAAAGGTAGTATCATACTTTGGTAAGAAACCAAAACAAAAATGTTCATAGATTTACGTATAACTTACAGGATATGAAGATGGTGGTGATATAGAAACACACCGTTTGACAATTTGTCTGCCTGAAATGGTGTATTTATCCAGAAATTAGTAAACTAACGACCGAAAATCTTTTTGATCTTTTAAAAGATTAAAAATAAAAGAGAAAAGACTTAAGAAATACTGTGGCTGGTTTTCACTGTTTTCTCAAAAAGTGGGCACCGTATGGGACTGAAATTTTCACAGATGACTGTTTCTGTATGTATTTTTTGCCCATGAATCTGCATTTCTTTGATAAAAACCAAAGTATGATATTACCTTTAATGAAGGCCTAATCATCAAATAACCACAAGGGAAACTGGCTGGATTCATTTTTGCTGCACATTTGTAATTCGGAGCATTTGTTTGAGTTTACAAAAAACAATTCTATGATTTGTGTACATGTATAATATGCTTGTCCATATTCATTATTTCAATCAAAAACTTTCATGCGTATTCCAACCACAAACCCAATGGCAACTCATTTAACTTTGAAATAAACGAACAAAGATAATTTGGCAAACGAACAAAGATAATTTGACAAAAGAACAAAGATAATTGACTATTCTGGGACAATGCCAACATATGGCTGGATAGCTTAGTTTATTAGAGCGCCAGTATGGCATTCAGGGGGTTCAAATCCTGTTGAAGGTAAATTTTTCTTTGTTCACCTTTCAATTAATCACTTCAAACTAATCCATTCAGTTTAATTGTGGTTATTAGATGATTTAAAATAAATTTGTCAATTTGTTATTTTGGTTTTTGATTTGATTTGTTGTTTTTTTATTTGGAGTCTGGAAGAGATTTGACTCAAAACCCATTCTTTTCTCACTGTGACGCCAAGCTTGTTTTGCTAAACCTATTAAGTTTATTTGTTAATAAACCTCCGAATTTTGCTTTTTTTTTGCTTTTATGGTAGCTCCTTGGGCAACTCAAATCCTGTCAGTAAATCAAAATGTCAAATCCCACCATAAGAGAGGGAATTAATATGAACATAGCGTAATAGAAACTCAGATGCCCAATCATATTTGAAAATGAAAAGTGCCTGAACTTAAAACACAGGAGGATAACAGTATCCCTTGAAGTAATTAAAAAGTCTGATGAATGCACGAGTCCGATGAAATAAAGAAAGAAGTGATGGCGTTTAATTTAATCGTCCTCTAACTGCGGGCAATACATGTTCAGTACATGGACATCGATATATGCTTTACATCCTGCTAGGGAAATGCACGCACTTAACGGTTTCAAGAAATTCATGTGCACATGCTACTTGAGAAACCGGGGCGTGGAATGGTAGAAGCGCCGTTTAAGAGTTCTTCTTTCGTTCTTATTTTTTTTATACGAAGGCTGCGGGATATCCTGTATACATCATGCCACGCTAAGTATCTCTGTCGGCAGACCGGGACAAGACAAAAAATGTTGTGAAATGCTCTCAGCTACTTGAGAAACACAATACTATGGCCCGGTAATATCGACTACAAATGCATATTATATGCGGGGATGTATCGTATTTTGTGGACTCTCCATGCCTTTGAATACCTGTGCATGATTAGTGTGCAAAGAATCGTAACAGTGTTGTGACTAGAAATGTTTGCTTTTGCCTAGAAGCAAATCTTGACGGTCCAGGCTTTTATATAAATGGGGTCCATCCATCCATTATCACAATGGAGATGGACACTTTTACACACAATAAACGAATGACAAAGTGCTTCTTTATTGAGTCTGACAAAAAGAAACAGGCTTTCAAGACAAACGAAGTCATCAGTTTTTCATGTGCAAAAAACTTTTTTGTCCTTTCAAAAATTGGTGGGAAAAACTGTCGGAACAAAAATAGGTTGAGAAAATTGGCAAATGCTATCCAACCAATGCCGTGTACATGGTATAGGCCCCTACTGTACATGCGTGCATTGAAAGAGTTTGATCTCACAATCTCCATTGGCCTGAACCAGCATGCCCTATGCGGAATCCCACAGGGTTAATTTGTGTTCACAAGGCCATATTCCAATAATAAGGCTCATTGCGTAATTTGTTTACATACTGGGTCTTTATATGCACCAGCAATACATACAGTGTACATGTATACATTGATTTAGTACATGTACATGTATGTAAATGTCAGAGCTGTATTTTATAGTCTTGGCCAGTTATTAGAGTATTGTGTATATAGGAATATATGTTGGCCTACACGTTAGTTACAGAAATTAATGAGAAATTGTCAATTTGTGCACTTGTTAATATTTTTTTAATGCTGATAAGATCAAAATGACTTTATCTTTTGCTTTTTAAATACCATACTTTGGTTTTTATCAAAGAAATACAGATAAATGGGCAAAAATATCAAGACAGATACAATAACAGTAATCTGTGACAATTTCAGTCCAATACGGTGCCAACTTTTTGAGAAAACAGTGAAAAACAGCCACAGTGTTTCTTAAAGCTTTTCTCTTTTATTTTTGATCTTTTAAATGATCAAAAACATTTTAGGTCGTTGTTTTACTAATTTCTGAATAAATGCACCATTTCAGGTGGAAACGTTTTAACGGTATTTTTTTAACACCACCATCTTCATACCCTGTATTTTGTACGTAAATCTGTGAACATTTCTGTTTTGGTTTCTTACCAAAGTATGATACTACCTTTCAATTCTTCACACACTTCAAAGATGCGGTACAATTCCCAAATTGTATCAAAGATGCTCAAGGTATGAAGAGGTTAGAAGTCGTTAACCTTGGTGAACTGTTTCCTTTTGATAACGCTTTTTTTCCCTTCTCGATTAAATCTACAAAAAAAAAAACTCTCTTCTTGGCGGTTAGCTTTGCTGATGTTATGGTCTATAATAGCGTTTATTGTGCGCCTGGTATGGGACCATCACATGCCTGATTGATCCTAGCTTTTCACGACAGCCTTGCAAACAGTGCAGTAGTAAACGCTACACCATAATGGTGGATTGAGTTCTGCATTCCTGGCGTCCACTCAGTGTTTTTTAATGGCAGAGTTTTTACTGCTCAACTGCCCATGTAAACCACACAAGTTTTTTTTTGCACATCTGTGGCCGGGCTCTGTGTGAAAACAGGCCTATGGCATTACAACATTTTTATTGCCTAACAAATCACCCTACACACAAGTACATCATGGAAGTGTATGATAAACAGTGTTCCCGCATAGTTACATGATAGGATAGAACTACACATTTTATCCATGGTGGTTGGGCCTGGTTTTTACATCAAGGGAGAAAATAAAAAGTGTTTTTAAAGTCTCAAATTAGTCCCTCTCCAGTAAATAATAGTGCACTAGTGGTATGCACTGATTGCACTCACTAGGGACAGAATCTGAGGCTTCAAAGTTAAAACCATGTACAATGTAGGTTTACATTGTAGTTGTACACTGTACTCTTGACTCTAGGATACGCATTTACATCCTGCTATGTTGATCCTCACTGCCTCAGTGCATATGGAACAAGTTGAGCTTCATGGACAAACATCAACCATTGTTGTCCCTAATTCTCAGGCAAAGAAATGGATGTCATCTTTTGAAGTATTTCTGTTTGTATCATTTCTAGACCCATCGCGGAATCATTCTCAGTCTCAGATTAGTCCCTCATCAGCGTACTACACCAATAAACTGTGGTATGTACAAGTAATTAAAATATTCATAATGCACTCTCAAGTCTCAACATGCTCTCAAAGGGACCTCATCGTTCAAAATATGTTACTCCATGTATTCTATACAGGATACATGCATGGGCTATCCTGCTTTGTTCCTTGGTGCATCTGGAACAAGTTGAGTGAGCTTCATGGTTGACAGCAACCATGTCTGTCTCTCTAATCCTCAGGCAATAAAAAGAATGTCATCTTTTGATGAACTGTAATCATATCTAGATGACTAGACCTATCATGGAATTGTTATGATGAGTCCCTTGCCAACATACTGCAGAGTACACTGTGGTATTCCATGTACTTCTAGTTCATGGCTCCCAAAGGAGCCATCATCTAAGGCTACTCAACTTGTGTGAGCCATCCTGCTTTGTTCAACGGAGCATCTGGAACAAGTTCAGCGTCATGGTCAAACTCTTTGTCCATTCTCACACAATTGAAAGCAATAGATGCTATCTTTGATGGATAATATTATTTCTATTGTGGATATATATGGATACATAATTCTATTGTGGATTGCAGCCGCATCTAATTTTCTGCGCGACTGAAGTTGAACAATCATGGAATCGTTTCACAGAAGTTTCTTTAAATAAAACGTAATAAAGTTAAAGGCACAATTGATACAAAACATGCTGCAATTACAAAGATGGAAATTGTTGGTCAACAGTTGTTTATGTCATACTGTATGTAAATAAATTGTGGGGAAAACACCTGAGAAAGGTTTACTTTTACAGGACAGAGCAAAAGGGTCTGCTATTAAAAAATTTCAAGGAGAATGACAAGCTGGATAGCTCAGATGGAAGTTCGCAACTAGCTGTAGTCTACAATACCGGTCTGATATAGGTCAAATTTTTCTCTGCTAGTTCCAAAAGTAAAATTCCCCAAGATGGGTCTCAGGGATTCACAACTGATATTCTCCTCAAACAGTTTCCAGTTTGAGGAAACTGTTTGAGGGCTAGGGTTAGGGTTAGGGTTAGTTTTTTTTTTCATTTTTCAATGTCAACATTTTGTTTCTTTTTTTTGTTAACCTTAGTTATACAAATGACCAAAAAAAATATCTTTTTTTAAATTACAACAGATGTGATATGAATAAGACTTTGATTGGCATGTTACTTACAGTTGGGAATGCAGTTCCATAGTTCGTTGGCATATTATTTAATTAGCATATGGTACCTCATATATAGTTGAAAAGTATTTAAATGTAATTAAGGAAAACTACAAAAATGTCGCAATCGGTCCACCAAAAACTGTCATAAAAAAACGGGCTACCATCTTTCCATTAATCACAACTTGATTGACAGGACAAGAAACAAAAACAAAAACAGTGCTGCAATGGCAAAAAACTCACGATTTTTGTAACAACAAATTTCACAAATAAACAAATTTCAAGAATTTGTGCTAAAAAACCTATAAATTTAAAACTAAGAAAACCTTCAAATTTGGTCACACATTCAGTTTTGTACATTTTCCATTTTGGGGTAGGCCTAAATGTCTAGTTTTAGCCCACAACTCACCAGTTCGCAACAATGGGTAGGGACACTATAAATATATTGTCAAAATATGCTCAATCTAGGGTTGTCAGGAAGTAAAAATTTCATTTCGGAACAGAAGAAGCTAATAATTGTCTCAAAATAATCCTTTCTGGGCTAAAAGACACTAACCCCCCAATTTTTAGTTCTAAAACTACAATAATAATTACATAAAGAATCAGGCAAAATTCTTCTAAAATTCTAGTTTGTTTTGGGCTTTTCCTATATCCTTTTATCAAATTCAAGATAAATATCTGTGTTGTTCAATCAACAAGGATATTTTGTTTGATATTGGGATATTTTGTTTGATATTGGGATAATTATCAAACACGCTTCATCGACATGAATGACAATATTAACTGATAACTGAATCTGCGGTTAGGGATGGGAAAAGATTAAAGAAGAAAGAAAGAAAAAAAGACCGAGACTTACCCGAGTTGTCACCGGCGCGGCTGATGGGGAGATATGGGAAGGTTAGCCCCACGATGACCGTGAAGACAACGGGTAGCAACTCGGCCATCATACCGCCAAACAATCCGAGAAAAAGTCTCTTATTCCTTGAGTTAGTTGTAACTTGTAGTTGTAGAGAAGAAAATACTATCACCACTGCACACGTATCGTAAACATACTTTGTATAAAAAAACAGATATGCTGCTGTCTAAAATAAACTTCCAAAGCGCGAACAGTGATTGACGATCTTGCCAAGATATGTTGTTCTCTTCCAGGAGTAGGCCTACCACAAGTTTACAAAACACCACTTCTGATCATGATCATGATGGACGAACACTTCCAAGCCAAGGATAACACGCAGTTTCCAAGAAATAAACTAACCGGACCTTTTTCTGACGAAACTAGCAGAGTGTAGAGCGAAATCACGTGTAAACAACGAAGATCCGATTTCCAGCCATCTCAAATGTTGAGTTAAAAACCAGATCCTTTTTTTTCTTTTGGCAGTCCAAACAGGAGCAGAGGGGGGTCTATCCACCAAGGTCACATACTACTACTTCATCCCCTGAAAAAAAAGTAGCAGTAGTCCGTGGTATGATGACTCACTGGGGCCAGAATGGGTTGCACTTGATCACAGTCGATCACCATCAGCTAGCTAGCAAGCACCACCAGCAGCAGTTTGGCCGAATGATGAGAGACTTCAACCCACGTGCTGTGACATCCCGTGTCGCTCTGGCAGCTTCTGTTGATCCGATCCCTTGCTCACAGCACAGTCACAGTCACACACAGCCAACCTATAAACAGCGCGCCACTTTCAACAACAAAACACTGCAAAACCCCTCACACACAGTTAGTAAAAAACACACCATATACCACCACGATCCTCAATGATAATAGCTTACTGATCCCACTAGCAATGGTGACGGATACACTTATATTGAAAGTGCCTAGAGACAAACTGTACATCGTTTTTTTTTCCAATTGCCTGATGGAATTTTGGGTTTGGATTTATTTTTTTTCTTTCTTCGTGAGCTCACTCCTAGTAGAGTTGGTGACTTGAGGATAAGCGCGTCTCTTTTTCTCTAGTCTCTTTTCCCTCGCACACCCATCACTGAGGTCGACTGAACCCTAACTGAACGACTTATCACACCATCCATCTCCAAGTACGTGAGCATGTACGGCAGCTAGCTCCCCATAGCACCAGCGGCATAGTTAGCTTTGATCATCAAATTACACATTCCTCCTATTTAACAGAGGGACTCCCAGGTTTTTTCTTTCTTTTGGAGGCCGGGTGGCGCTAGCTCACGTATGCTAGCTATACTAGGCCTGGCCAGTGACAAAGACGAGAAAAATTCCATAAAAAAAAGCATGGAAGGGGGAAAAGTGAACATTTCTGCTTTCGACGTCAAAATGAGACAAAATATCTCTTTGCTCTTGCCGAATTTTAGTGGATGCGTCATAGAAAAAGGATGGGACTAGTCTTCTTTTGTGCACTTAAATACAGATTTTGGACAGTCGAATTGTAATTATGAACCTTTTTTTTAAAAAGATTATTACCACCTGTTCTGAAAATGACAGAGGGGAGGGCTTCATGGCAATAAAGAATATTGATATAAAAAGGGGGAATCACAAAGGTATCAAGCCAAGTGCACATACACAAAGACATGCATATTAATAAAGCCATCAGTTAGTACGAGTTATGATTAGAAAAATTAAGGCAAATGGTTTCAACCCTAGGGGGAGCTTTCTCAAAGGCTAAAATGGTAGAAGTCTACAGGACCTACAGACATATTAACACTGATATAAATACAGTATTCTGAGTAACAGAACAAGGGGAGACAATTGCCATGGCAACATGACAATATTGTCTCCCTTTGTTACATTCCGCTCATCCACTTGTGATTTTCTCCTGTACAATTACTATTTTCTGTCATTAAAGGTAATATGGGCACAAATATCAAGGAATAACAGACATCTGTGAAATTTTCAGTCCCATGCGGTGCCCAATTTTTTTTTGAAAACAGTGGAAAACGTCCACAGTTTTTCTTAAGTCTGTTCACCAAATATGTTTTACCTTTAAAAGATCAAAATTGTTTTTGGTCATAGGTTTTACTCTTATCTGGATAAATACACCATTACAGGTGGAAAAATTTTACGGTATGTTTCTACCACCACCATCTTCATACCCTGTAAGTTATATGTAAATCTGTGAAAATTTCTGTTTTGGTTTCTTACCAAAGTATGATACTACCTTTAAGTCTGTTCACCATTTTATTTGATCTTTAAAATACCAAAACTGAAATGATTAATGGAACAAATTTTCAAGGAAACAAAATGACAAATCAGGCAATCTGCATACAAAGATTCGTTTTTGTGTTCACTATATTTTTTTTAATTACATACATACATGCAGTGTCCGGTGCCACATGATGGTAAAGTACAGTGTGTAAAAATAATACCATTTCTTCAGCCACTTTTTTTTTTTATTAAAAAATATCTATGCTAACTATACACAGGATAACCCTGAGAAAAAACCCACAGTATATAGAGACATATGAACATCAAGATTTATCGTACCACTGCCATTAAAATTTATACTTCTTATTCAAATCTACACATTGATAATCTTTATACGGTTAATCAACTTTTTTTTATTAATAAAATTTGTATTTATTTTAATATTTATCTATTCATTATTAAACCAACATATTTTGAAAGCTACTGTCCGACATAAATTTACACCACTGGGAACAGAAATTTTTTTATTATTTTTTTTATTTCAGATTAATTTTAAAAAGCCGACACACTCCATAAAAAGGCAACGAGTAAAGATATGAAGATAGAGAATGTACACATTATATATTCATTCCAAAAATGTGCAAGCTCTACAGGGATGGCACATTTAAAATGGAAGCTAAAAATTTAAACCCAGATATCTGTTTTGACAGATCACAGTGGCGTACAAGTTGGTTCTCCAGAGCAACACACAATATGACATTGTTGAGCGTAATCATTCATCCTGCAAATTGGGATGCTAAAATGAAATCAAGGGCCTTTTCCCAAACCTCGGCTCCGGCTCAGGCTCGATTTCATCAATCCATTCTAAAATAATGGGTATCAAAATAGAGGCTTTTGGCTGCGGTTCGGGATAGTTCTCTGGTTTGAACAAGAAAACAGAGCTTCAGCTTCAATGAACCTATATTTTCAGCATATGGATGACCGAGACAAAGCCAGAGCCGACGTTTGGAAAAGGCCCTTGGTTTTAACATACAGATATTCACAATGATTTTTGCAAACAGTTTGAGATCATTTCAAACCGGTGCAAACTGTTCACTGTGAATTTTTAATATGATACCATATTCCGCTTGGCATCACAACTTGAATGAACTGCAGACTGAATCAGTCATATTTCTTAATTCAATTGCAAATAATTATTGCAATGTTTTTGAATACGTGTTAAAATACCTTTTCTTTCCCAAGAAATATACATAAGATAATACACACACACTTTAATTTTAACTAAACAAAATTACATCTGTAGTTTTAAAAGTTCATCGGTCCATCTGGCACCACATTTTGTTCAAGAGAATTAAGAACTATCCAGAGCTAATTCATTGTTTAATAAATTCATATAATTTAAGTTTCAAATCAGACAAGTGACTTTTAAAGAACTGGAAAATACTGCACCTTGTAAATTTCCCCCCACTAAAATTCTGATGTCAATGAGTTTGTCACACTCTGTACAAGGCCAGCCTGCTGTGTGACTTTACTACTGAACAACACATAGAATGACCACTGGGAGTGTTGACCAATGAGTGACCAATATTCAAGAACTGAGTGACCAACACACTGGAAGTGACCATTGAGTGACATAAGCTGGTAAACTGTGGCTACTCCTATGATCGACTTTGTGACTCAATGTACAGCCACATATAGTGACCACTGAGTGACCCCGGCACAAGAGTGACCAATGAGTGACCACCAATTGACCACACAAGCCTTATGACATAGGTCTGAATTCCAAATATCTTCTCTTACTAATTAAACAATCAAATGTGATGACTAATTGTTCGAAACAAATCTCGTTTCTCATTTTCCTATTCCATCATACCAGGCGTAATATTTCACTCAATTCTGTCAAGTGTTACTGAACAACAAAAATTTATCTCGGTGAGACTTGCAAAATGATGCCATTTGTCACTATGCTAATCGGTGAATTAAATACACTGTGATATAGATAGGTGAACCTTCTAGAAAGTTTATGCACCATTATTTATAAAGATCGTTATCAATTCATGATGATGGAAGAAAAGACACGGGTGTGTGTAACACTAGGCGCAACAGAAGCAGCACCTGAATTCATTAGTCCATAATACTTTGTCACGCCATCCCTCTACTGGGACATCAAGGCCAGGCTTTTGCTGACAAGGCAGGGGAACTGGATAAACGAGAAACGTGGTCTTAAATTCAGAGTGGTTGATAATCACCGGGTCATCTACTTCAAATCCCTTAAGCAGCGAGACTCTCCCGGCATTATTTCATCCCCCTTGTGATGGACAACTTGAGCCGGCAGTCAATTTGGAAGCTTGGGCGACTCACCACCACGACCTTTTCAACTTATCCAGACTTCCCAGGTTGCAAAACCTGATACAGGATATGACCTCTGTGAATTCAACTGACGTTGCAAAGAGGCCCTTAATGAAACAGTACAATATTTTAACTACAGTCGGGCCTACTTAAGTGGAAGAATATACGGCTATATTTATCTTCATACAATAGGAAGTTTATACAAGAACCTATTCTCTTACACATTATCAACTTCTCTATATACAGACCGTGTGTTTTTTGTTTATACATGTAATTCTGATGAACAAACTAGTTTACAGCTTTTTTATTTATAAGTAGATTTCCTCTATATGACTGAAATATTCAGCAAATGTGCCTACTTACATTTAAGTGCAAGTATTAATATCTTTGGCATTACAATTATGTGCATAAACATAGAAATAAAGCAACCACCGAAAAGACTCATAAAGTTATAAGAAGATGATTTACTGCCCTCCCCCCTCCAAAAAAAAGAAAAAGAAAACTTGTTTTAATAATGGTGGATATAGGACGAATCTTTGATCCACTGTTAACAATTTGACTTCAAGCAGTTTTTCTTCTTCTTATTTGAGGAGTTTGGGAAATATTGTTGACTAATAACTGAAATTACAAATGGTACATACAAAGAACATGTACATTGTATGTTGAAATTAGGCTGCATTTCCTATCCAGTTATACAACAGTTAATACGCCATGGGCAAAACTGATTGACCCAATAGCGCTCCGCACTCATGACGTCACAAAATCCCCGGATGTCAGACAAACATTGTCTCACATGTAGTATACATGCACGCGCGCACCCACGCACGTTTGCATGGTTGCAATGTTTGTCTGAGAGTGCGGAGCGCTATTAAGCACTAAAATGAAAACCTTGTTACATAAACAGGTCGCCAAAAAACAACTCAATGTGAATTTATGCTAAGCATGATATTGACAGCTAAATATAGCAATGAGTATCACATGATGTAATTGGTTGGTGATTAACTGATTATGACTAAATCAAGGAAGACCTTCCATGCTAAGCCAATTAGCTTAGTGCTTACCGTAAGCAGCTCTATAAACTTGCCGCTAATGTCACTACAAACAGAATTATACAACCAGACAGGTAAACCACACCAAGGCCCTTTTCCAAACCTCGGCTCCGGCTTCAGGCTCCGGCTCCGGCTCCACGAGGCTTCGGCTTCACGCGGCTCCAGTTCGAAGTCGCGGCTCCACGTTTGGAACAGTCAGACTTCGAGCGGCTTCGGGATGCTTCGGCCTAAAACGCTGGGGTTCGAGCGTGACGCGTCACGCGCTCAGGAGCGCCACGCCGTTGCGTGACGTTTGTTTTAATTTAGCTGATTTTGTGTTGAAAACATGGATTAAGATTAGTGTAAGGCATACAAGTCACAGTATGTTCCATGGAGATTTTTTCTACCTTCATAATTTTAATGTGTTATAAATAGTAATATATGTATAATGATGCAAATTAAATATCCAAATTGCACAATCTGAAAACCGTTGCCATGGAAATTTGTCTATCAATTTACACTAAACTCGATGCAACTTTCCCCAAAATATCCTACTGTATGTAGTTTCCATAATTTCACTAGTTTCGGTATTTAAATTGCGCGGCAGAAACAGACGAAAAACAATGAAAAGGTGTGAAAGTTCACTTTTTATTACTGTCACGTGACTTTGTCCTCAGTGATTCAAAGTGTGACGTCACGAAGCCCCACGAAGCCACCTCCCCAGCAGACTTCGTTTGGCTCCATTTTTTGGCCAAAATGAAGCCGCAAATATCAAGCCGGATCCGGAGCCTTCATTTGGTACGCGGCTTCATGGAGACGGAGCCGGAGCCGGAGCCGAGGTTTGGAAAAGGGCCCAAACACCCATATTAATTCAAAGCTGACCACAAGAGGGCAGCATACAACAATGTGCAATAAACCACTATGGACCTTATCGAAAATAGCTTATTTTCGGCGCTGCGCATGCACACGCAAAGGACAGTGGGTATTCTTGTGGATTTGTACATCACTCAGGCTGTGCCCTAGCAACAATTTAACCCAGAATGCTTTGCGCATACCCCGTTTGGGTCCGTCTTGCGATATCTTCGATAAGGTCCATGGCATACAATCCAGTTAACAAATTATTAACACAACTACGTTACTGAGTTCTATGTTAAAAATGAAATGGGTTTTTTGTAGCAGGGATAATGGCTCAAAAAACAAAAGAAAACTGACCAAAAAAGACGCACATATCCAGTATGGATCTTTTCCAGCTTAAAAAAAAAAAAAAAATCAGTTTTTTATTTGGTTGAAATCAAATTGATTCTGAGAGTTGCGACTGACTGGAACATACATGTAGCAATAACAAATACATCATGTGTTTTGTCATCATGTGCAAAGCATTCTGGGTAAAATGGTGCTAGGGCTGGCACTGAGTGCTGTACATTTGCCACAAGTTTACACACTGTCCTTTACGTGACCATATGTATTGCCTTTAAAGGTCCATGGACTTTAATGCACTCCATGAAGGCTGCCCTCTAGTGTTCAACTTTGTATAATCAAGCTTATGTCATGAAAACTGGTGGTACAAATATTATGACCATGTTGATCACAACAACACTATGGGAATGTAACGCAGTAAAAACATGGACATTCAACTGAACAATTATTTGAATGATCACTTCACATTACTTGTCACATGATGGCCTGTCTGTCACATGATGACCCATCACATGATGACACATCACATGATGGCCTGTCACATGATGACCCGTCACATGATGACCTGTCACATGATGACCTGTCACATGACGACCTGTCACATGATGGCCTATCTGTCACATGATGGCCCGTCACATGTTAACCTGTCACATGATGACCTATCACATGATGGCCCGTCACAAGATGACCTGTCACATGATGACCTGTTACATAATATTCATAGATTGGTCCCTGAATTCCCTCTTCTGGCAGTGTTCACACTTTTCACATTCAAGAAATGTCCCGCAATAAAACAAATTTTTGAAATTTCTAACATATCTGTAGAGAAAAATCACGTAAAACTGCTATGAATTGGACACCAACGTCATGCTTTTAAATGCAAAAAAATTGCAAAGCACAGAAATAATATGCACAGCTCACATCCCTCAAAATGATCACTGCTTTATATGACATGGCAATATGATATCAAAAGCAATATGTGACCGGATCAAAATGAGTCGTAAAGTTCAACTTTGTACTTTTCCATTGTACACGTATTCAAGTGTCGGAAAGAACATGTTTAGCTGTCCATTTTGGAATAACACTCAGATATTACATGTGCATACTGATGATACAAGGGCATTTTCCATGTTGAAAAACTCCAGCATTTCCTTCTGACTTGCAACATATACAACTAATTAATAACATGTTGTAGCTCAAAATTTACTTTGGTGAATTAAGACTCATTCTGCGTGATTAGGTGACATATTTCCAGCTTAACAATGTCATTAAACTGTGGGTTTATACTAAATTGTTGGACTTCTGGAAACAACAAAGGATATATCACCTGGATCTAACACTGGAAACACTACCTACAGGATGCTTGGGAGGCCGTCCGTCCCTCCGTCCGTCAGACAAACAGGTGACGGTAGGCCATCTTCTCCGCTTGGGTCAGTGGTCGCGCGTCCTGACTAAGTCGCTGGACAGGAGGGTGCAGTAGCCACCGTCTGGAGGACGGCTGGAGCCTCATGTCTACACTGACCACGCTGCGGTCCCGGTGGAGCTTCAGGTCCCAGTCTGGGGGTGCCTGAAGGGAGGAGGACTCCTTGATCCGCTTGGCAGGCGGGGCACTGTCTACATCCTCGTCACCTTCACCTTCTAGGTCCAAGTCTGGTACCACTTGTAGCTGCTCCCCTTGCAAAGCCAAGGATTTCCTGCAACAAACAAGAAGTGAATTGCAATGGGTTTTACAGCCTCATGTTCAACGTCTTCCCTGCTTAACCACACTCATATCTACCAAATGATTTCTACACTCATATCTACCAAATGATTTCTAATCAACAACTTTACAAAAACCTGCCTGGCTGAGATATTACAAAATGAGAAAAACAACTTGACAACAATTTCTTCTACCCCCCCCCCCCATTTTTTGTTCTTTTTGTTAAAGGTACAATACATGATTGGTAAAGGTCACAAGACAGCACTCATACTTTGTCTAAAACATGTACATGAAATTAAAAACCTGTGAAAATTGGAGCTAACACTGACATCTGAGCCACGAAAAAATGGTGAGAACCCGACTCAATTTTTCTTATGAAACATAAAGGATGGTTTTGATCTTACCCCGAGATCAAAACTGTTTTTGGTCTTTGTTTTTCTGGATAAATACACCATTTCAGATTGAAATATTTTAATGGTTTGTTTGTACCAACACCATCTTCATACATGTACCCTGAAATTTAAATCTGTGAACATTTCTGTTCGGGTATGTTACCAATCCTGTACTGTACCTTTAAAGAAGAAAGTAATCCAATCAGAATGAGACCACTGAATATTTTGTTGAATTTTACATGCTCAGCAAAATTACTCACATTTAAAAAATCCCCTACAATATACACCTATCACATACACTAGCTACATGTAATTTAAATATGTACCCTCCTTTTCAAGACAATATTAAAGTCAGTTTTGGCCAAACATACAGAATTCAGATGCTAGGTTAGTAACAACACTGATCTTGTACACTGTTCATATCTTACCACATTGCCAATGTTGTATCCAGGACCTCGGTCACCTGAGTGGCAGACATTCTAACGGCTGGATCTAAGACTAGCAAGTTCCTAATCAGATTAATGGTGTTCTCTGACACACGGCCATCACTGAAGGAAGAAGAAACAAAGCAAATTACATCAACTAATGTAATCAGCCAATCAAAAGCACTGTGACCCCCTAGCTAGGTAATAAAACATAGTGGAGACTCTGTCACTGCTTAAAAGTAATATCATAACTTTGGTTTTTATCAAAGAAATGCAGATTCATGGGCAAAAAATATCAAGATACAGTAACAGTCATCTGTGAAATGTCCAGTGTCATACAATGCCCACTTTTGGAGAAGAGTGAAAACAACTCACGGTATTTTTTTCTTAAATTCATTCACAGGAGTTTTTTCAAAAAAAAAATCAAAATTATTTTTGGTCATTGGTTTAACTCTTTTCTGGATAAATACAGCATTTCCGGCAAAAAGGTTTATTGGTATGTTCCTACTATTACCATCTTTATACCCTGTAATATATAGGTAAATCTTTGGAGATTTCTGTATTGGTATGATAACAAAGTATGATAGTACATTTAAGCTAAGCTCTTTTTTAATACCACATTGAGCTCCAATCCACAACAATTAATTACCGTACCACATCAAATTGTTGTCATGCTTCCTTACTAAGTTCTTGACATGTCGCTTGATCAATGCCAAGCACGGTAACAAATCATTTTGAAAAAAATACCAACTTCTATGTGAAACAGATTTAATTAAAAGAGAATATAAAAAGAGGTTTATATTCTTTCCATTTCTAATGCCTTGGTTTCCAACGTTTTACTTAATTTACAGTGGCGTCAACACAAATTTGCTGAGTGTGCTCTCTTGGCTTAGCAAAAAATCCAAGGTAATTATACCTTATGACCTATGTAGCCTGGGAGCGTGTGAGATCTGTCAACGATCGTTGAGACATATATCCTAGCAGGATATCTATTGACGTTATGTATTGACGTCATGCACTCAAAGTGAAACGGTGACAGAGCCAGGGAAAGCACAGGCCAATGTATGTGCAGCATGCACAGATTAGCTGCAAGCTTGGTACCACTAAGTGACATCATGTGTCTAATGACTACAGTGGAGAGTTATAGCGCCCTCTGGTGACTTCAGACAGTATCATGAATCTATAAATGGTTCGTCTTGTGACTAAATAGTAATGTAATACGTGCTGATTCCCTTCTCTCAACGCGAGATGCAAGTTGAAGTCATTCTGATTTTTCCTGAGACTCGTGATATTGGCACCGACATGCTTATTTTTTATATCTGGTTATTTCTGGCCCCCCTTCGTTTTTATCTAGGTGAAATGCCAGCTTGTTACTTACTTGGGTATGACGTACTCGGCAGCCTTGATCTTTCTGAAGAGCTCCTGCGGTACGCTGTCATAGAAGGGAAACTGGCCGTACAGCATGGTGAAGAGCACCACGCCCAGGGCCCACATGTCGCTGGGCTTGCCCAGATACGGCTTGCCTGAAATCACAAACCCCCCAAAAACCCAGTCACATTAGATACCGGGGTCGATTTCACAAAGCCCTGCGAACGATCGTAACTTGAGTTACGAAGGATAGCCCATCGTAGAGGGCCTATCCCACATAGGGCTTCAATGCATCAAAAGTCCTACGATTAATAGTAAGTTACAAAGAGGTTGGTGAAATCGACCCCTGGTCAACTTATAAGGACACCTACATTGCATTTGATTAGTGTTAATGGGGGTCCTTAGCAAAACTTTGGCCTTTTTTATCAAACCTAAGCTTCAGCATTGGCTCCAAGCTCCATTTCCTGCATCCGTTTTAGAGTAATAATTATCAAATTAGAGGACTTTTGGGTCTAGTTTCAAAGTAGATACTGTATTTTGAGCAAGACAATGGAGCCCAGGATATCAGACATAACATATGACTGGCCCACTGTTCATGAATTTTCCATTGTTTGGTCATTGTTTTGTGATGGTGATGTGAAATGTCTTAAACAGGTCGATAGTTTTTGCCCTGTTTGTGAAGGGGTATCAGTTTGTGATTGCCAGCTAGATTTTGGGTTCTGTAAACGTATATTCAACATGACAAGAAGATATAACAACACAGTTTGTGACCCACAGAATCTAGTATGGATATGGAATCGAACCTTTGAATTTTCAATATTACCATTGACTTGTAATGTGACATCACACTTTGCTTAGCAATGGGAGACTTTGGAGAACCGTGGTCGATTTCACAAAGATTTGCGATTCATCTTTTAGATGATTTGTTCATGTTTCCATAGCAGCTAGTATTGTGACATCACACTTTGCTTAGCAATTAAGATTGATACGCATGTTGCGATCTGTCTTAGCCTTTCGTGAAATCGAGCCCAGGTCTTCAAGTCAACAGCGCACGCGCAAACCATGTGAGCATGCGCACATTGTTTTGCGCGTGTGTGCGCTGTTGACTTGAAGACCAGTTCTCCAAAGTCTCCCATTAAGATTGATGATTCACAATTTAAGTTCAATCTTAATAGTGTTTTGTGAAATTGACCACTAGAATGTAAGAATGATGTATAGCCTAACGGTGTATATCAGGGGCCAATTTCACGGCGCTGCTTAGCACAAACATTGGCTGAGCATGACATTTCTGTCTTAATAAAAACAGGGTTAACAACCAAATTTCCATGTTTTGTGTATCGCTTGTGATTGTTCTTTGGCTGTTGTTCACTGAACATGAATATCAAATGAAATTTTTAATGGTGGTTTGTTTTACTGGGCAAGACATTTTTGTGCTAAGCAAATTTTTATGCTAAGCAGCGCTGTGAAATTGGCCCCAGGAATTGTGGGCAGATCCTCGGCTTACCACTGAGCACGTCGGGGCTGATGTAGGCGGGGCTCCCTCTCTGGTCCTTCAGCAAGTCCCGATCGCTCACAAGATGCTTGCCCAGACAGAAATTAGTGATGGTGATCCGACGTGTTCGCTTGTTCAGCACCATATTGCCAAGCTTCAAATCTCGATGAACTATGTTTTTCTAAAAAAGAAAATCAGAACAAAATAAAAAATTGTAAAAAAAGTTACATATGCACATTTGCCGGTTCAATTTTGCTTTAAAAAAAAAGGCGTTTACAGGACAGGGGTTATTAACATGTTAAAATGATGAATAGTACTACTGTCATGATATTTTGTCTTTGAAACAAAGTGATTGTTTCAGCAGAAAAGCCCTTGTTGCAGTACGGTTTTGAAAATGGCTGGAACTTTTGTACAAATTATTGAGTTTTTCGGGACAAAACAATAGCACTGATGCTTTTGTTGGTAGAGCGGTGCTCCATCGGTAAAGTAGAGTGTGGTATTCTGGAGGTTGCAGGTTTGAATCCTGCTCCAGTCTTTGTTCACATTTAAATGACAATATACACATTCTTAGATGGTACACACACATAATCTAATGAGTAAATTTTAGCACTACCACCTTCACCTTAACCTCCCCTCCACTTTCCCTGACCACACCCACTCCTCCATCCCTCTTATCAAATCGCTGGCAAGTGACAGGTACGACCTTTCTGCAATGTCACTGCAGCCATCATCATGTCAACGCCAATGGTACAAAACTAGCCACCTTAACCCCACAGCACTTTTGCAAAATGTGACATTTGGATATTTTCCACATGTATGGCAAAATGCTGACTTGCTGTAGTTTTGAAAACAACTCCAGATTATCTGGAGATTATCAGGCCGAAACAGATTACTTCCTGAAAAATCCCTGGTGTATATTATGCCAGGTTTGGGCGAAGCAGACTCGCCGCATGTATTACACAACTGTGCATGAATTTTTAGCGCACGCATTGAACCTGTGTATAGAAAGCAGTGTATGAGACTCTACTAGCTGCTAAGCAAGTGAATCAGAAGTGAACCAGTTACACCAATAAAAAAAAAAAAAAACCTGTAACATTGGTTTGTTAAGCAAACTTTCATAGCTCAACGAAACTAGCATCTATATCTGGCCTAGTGATTGGCCCAGTACATGTAAAACAATAAAACATTCATAAACGGGCCCAAGTCTTTGTATAAACTTACTATCAATCGTAGGACTTTTGATGCATTGCAACCCTACGTGGGATATCCTTCGTAACTCGAGTTACGATCGCTCAAAGGGCTTCGTGAAATCAAGCCTTGGGGTCGATTCAATCATACTCATCGTAGCTTACTATCAATCGTAGGAATTGTGATGCATTGAAGCCCTACGTAGGATTAGTAAGATACGAAGGGTTATCCTTCGTAACTCGAGTTACGATCACTCGAAGGTAAGGCTGCAGTTTGTATCCGGTTAACCGGTTAACCGACCGTTCAAAAGGGTACCCGGGTACATTTTCCCAGTTAGGTGAATCGAAAAGTATCTTTTTAATGGCCTCTTCTTTTTTAAACATAGACGCACGCTTCTAGAGTTCACAAAGAAAAAAGTCAATGATCTTTTGAAAATTGGACCAGCAGGCTTATGCAAAGCAAAGGCCAGACATTTTGCTATGTCTCCCACTGCCAAATGTTGTGACAAAAGAATGTTGTCAACCAAGTTCCTGAAAGACCCAAACTTACTAAAAATTTCTTTGTTTTTCTTTGTTTTCTTTGTTATAAGGGTAATCGTAACCGCAACCGAAAAACAGACGGGTAACCGGTAACAAAATTAATTGTAACCTTACAGCCCTACTCGAAGGGCTTCGTGAAATCGAGCCCTGCTCTCATAAGAAGAGCCCCATATTAAACAAAGCAGGGATACCAACAATGAACATTCTCATGGACAGTAGCATGATTCATTGTTCTCTTTAGATAATACATGATTGATAGCTCAGCGTGACTTGCCAAGCATTGACTATAAAACCACAGCGGAAATGCTTTCTAGAACAAAATGCTGGTAGTTCTCTATTGCCTTCCATTCAGCCCAAACGAAGTACAAAATAATGATTATAGCCCATACTTTACATTAATATACAAATAATGAATGTTTATGAGTGGAATGGTAAAAATAATTTCATGAGGTGACAGATGGACTGTTCCATTTCACGAGGCGAAGCCGAGTGGAATGGAACAGTCCATCTGTCACCTCATGAAATTATTTTTACCATTCTACGAATGTGAAACATTCATTATTTGTTTTATATAACATCTAAGTAGATCTTTGTCATTTGATTTTGATTGGAGGATAACATTTTAAGAGTTAGCGAGACAAAAAAGCTTAAAATCTTGGCAAACTTTATGCTCTTATTACAGTAACGCACGTTGCACACCAACACGTACGCGCGCACGCAGTGACCAATCACGTATTAGAGTTCCTGGCGTGCAATGGTACAAATCGGATGGCACCAAAAATGCACGGTGGATGGAACAAATTTCAACGGTTGTGACGTAAGCCATGAATTGGTCTATTTATCAAATATCACGTGACATACAATCCTCCAATCAAATGACAAGGATCTACTAAGGTGTTATATAACAATGCATATTAAAGGTAGTATCATACATTGGTTTTTGTCAAACAAATTTAGATTTATGGGCAAAAATATCAAGGAATATACAGTAACAGTCATCTGTGAAGATTACAGTCCCACTCCCATACAGTGCCCACTTTTTGAGAAAAAAAAAAGTGAAAAACTGCCACAGAATTTCCTTAGTATTTTCTCTATTACTTTTGAGCTTTAGAAGATCAAAAATAATTTTGATCACTGGTTTTACTCTTTTCTGGATAAATACAGCATTTCAGGCAGAACATTTTTTTATGGTATGTTTCTACCATCACCATCTTTATACCCTGTAAGTTATAGGTAAATCTGTGAAAATTTCTGTTTCAGTATGCTACCAAAGTATGATACTACATATGTACCTTTAACAGTTCAACAAAGAACAAGATTTTAAAATAAAATATGCAATTTACCAATGAAAAGGATTCTGTCTCTCTTGAGATCAGGGCCATATTCACATCTTTCACAGAATCCATGAAGGCTTATTTTGTGCTTACGGGCACTGCTATGCGTGAACATGGTGAAATCTATTTTGGCAAATAATTTGTTAGCGAAGAATTTCTAGGATAAACGTCTTCTTTTTTCTGCCCATGCGCTGTCATAATATGAAAGCTGCAGAAAGTCCTTGCTTAGCATAGCGAGAAAGAAAACTCTCCCGTGAAATATGCTTACTGTAAGCGAAAAAAAATCTGCTATCGTAAGTGAAGAATTTTTGCTTATGGTAATGGATTCCATGAAATTGGGCCATGTTATCATGCCTTCCTCGTTTGTACGAGAGGAAATGAAATGAGGCTCGGAAAAGTGCATGCATTGCATGTGCTCAATGATTGTATGCAATAACAGGACTAGGAGGATCTTTGGATCAGGGGTGCTGCTTGCATGTTTATCTGTCCTCCACAAACAGTCTTTGGAAAAAAAATAAAATGCGTCATCCAACATGAAGTGGTGAACACCGGTCACTATAAACTATCAAATATTTGATCTTCTGTCTTCTTGGGTGGAGTGAAGTACGTGCAAATTTGTCTTGGTTTATCACTGGAATCGTTGGTAGAAGGGAACATGGCCCAAAAAAGTGCAGGCAGTCACATCTTTAGCAAGTAATCCCGTCTGGAGACGTGTTAGGGCCACCAGCATGACTCGTGGATTTGGACTGGTGCACGAGGTTTGTTTCGCCAGGCTCACAAATACACATCTAGGAGAAAAATATTTGTGCATGCCGCTTAAAACACACACCGGCAGTCAATTTAATATCCTGTGATGGCTGAGAGTAAAGCGCCATTTCCTTCAGAGCAAACAGGGGGGGGGGGGGGGGGGTGACTGAGTACGGCAAAAAAAAGATGGGTCCCGCTGATGCCGGCTGGCTCAGGCCAAGCAGGTCGACAAGGCACAGACTGCCTAAGGGTAGGGATGGATGCAATGTGGGGGTGGAGGTTCTTGGGAGTGGGGAGGGGGGAGCTTGGACTGTCAATAGTGCCTGGCCTAGTTCTCCAACCGAGTGTCATTACTCCAGACTTGCCACAGTTGGTTTCCTCGCCAGGTTGTCACCAATCAACCGATCTGTCAGACTTGTCTACCAGCTTCTCGCTAACCACGCTACGGCCTAGATACTGGGTGAAAAACAGTCGGATGTAGAGTCTGCACTAGTCTATCAATGTCCACTTGTTTCAATTCCTCGGGAGCACACATTTCCTAGGGCCTGCTGCTTAGCGCGCACACTTTGAAAAGTTAGCTTACAGGTTTACCAACCAAACTTTCATAGATTTCATATTGCTTGCAACTGGTTCTCTGCTATTATTTTAGCAGAGAACCAGATAACCAAAGACTCTAGAGCTCACAGTGCTATTTCCTAATATCTAAGCTCATTGGAAGAGAGCAAAGAATGTAAACTTGGCAGATGCAAATGATGCGGTAGCTATGGTGACGTTGCAGCAGTGCCTCCTTCAAGCAATCCTATACATATGGCAGTTTCTTAATTTGTGCTTTTTAATGCTCTGTACAAAGTTCTTTATGAGAACATTCATGCCAGGAAACTCCACTTGTAATTATTTTTCAGATTGAAATAAGCTTCATAACACATACTGGAGTCGATTTCACCAAACTCATCATGACTTGCTATCAATCATAGGACTTATGATGCATTGCAGCCCTAAGTACCTGTAGGATACGCAGGTTATCCTTCGTAACTGGAGCTACGATCGATCGTAGTGCTTAGTGAAATCATCCCCTGACCCCATAGGCCCAAACACTGATTTCAAACATCAACATAGACTGTGCATCAGTCACCGGCTCTGTCGATAAAATGTCATGATCATGTTTCTGGTAGTGCTTACCAAAATATACTACTCTCGATCGAAAAATGTAAAAATAAACTGAAAAAAAAAAATAATAAAAAAATTCTGGCTCCAACAAGTGTCCCATTCAGCTACCCAAAATAAATGTCGCCCTTTTTGGACTTGCAAGCCACTTAGTCACAAATTATGCAATGTCGCCGTGGAAATAGATTTTAATTAAAGGACAGTTTGGGAGGAAGGGGGGGTTGGCTGCCTATAAATATACCAATAAAATAGATTTAAACATGCGCATAAAATTGACACTATTTATAGCATCAGTGTAAAAAATCTACACCATTTACCAATGAAATATTGAGTTATGAATACTATGTGATTTGAGTGAAGAAAACTACTGATGTGAAGAAAGATGTATCGTTTAGTTTACAATTTCCTTCATATCAAAAAGTACTGTCATCAGACACGGGGAGTAGCTCAACTGATGCATTAGGTCGGAGGAAAGCAGTAATTATATTTGTTTCCGTGCATTCATGATTCTGACACTGCTAGAGTATCAAACTCCACTTAGGTCGTTACATCGATCTGCCCTTTAGGCAAGCGTGTGTGCTATAGACTCTGGCGGCACTTGTCTGTTTTTACCTGAGTCCTGCACTTTCCCCACCTCCCAAGTGACCCAGGTAACTCTAAAGTGTCTCAACCTGTCTCCTTTCCTTCAGATCGCAACCCAACCACCAACCACCCCCTCCCCTCAAACTTCTTTTTTTCACCTCCTCCATAACAACTCTATTCATAGAATCCCCCTCTCACCAATCAGTATGGGCATATAATGTTTGAGTCATTGAGATAATGCAACCCACACTCTGCCACAATATGAGGCTTTCCTGTTTTTCAACGCGGTTCTTAATGAGGCCTAATATGAGGCCGGCCTTATCGGGGAGCTCGCTGGGGCTCCCGGCGAGACCAGACCCCAGTAACCTTTTCATTTTATAAGCTTTTGCAGGTTTGATGCCAATGAATCGGCTCGCGCTACGTTACCTGACTTGGATGAATTCGCATCCATTATATATAAATAGCATCGTGCAGTTTGCATTAACAGGCTAGACGAATTAGAAACTGCAAACGTGTGTATTACACTGTAAATCCTAGGAGGAGGGGGGAAGGGGTCGTTGTGATTAAGCAGTTTCAAGCTAACGCAGAAGGTTTTAACTGCTAAAGTGAAACCTAACCGGTGATAATAGGAACCAGACCGGTGTGCAGGGGCTCACTGACAGCACCTATCCATTTTCTGCAATCCAATTTAAATGTCTGCACTCTTGGTTTGCTATATAATGAATTATAAGCCTAATTGATAGCACATTCTTTTTTTTTTAGGGTTAGAAACATTTTGGGGTGAAAGATTCACAGCAAAATCTGCTTGTGGTGAATTTGTTGTACAGATGATTTGTGCCCTATGTAAGTACATGTACATGTTAATTAATTTGCACAATTTGCCTAAAAATGAACTGGCATTCAAGAAAATGCAGCTATATTTCAGATTTTAAAAAGTGCACAATAATCACAAGCCGGTAAAACTTCATCCAGATTTGCAAACAATAAACTATAAACTGGGTATGAGAAGGCTTCAACACTGGGGGTGAGGTTAACATATAGTCTCTGCCTACTGGCCTTTCTCAAAGCTTGGCTCCGGCTCAGGCTCCGGCTCTGCCTCCATTTCGTAAAATCCATTTCAAAATTACAGGTATCAAAATATAGAGGCTTTTGGCTGCAGTTAGGAAGTAGATTCTCTGGTTTGAAAAGGACAAAGCTTCAGCTTCAATGGAAAACCACAACCTATATTTTCAGCATATGAAAACAGAGACGGAGATGGACCCGGAGCCGAGCTTTGAGAAAGGCCCTACATTTGACCCCATGCAACAAGCCACGAATGTATGATTCAATGCATTGTTAACCCCCTTAAATCCTTTGGCTACTTATTGGCTTCCTCTGGGAAAAAAAGAAGAGAAAATCTTGTAGATTAAAGATGCCGAGAGCATTAAGAAGGTGGGTTGGTGGGTATTGGCATGGTATTGGCACACTGATCATCAGAGATTAACTTTTTATAATATCACACTGCACATACACTTGGCCTTCACATCCTACATGCTTTGAAAGCCCTTTTCACTGCCCATATAGTTTACACAGGCTGCAGTCCTACACACATACAAAAATGGGTCGATGATAATGATGATTCTTTAGACAAAGTTTGCCTGCATATTTTGAATCCTAAGAGTGCACATGCCACCTAGCCCCTTCTAGAGCCACAAACCTACATGTAACCAAGTTGGGCTTCATACATTGTGTCATATCGCACATACTTTGACCATGCATCTTGTACAGCATAGCCTCTTTTAGTACCATATGGGCAATTCCATGGTAACTTCAAGCGACTTAGACCTATTCCTTGATTAATCATTCTTGAAAGACTCCAATTTAAAAATGTTTCATTGGAATCAGCAAAGATGCAACTTAAAATGCATGCAAATATGTGAAAAACAGGTAACTTACATGTGTACGTTACAAAAATGTCCCCAAAGCCCATACACTTAAAACACAGTTGGCTCCATATTCCACATAGCCCACATGTACTTGTTCACAATGATTGTTATCTTTTTGGTTACGAGACCAAAGTGCAAATGATACTCTACTTCTATTGTAGGATTCCTAAAGAAGAATCTAGATACAACATGCAGAGACGGTTAGCGTCATGGTATTGCAAAAACCCACCTTGTGTAAGCTCTCGACGATGCGGACCACATCCGAGAACATAATGATGGCCTCCTTCTCGCTCAGCTTCTTCTCACGGATGACATAATGCTGCAGGTTCATCAGGTCGCTGGTCACGCTGCTGAATTCGTGGGCAGCCAGGCAGTCCAGCACCAGGCATAGGCGCTTCTTGTAGCGGCCCGTCAGAGCCGGTCGCTGGCTCTTGCTGCCGCGGGGATGGTCCTGCTTCAGTTCGTAGGCCCGGTCCTGGACAGGTGGAGGGAAGAGAGAACCCAAAAGAATTGTACACCTGTTTGCATTCTGACTCCGAATCAGCCTCCAGACCAAAAGTATCCAATTTAATGGTTCAGCAGTAGACCGTTCCATTAAACCTTCTCCTACAGCACACGTGTGCTATGAAGACACGTTCCTCTCCAATGTCACACTGCATGTTCCAGTTCGCGTGTTCCATGCACGCGCATACACATACACATGTCGGACTTTACTAAATGAAAAGTCCGATTGGTCAATTTGTCAAGGGGCGTGGCCTACTGGATCAGTGTATTCATTGTTCATTCATTTTATTACTTTCAAACAAAGAAATGACCCTGTAAAACTTCAAAACAGTCCTTACATTACATCTCCTTCAAAAGCAGGGATGAGATTGACCAATGATAAAAATGTCTGAAAACAGCTGACAGGGAGCATCTGAAAATTTCCTATACTTTTGTACACAGCCTGTGAGGACAAAAATCTGAAATCCAAAACAAAAAAATCCGAAATCACATTTTAATCTGAGAAATATCATCCCTGCAAAAGACAAAGGATAATCAAAATTCCCAATCCTTAAATGTACTTTGTTCTTTTGAAACATGTGTGCACACTTTGTTGGTTGGACTTTTTGTTTCATAAGGAAATGATGTATGCTATTAAACTTTAACAATGGACTTTCAGTTTTTAAATCACTTCACCTGGTGTCACATTGATTTGGACTAGCTACAATATTGATTCTGATCAGAGATAGGCCTAATATGGTAGCAACGAGATAAATTCACATCCTGACTATGATAGTGCAGATGTCCTAAACAAAACTAACAAACAATGGTCAGGGACGAATCCAGGGGGCGCACACCCCCCCCCCCTTTCTTCCAGCAAAACAAAAAAAGAATAGAAAAAGACAAAATAATATATCTGGGAGGGAGAAAGACTCAAAAAGAGAAGAAGAAGAGGTGGGGAGACAAAATTAGCTACTGTAGCTTTGATCGCCCCGAAATGCATAGTCTGTCGCTAACGAATTGGCGCATTTTATTTCCACGCCCCCCTTTTGGAAAATCCTGGATCCGCTCCTGATGTTGTTCCCAGTGACCAAGTACAGTGGGCGAGAGGTCTGCTAGGACAAAACTCAAAATCTAAGGGGAGATTTCACAGTGTGTAGGGTACGATCACGTCATCACCGCCAACAAGATCAAAATGCGACTTGCAACTGACAGGACGTCAATGATGATTGAGACTAGGCGTTGTCTTTTACCTGAAACAGACCGTGGTGATGGACGACACCTTCCTGGTTGTGCAGCAACGACAGCAGGGAATACTCGGTGTGAAGCAGCATCTTTCCTTGTCGCTCGTCGTTAGACTCCTTGCCTTGTTCCGCTAGGGTCAACACCTGCAGAAATGTAAACATGTAAATAATGTAGATTAGATATTTTTCTCCAATATGCACTGCATTATTTCAGGCATGTCAGGCTGGTAAACCAAAGACATATTTGGATTTCAAGTTATTGTAAGGGTGAACAAAGAGAAATTGACTGGAGCGGGAATCGAACCTGCGACCTCCGGAATATTGTACAGGTGTTCTACCAACTGAGCTATCCAGCCCTATGTTAGCAGGTCCTAAATTGTCAATTATTTTGTTTATACGTGAAATAAACACAAGGGAAACTGACTGAGTTTTAAGTCATTGAAAAGTGAACAAAGAAAAATTGACTGGAGCGGGATTCGAACCAGCGACCTTCTGAATACTGTACAGGCGCTCTACCAACTGAGCCATCCAGCCCTACGTTGGTGGTGATCCCAATAGTCAACTATCTGTTTGTTTGGCAGTCAGAAGCCATGAAACCATGCACACACGGCCATATCCCAAGAATCATTTCACCAATATTTTTTTACAACAAACATAGCCTTTAATCCAGAAAAAGCCACGGTGCGAAACATCCGGTGAATTGTGAAATATTCATGAATCTTGGCAATAATTGTCTGCAGACATACATGTAAGAGCACATTCTAAGATGTTTGCAATAAATGTACGATGTCTTATTCTGATTCCCACAGCATGTAGAAAAATACAGTGTGTACCATATGGTGTTTATATTTTAATAGTACATGTAGACTTCAGTGTATATGGGCCTTCATGAAATGAGGCTTGAGGCTAGGCTTGGGATTTATTTTGCTACTGCTATTTTGTGTTCTTAATTAATGAAATGAAGGGCTTGAGACACATGGCGAATATGTCCCATAAAAAAATAATTTCTTGATTTAATTATCCCCGGTATATTTTTGACTTCTGTTAAATCCTGAAATGGTGGAACCTGCTTTCTTAAATTCAATGACCTACATACAGTTTCTGTGTGAAGATCTTGCACTGTTTATTGATCTGCCGATCTTAAGATAATATCATACTTTGGCTTTTGCCCTAAAAATTGCAGATTCACGGGCAAAAATATTTAAGGAAGATATTGTAACAGTCATCTGTGAAATTTTCAGTCCCATACGGTGCCCACTTTTTTGAGAAAACAGTGAAAAACAGCCATGTAAGTCTTTTTACAATTATTTGTTATCTTTAACAGATTAAAATTATTTTTGGTATTTGGTTTTACTCTTTTCTGGATAAATATAGCATTTTAGGCAGAAAATGGTGTTTCGACTATCACCATCTTCATATCCTGTAACTGTAAGTTATGGGTGAATCTGTGAAATTGTCTGTATTGGTAGGGGCCTATGCCACCAAAGTATGATACCACCTTTCTTGTGCATAATGAGCATGCGACAAGAAGAGCATGTAGCGAATAAGAATTTCTATTATTGAAATCAAAGCTTACAATATAAATGGAAGTAGGATCATTTACCTTCATTGAATAGAAATTGTCTGTGCCTTCTTTACGAGCCAGACAATGAACGATGCTCCGCACAGGTGAGGTACCCAGTCGTGGCCCAAGGAGATAGGGTCCAGCCCTCTTCAAGGCCAATATCTGACTGGAGTTAGCCCGCTGCAGACTGACAGTTCCTGCCTCTAGCGGAGAGGACAGCTCGGGCGACTGCAGAAGCGTCGACGTCACACCTTGGACCGACTGCTGCAGGGACGGCAGACTCGCCGCTTGAATACCTCTGGCTGGCGCAGATTCCTGAATGGGCGCGAGCATGGAATGGGCCAGCAAGGACTCCTGAGAAGGCTGGGACAGCGACCTAGATATCGTGGCTCCGAGTTGAGCCGTTAACAGGGAATGTGACGAACTACTTGGACTTATGTCTAGAAACTGAGGTACTGTTGAGTTGAGGGGCGAGACCGATGGCACACTAGCAAAGGTTGCGGTGCCGCTTGTATTGCCTTGCTGTCTCGGATACAAGGGCCTCTCCTGGTTGAATGTCGATGGACTGAGATCAGAGAAGCCCGAATCCGAGGACTCTGACGATGTGGACAGGGAACTGACGAGGGTCGGCAGTTCTCGATCTCTGGGCCTCGTCACCTCCGCATTTGGATGTGATGCCACATTATCAGCTGGGATTCGGTTCCCGCTGCCAGTACCCCGGGAACGCTGAGGTTCCTCAAGTCCATTTATCGATGGGACCTTCCGTTTCATCTTGCAACTTGTAACGGTGGATGAGGAAGGGAAGGGAAAGATCAGAGAATCATAGGCATCATTTGATGACAATTCCCAGTCAGTGCCATTGTTGGAACAAACTGCATGTAGGACTTGAAAGTCTCCTCTTCAATACCTGCAAATAAAACAAAATCAACCCAGTAAATACAAGGGGTAATTCTCTCGTAAAAAAAGAGCAAAGAGCTGTGTCTATGACCACTACAGTACTTATACTACCAAGTATGTAATATTAATAGATTCTGCTGGAGGCCTTACGTATGACAGAACAAACACATTTTTAATTGGAAATTTACTAGTACAGATTATTCTGATATCCACGTTTTTTGGCAAGGAAGAAATCCCACAGAGGATAAATTCTACGATCTATTTTTATTAGATGTTTCTCCTGTCGATGTCCTATGAGCTGCTGTGTTAAATTTTGGCAGTGGATATTTTGCCCGCGACGGCGAAAGTTCCGAAATGCTATTTTGCCGGTGTTTTCTGATTGGTCCCTACCCGTGACGTATTTGTTGCCGGCAACGCGTGCCGGAACTCACCGCTGATTTGGTCTGATGCCCGTTCGCCTGGAGCGGTACGTTTTCCGCCTTTCACGCAAGCATATTTCAACTCAAAATAAACAAGCGCTTCGTTGCTCTTGACGTTACTTCATTTGGCAGCTGCAGCCAGCGCGCGGGTGTCTCGTTTCCAGTAGCTTTTTTTTTGCTGCCTCTCTAAATTGGAAATAGCACGTTCAACATCTTCGAAACTATTCGTCGCCGACACGTAAAACTAACACGCTCGTCGTGGACGCCATGATTATCTGAGCTGAGGTGCGCGCGCCGTACGTGGGAGGAGATGACGTCATTACCAACCAATCAGAAAACATTTACCGGCAAAATAGCGTTTCGGAACTTTTGCCGTCGCCGGCAAAATATCCACTGCCTTAAATTTTTGGCAGTGTATATTTTGCCGGCGCGGCCAATCTTCCTGCAAACGCTATTTTGCTGTTCCCATTGGGTAATCTGCAGTATAAGAATTAACGTACCTCCGGCAAAATAACCTTTAGAGAAAGAAGGCCAGCATGGCCAACGAGAAGAATGCATGACGGTGCCGGCAAAATATACACGTCAGGCCCTCCTAACTTTAAGCATTCAAAATATACACTTCCTAAATTGTTGGCAATTGTACAACTCACTAGCCTAATTTCATACCAAAGAAAAGACAAAGTGAGGTGTAGGCCTACCACAACAAAAATAATCCGTAACATTAACAACAGCAAATGACTGCGGTCCAACTCTTTCCCCTTTTTTTTTTTTTAACTAAAGAGAAGAATAAATTCCTCACATTTTCAATAAGAAAGGATGCTACAGATGTAAACTAGGCCTACATAATTTCGTTATTGCAATTCTGAAGGAAACACCCTCAAATCCTGTCACTTGGCAAAACCGGCAAGAAAGAGCATGGTGCAATGTTTTATGGAAAGAATTCCACTGATGACCATAATTTGTACACAACTCTATGGAACCAACAGAGGGCGTTTTGAGCAAGACGGCTGCCGCTATATTGGAAGTGTACAATTTGTAGGTAAAAAACCCTGTAAAACTCACTTTTCAGATATCCTACCCAAGTTTTCCACACCTGAGATTGAAGTTAATCATCATTTGTATCCAATAAGTTAACTCTTGGAGGATATAATCCTTTTTCCGTAATGGTCACCAGTGGAATTCTTTCCTGTTTTATTTGTTATGTGACAAACGAATGTAGGCAAGCCTACGTACTACGTAGGCGTACGTGGTATTGTCAACAGCGAGGCCAACCCGGATGTTTATCCAAAACAGGACAAAACAAACTAAAAAACCAAACCCTACTTCGTCCTCAATGACAGCAATACGTCCCCAAACCGCTTCAGAAATTCGAAGCAGAGGCCTGTAATTTCAGTACAAATGTAAAGGTACAAACCAGGACAGCATTCTGGCGACTTTTCTCCGTACGTCAGCGACGGCGTGACGATGTTTTCTTGACCCAAGACAGACAAAGTATGTTGCCGATTTCCAGTGAAATGAGTTGTTCAGCTGTGATGATGTGAATTACCATACGTACTGCACTACGTAATGCATGTCAATGGTGCCCAGTGCGCATGAGCATTTTGTCAGAGGGACCATGAAACAGCCGTCTGTTCGCCCATTTATTTTATGCTAAAAGTCACCGATGGGGGCGGTATATCACTTTAATGGTCTCAATTAATTATTGAGCCCATAGATAATTAATTATGAAACTTCGGCGATAGATAACCACAGACGTATTAATAACCTTTCTTTTATTTTACAAGCATTTGCTGCTGGTTGACATGGAAGGCCAAATGTTGCAAATCATTTTGTCATATCGAAAAATGGCATGACCAAATTCAACATTTTTACAAATATATTCCATCATTGGCATTGCTTGTGTCATTTCCATTTATCAGCAAAATCTTTCAATGTTTAAGAAACATTGTGGCTATCTTGTATGCCCAGCTTTGGTGGCTCTCCATAGTTTCCGTCCGCCATATTTTTGGTTGGCAAAAACTTGGGATGCGACATTGCAAAAGAAAGGACTATAGACCAACAGCACCTATTCAACCTGAATAATATGGTGTGGTACCGTAATCATGACGGCACCCGACTATTGCCAACCTATGGGCAAATAAAGTTACTTTTACGCACGATTGATTAGAGAGGAGAGATTCCAACGGGAAATTCTAGAACGAAACGAAAACTAAATGATTTTTCTTTGTTAGTCTTTTAAGGGTCTTCTGTTTCAAGCACAAATTGTACATAATATGAGTAGTAGAAATAAAGAAAAGACGTGCATCATGGAATTACTGAATTGAAATCTCTCTTTATTTGAATGCAATATGCAGGATTGATGTAAATCAGAATTCATAGTGAAAATAAAATAAACAGTACAAAACCAATTAACAGATAGGCCTACAGTACAAAAAATATATTTGCAGTTTGATAATGGAAAACATTTCAATTGAGTTCATGTACAAAGTCAATAACAATTCACAAATCTGAATACATATGTACTTGCAATTCTTGAGTGAAATAGATTCCACATTTCAAATTACCAAAATATCAAGCATTAAATTCACAAAGATACATTTAAAGGTAGTATCATAGTTGGTTTTCATACAAACAGGGAACCAGTGATGCGAGAATGACTACAAACCTCTGGAAAAGGAAAGAATAGCGTTCCGCACTAATGACGTCACATCATGCATGCACACTCACCCACACCCACACTCACTGCATGTTTGCATGGCCAGTTGCAATGTTTGTCTGAGGTTCGGTGGTATTTTTAGTGCAAATGTGCAGTGCTATTGGAACTAACCATGAGTCAAAATCCAGATCATCCACTAGTTAGCTTACAGTTCTCGCATTCACTTCTCGATACTTCCTAAACCTGTGATTTTAATGTGAACAGTCTTTGGCATGAAATAAGACACGTAAGCACTGAAATTTTTCTCATAATAATGACTCAGCGGAATGACCGGGTTGAGGGAGTCCCCTGGTCAGCCCACAGGTCGGTCAGTCACCGGTCAGCCTGTCATATACCACCCCAGGTCAGCCTCGATACGTGGTCCGTCTTCTTCCGCGTGGCCTTGATGAATCCTAGGAACTGCAGCTCCGACACGGCACGGATAAAACGGGCTCTGTGAGGTCAAAGATCAAGGTAATAACAACAGGCAAAAAGACTGGACCTTATGCAAACGAGGTCATTCAAGTAAGATTTGAGGCTTTGCATGGTGACAATAGCGCTCCGTACTAATGACGTCACACGAGTGATTTGGCCAGCGTGCGTATGTACAAAATTCCCGGATGTCAGACAAACTTCTCATGCATGCACACAAGCACACTCACCACACGTTTGATGTGGTTGCAATGTTTGTCTGGGATCCCGTGTGCTTTTTTTAGCGCAAATGCGGAGTGCTATCGGTATGTGGATCGGTTTGCGGAAACACCATGTAAGAATCGTTCGTACTTTCGTACTTCTATTTCGTTTGCACTTCTCGTAAGGTCTCAACGTTTCGACTAGCCTGCTCTAGTCCTCCTGATGATGACTAGAGCAGGCTAGTCACAACGTTGAGACCTTACGAGAAGTGCGAACGAAATAGAAGTGCGAAAGTACGAACGATTCTTACATGGTGTTTCCGCAAACCGATCCACATAATATTAGGCCCTGTTTAACTTTCAGCACATGTTATTTTGGTTGCTATCATCCAACCTTGAATTCATTATACCGGTAGTTAATTCCAATTCTTATAAATTGAAAGAATAATGCACAATTTTGGGAACCATTATGGAACATTATAGAAAGGATACTGCAGCTTTGGATCGGGCTTCTTACTGTTGCCATGGGAACTGTCCTCATCATTTTGGTCACCGGTTACTACCGTGATGAAGGCCTGCCAACGAAATATCAAACAAACTCAAATTTTTAAAATTAATCTTTGTGAATCTCAATCATTGGTAACTTGCGGTAGTTACTTCAAGTCTCTAAGAATGTTTTTCCTGACTCTCAGAGTATTTACGAAACGGAGGCTCGGGCTCCATCTCAGGCTCCGGCTCCATTTTCATGAATCCATTCTCAAATAACAGGTATCAAAATAAAGGCTTTTGGCTGTGGTTCGGAAGTAGATTCTCTGGTTTGAAAAGGAAAACAGAAAATGAAAAACCACAACCTATATTTTCAGCATGGATGTCAGAGCTGGAGCCTGAGCCTGAGTCTGAGCCTCCATTGCGTAATAGTTGTCAGAAAGTTATTAAAACAGTTGTGAAAATTGGAATCACAAATAGCGAATAGGCAATTTGCATTTATGTGTACATCAATCTAAATACTAAACAATAAATCTGACATTAATAAATATGTACAATGTGGATCGGTTTGCGGAAACACGATCGTTCGTACTTTTCGTTTGCACTTCTTGTAAGCTGTACAACTTTAAAAATGCAGCCGATGTAGCATTTGTTTTGTACATGTGGAGATATGTTTACCTGTAGCCAGTCATATAGGTTGATAAGACGTCCACATTCCATGTGCAACTTGTAGGCGATACACACATCAGGCATTGTACTCAGTACTCCACCACACTCTGCCTTACAAGACTCACTCTGCACAAAGACAGGGAAGACAGCCATTAGTTTCCATACCGATCAAAATCTGTCTTTAAGGTTGACTTGTTTGCTTTTCCATTTTATTAATGAATCAGAAAGTTTATCTGCTCATTTGAAGATATAACTTGGAGTATAGTCTGCCAGTAAACTTCACTGAGAGAAGGAGGGTCATTCCATGCAATATACTCCAGCTGAAGGGTTTGGGAGTTTGACAGAGTGTCCTAGTAACCTTCACTGAGAGTAGGAGGGCCTTTCTCTAAAATAAACTCCAGCTGGGTGGAGGGTTTGGGAGTTTGAGTAGGAGGCTTAATTATTCCCTCCGATGCACCCCAGCTGGAGGGTTTGGGAGTTTGGCATAGGCTGCCAGTAACCTTCACTGAGAGTAGGAGGGCCATTCCCTCCGATACACTTCAGCTGGAGGGTTGTGGGAGTTGACATAATCTGCCAGTATACTTCACTGAGAGTAGGAGGGTCATTCCCTCCAATACACTCCAGCTGGAGGGTTTGTGAGTTTGGCATAGTCTGTCAGTAACCTTCACTGATAGTAGGAGGGTCATTCCCTCCAATACACTCCAGCTGGAGGGATTGGGAGTTTGACATAGTCTGTCAGTAACCTTCACTGAGAGTAGGAGGGTCATTCCCTCCAATACACTCCAGCTGGAGGGTTTGGGAGTTTGACATAGTCTGTCAGTAACCTTCACTGATAGTAGGAGGGTCATTCCCTCCAATACACTCCAGCTGGAGGGATTGGGAGTTTGACATAGTCTACCAGTAACCTTCACTGAGAGTAGGAGGGTCATTCCCTCAAATACACTCCAGCTGGAGTGTTTGTGAGTTTGGCATAGTCTGTCAGTAACCTTCACTGATAGTAGGAGGGTCATTTCCTCCAATACACTCCAGCTGGAGGGTTTGGGAGTTTGACATAGTCTGCCAGTAACCTTCACTGAGAGAAGGAGGGTCATTCCCTCCAATACATTCCAGCTGGAGGGTTTGGGAGTTTGGCACAGTCTGCCAGGAACCTTCACTGAAAGTAGGAGGTCATTCCCTCTGATGCACTCCGGGGAGAGGGATTTCCCTCTGATGCACTCCGGGGAGAGGGATGGGAGTTTGACATAGTCTGCCAATAACCTTCACTGAGAGTAGGAGGGTCGTTCCCTCCAATACACTCCAGCTGAAGGGTTTGGAGTTTGGCATAGTCTGCCAGTAACCTTCACTGAGAGTAAGAGGGTCATTCCCTCCGATACACTCCAGCTGGAGGGTTTGGGAGTTTGGCATAGTCTGCAAGTAACCTTCACTGATAGTAGGAGGGTCATTCCCTCCAATACATTCCAGCTGGAGGGTTTGGGAGTTTGGCATAGTCTGCAAGTAACCTTCACTGAGAGTAGGAGGGTCATTCCCTCCAATACACTCGAGCTGGAGGGTTTGGGCGTTTGGCACAGTCTGCCAGTAACCTTCACTGAGAGTAGGAGGGTCATTCCCTCCAATACATTCCAGCTAGAGGGTTTTGGAGTTTGACACAGTCTGCCAGGAACCTTCACTGAGAGTAGGAGGGTTATTCCTTCCCCTACACTCCAGCTAAAGGGTTTGGGAGTTTGACACAGCCTGCCAGTATTTAACCTACACCAAGAATAGTAAGGGTTCAAAGGCTAGAGTCTTTACCTGTAGGTAGTGGTATGGATTGTTCAGGGCAGTCTGTATTGCAGCTCTGGGTGATGCATTGATGTGACGTCTGACATCAGCCACAGAGTTATAGTAAAAGATTTCATGGAAGGTCTGCGACTGCGGACAAGCCAAGTACTTCCTATATCAAAAATAAACATGAAATCAACAAATCAACCAAGAGAAAAAATCACTAGATTTATTTATTAAAGTCATTTAAAAGAGAGGAAAGACAATTGGCTGAAGCGGGATTCGAACCTTCAACCTCCAGGATACAGTAGTCTACCAACTGAGGTCCCTTACAAAGAACCTCATAAGAATCTCATAAGAATTTTATAAGAATCTCATAAGAATCTCATAAGAATGCTATAAGAATCTCATAAGAATCTTATAAGAATCTAAAAAGAATCTCATAAGAATCTTATGAGAATCTCATAAGAATCTTATAAGAATCTCATAAGAATCTTATAAGAATCTCATAAGAATCTCATAAGAATCTTATGAGAATCTTATAAGAATCTCATAAGAATCTCATGAGAATCTCATAAGAATCTTATAAGAATCTCATAAGAATCTCATAAGAATCTTATGAGAATCTCATAAGAATCTTATAAGAATCTCATAAGAATCTCATAAGAATCTTATGAGAATCTCATAAGAATCTCATAAGAATCTCATAAGAATCTTATGAGAATCTCATAAGAATCTCATAAGAATCTCATAAGAATCTCGTAAGAATCTCGTAAGAATCTCGTAAGAATCTCGTAAGAATCTCATAAGAATCTCGTAAGAATCTGATAAGAATCTCATAAGAATCTCATAAGAATCTCATAAGAATCTCATAAGAATCTGATAAGAATCTGATAAGAATCTCAGAAGAATCTCAGAAGAATCACATAAGAATCTCATAAGAATCTCATAAGAATCTCATAAGAATCTCAGAAGAATCTTACAAGAATCTCATAAGAATCTCATAAGAATCTGATAAGAATCTGATAAGAATCTCATAAGAATCACATAAGAATCTCATAAGAATCTCATAAGAATCTCATAAGAATCACATAAGAATCTCATAAGAATCTCATAAGAATCTCATAAGAATCTCATAAGAATCTCATAAGAATCTCATAAGAATCTTATAAGAATCTCATAAGAATCTCAGAAGAATCACATAAGAATCACATAAGAATCTCATAAGAATCTGATAAGAATCTTATAAGAATCTTACAAGAATCTCATAAGAATCTCATAAGAATCTGATAAGAATCTCATAAGAATCTCATAAGAATCACATAAGAAAGAATCTGATAAGAATCTGATAAGAATCTTACAAGAATCTCATAAGAATCTCATAAGAATCTGATAAGAATCTCATAAGAATCTCATAAGAATCACATAAGAATCTCATAAGAATCTTATAAGAATCTCATAAGAATCTCATAAGAATCTTATAAGAATCTCATAAGAATCTCATAAGAATCTCATAAGAATCTCATAAGAATCTCATAAGAATCTCATAAGAATCTGATAAGAATCTGATAAGAATCTCAGAAGAATCACATAAGAATCACATAAGAATCTCATAAGAATCTCATAAGAATCTTATAAGAATCTCATAAGAATCTCATAAGAATCTCATAAGAATCTCATAAGAATCTCATAAGAATCTCATAAGAATCTTATAAGAATCTCATAAGAATCTTATAAGAATCTTATAAGAATCTTATAAGAATCTTATAAGAATCTTATAAGAATCTTATAAGAATCTGATAAGAATCTCGTAAGAATCTCGTAAGAATCTCGTAAGAATCTCGTAAGAATCTGATAAGAATCTCGTAAGAATCTGATAAGAATCTCGTAAGAATCTCGTAAGAATCTCGTAAGAATCTGATAAGAATCTCGTAAGAATCTCGTAAGAATCTCATAAGAATCTCGTAAGAATCTCGTAAGAATCTCATAAGAATCTCGTAAGAATCTCGTAAGAATCTCGTAAGAATCTCATAAGAATCTCGTAAGAATCTGATAAGAATCTCGTAAGAATCTCGTAAGAATCTCGTAAGAATCTGATAAGAATCTGATAAGAATCTCGTAAGAATCTCATAAGAATCTTATAAGAATCTTATAAGAATCTTATAAGAATCTTATAAGAATCTTATAAGAATCTTATAAGAATCTAATAAGAATCTCATAAGAATCTCATAAGAATCTCATAAGAATCTTATAAGAATCTTATAAGAATCTTATAAGAATCTTATAAGAATCTCATAAGAATCTCATAAGAATCTTATAAGAATCTTATAAGAATCTCATAAGAATCTCATAAGAATCTTATAAGAATCTTATAAGAATCTCATAAGAATCTCATAAGAATCACATAAGAATCTAATAAGAATCTCATAAGAATCTCATAAGAATCTCATAAGAATCTTATAAGAATCTTATAAGAATCTCATAAGAATCTTATAAGAATCTCATAAGAATCTTTGTGTGACCTACCTGAACTGAGAGTCCAGATATTCTAACGTTTCGTTGATAAGACTCTCATAGCGTGTGGGTTTGCGAGCCTTCTTCACCGAATCCATCAGTTTCTGCTGCAGCGAGCGCAACGTGACACGTCCAGTCTTGGACCCAGACTCCTCCTTGGGCTCTTCCTCTCCATCTGATTCCTCATCGATGGGCTGGTTACCACAATCTAAAAACATTTAAGGTTCATTCAATCATTTATTCATTTCGTTTTTTTGTAGCTAAAAAGATGAAACAGCAAGATAATCGACCAGAAAAGGCTGATTCATCACACATTATAAGACAAACATCAAGAACTAAAAAAAAACTAAAACAAACAACGTACATAATCTAAGAAGAGGATAATTGTTCAGAACTAAAGGGAGAGCCAAGAAAACTTAGGATTGACTCTGAAATTTAAACCAGGTGAACATTCAAGACATATTAGCGATGGAAACCAGAACTGAGTGAATCGCGCCAGACTTGTTGAAAGTCAGGATTACTGGCCAAGAAGGCCAGCTGGACAAAAATATACAGGGTGTCCCAGAAAAAACGCAACACTGTGTCGGGACCCATTATGTTAAAATTAAACTGTTTATCACTTCAAGATTCAGATATGTGATACAACTATGTCTTGGCTATCACCATGTGGAATTTAAGCATATTGGGGCTGAAATTGGCGAAAATATGACCAATTGAAAGAGTAGTCCTTAAAAACAAATTTGCAAGCATAACACGCATAGTGGTCTATACACACATAATGTGTATGAAAGAAAGATGAACATCGGGTTTTGAGGTTGGGTAATTCAGTCTTAGTTTTTTCACTCAATTTTAGTCCAACTTGGCTCAAACTCTACATGGTGATAGCCAAGACATAGCTGCATCACATATCGGAATCTTGAAGTGATAAACCGTTTAAGTTTTATATAATAGTACTAGTGATGCGGTTTTTGGGGACACCCTGTATATAAGGTCAGGGGTAGCCCTGCATGTGACTTACCGGCTAGCGTGGCTAAGCGAGTCAGGAATGTCTCCAGCTGGAATCGTGCTTCTTGTACAGGGTTATCAGCACGAGATAGTCTCTGTATACAGGATTCTAATAGAGTCATCATCTCCTCCCGTGCTGTTAGTCTGTAACAAAATCATTCACAGAAAAAAAACAATCAAAGAAAAGAAAATTGACTGAAGCGGGATTCGAACCTGCAAGCTCCAGACTACTGTTCCAGTCAGTGGTCTACCAACTGAGCTATCTAGCCCTATGCTGGTGGCATCTCAAACTGTCAATACACCGATCCAGTACGCCACGCCCCCTGACAAATTTACCAATCACAACGCGTTATTTAAGGTCCGACAAATTGCCGCCATTTTGTCCAACAAAATGTTTCAAATTTTGTATTCTTTACTGCACACTTTTCATTGAGTTTACTTTTGTTTCGTATGTACTGTACAAGAAAATTCTGTGGCAAATCCGAGTTTTATTCTTAAACATGGTCAAGCGGTGTTTATATTTTCATTATATTTGTGACTCTCGATGCCCTGGCTGGGAGGAAAATGTACATTTTTGGCCTTTTGCAATACTGAAGTCCAACAGAGAGAAGTGCTTTCGGTGGTTGAGGGTATGTGATGCTTCGTGTGTGGCCGATTGTGACACGTTGTGTCGTGCGCGTTGTTGCTTGGACGTTGCTATTGTTTTGACAAACAATGGTGTTTGTATTGAACAGTGTTGGGTCCTTGGCATCAAGTAGGGTATCAAATTGCAGCTTAAGATGTGCCCTAAAAACTCATACTACTCATATCACCCAAAACCGAATAGATTCAAAGGGTTAGCGCATCAAAATCAACAGAAGTTTCTTTATGTGCACCCTTTAACAAGACAGGCCTTTATCCTACCTCAGGAGGGCGAATGCTTCCTTATAGCCCTGGCAGTCCCAAATATTCCCCTCCAGGCACATGGAATACAACTCCCGCTGTTGCTTTCCCAGCGGGTGATGGGGGAGGTGACCGGTCAGCATGTTCAGGCATTCCATCAGTGGGTAAAACGCCTTGTGGTAATCCAACAGCTTCTTCAGCAGTTCTTGAAGGGTTTTCTGTTCAGCAAAAGATTATCCGGTTTGTTATTATCAAACTCCAAACAAATATGTTTTCAGGGTTCTCAAATGCTACAAGTACAGGGCTTGAATTTTGGTGAAAAAACTACCAAAAAAAAAAAAAAAACCAGTTACAGAAAAGGTATACTGATATACAAGCTATTTTGAAAAGATTGGCATTACATATAACAAAGATACAATGTCACATGGAATTATTTCAAAGAAATACTACTGCTTTTAGATTTTGCAAAATGTACATCAGTGAGTCTTCAAATGTAATATTTATTTGAAAATAAAAATCATCAAATTATGACAAAGGAAACTGACTGAATTTTAAGTCATTTATCAAGTGAACAAAACAAATTTACAGTAGTAGGATTTGAAACAGCGTCCTCCGGAATACCGTACCGGTGCTCTTACCAACTGAGCTATAGGGCTGGGTGAGTTGATATCGTCGGTACGGTATTCCGGAGGTCGCTGGTTCGAATCCAGCTATGGGGACAAGAAGCTCAGTTGGTAAGAGTTAGTGCTGTGCTTTTTATTCGGATATAGAGTAACCCACACGGATTGAACGTTTCCATTTACCAATTTTCAAAAAAGATTAACTGAAACCAACACCAAAAAAATATGGACTCACCGTAGCTCATGTTTGGTTCATGCTAAAAAAAAATAAGTCGTTTATTTTGTCCATTCCGCCAAGTAGAAACACACTGTTCATACATTTGATCTAAAAAAACATCGTAAAAAGCCTTCCGATCGAGATCCCCGTAAAATATTCTGACTGTCCTTCTACCTCCATATGTTGAAGATGTTCCAAAGTAACGTAAGGCTTACGGTCATGACGCGTCAGTTGCATTTTCCTGACCAAATAAATCTTACTGAATTTCAGTTGGTTACTTTGTCCATATGTCCAGGTAAAAACACACTCTTACGAACTTAATCTGAAAATATATCGTGCAAAAACCATCCGAAAGCGACGATCACTTTGGAGAAGATGTAAATAGTCATCACACTGTCTGGAAATGTCCATAACTAGTAGTACCCAAGCCCAACGTAATAGCCACGATAATTATCGTGCACTTAGCGAAATACATACCAGATCTTACTCCATGTAGTCTGGAATTATTGCGCCCAATCCGTGAGCCCAATACGCTGCTAGTTTCAGTCATGTTGGCCGGAAGCGGTATAAAGCATAGTCATTGCACAATGTACATGTAATTGTGTGCAACGCGGCATCCCATGCACGTGCTCACAGCACAGTGAAGTCAGCACGGCCAGCGCACGTGAAGGCTTCAGTCATGAAGCCTAAAAATTATTAATTTTTAATTTTTAAAATTTTAATCCATTATTTTAATTGACTTTGTTTACAGTTTTACTCTTGGACATTCATTCTAAGTTGATTGTGCCTACTTTTTAAAGATATTTCTCTTTTTTTCTTCTTCTTTTTATCTCGTAGTCAGTTTTTATTTTTGTTGTATTCTAAAGTGTATAAATTGTTGATATGTGTATTCTGTAAAGCGCCTCAGAGCATTTTCTTAAATAGATTTGGCGCTATACAAGTGTATTATTATTATTATTATTATTATTATGAAGGCCGGAAGTGCAGCGTACGTACCGTGGACATGACTTGTTCTGTCAAGTAGCGCTCTGGATCATGGACGGCATGGATAACTGTCGTCTGTCGGCTTTGGTGCAGATTTTGCGGTAAGAAATCTGCTTTTAACGTCGCAACCAGCTACAAAATTTGCAGTAATCTGTTTGTTTTGGTCGTCGCGAAAAGTGCAAAAAGTAGCTCGGTTAGCTCATGAGCTACTCTAATTTTTTTTGCACGAAGTTGCGCCACCATAAAAATATCGCGATATTCCCGATATTTCGATTTTTTCCGGGGCCCGATATGATTTTTCATATGAACAAAAATATCGCGATATCGATAAAAAAAATCAAACAAGCTTAATGTCCATACCGTCTGTCAACACTGCTTTTATTCAGGCACTTTTCTTCTTCACTGAACACGCACGATCGCCGCCCGCTAGCGCTGTCATTTAAAAGGCGATTAAATCGTATAACACGGATCCGTATTTTTTTTTCATTCCGTAAACGAATATCAAATTACCCTATTTTGCACAGCACTAGTAAGAGTGCAGGTACGGTATTCCGGAGGTCACTGGTTCGAATCCTGCTCCAATAAATTTTTCTTAATTCACTTTTCAATAAAAAGAAAAAATCACTAGACTACAACAATATTACGATAAAGTCATTATAAATGCAGAACGTCTTGTGCATTTGAGACATTTATATACCTTTGTATATTTGTCATCTAGCAACAGCGCCCTCTGTTGTTCTGGAGGCTGATCTTCCACATACCTGTTATAACATAAATATAATATTATATAACAAAATGAATATTCAAGACACCTACAATCAAAGCCAGTGGTTCAATGCCATCCACATGTCAAAGGCACCTTCCAAGTTTTGTACAACACTTTTGGACTGTTATGCGGTGACATCTTGTCAAACATTGGAATGAAAAGAAAAGTTCATCATACCAGTGATCTACCACTTGGGGCCAATTTCATAGAGCTGCTTAGCACAAACATTCAATAAGCATGGCATTTCTGTCTCAGTCAAAACAGGATTAACAACCAAATTTCCGTGTGTTGTGTATCACTTGCAATTTTTTTTTTTTTGCTCTTTGGCTGCTGTTGGCTGACCATGAATATCAAAAGGAATTTTCAATGGTGGTTTGTTTTATTATGCAAGCTATTTTTGTGCTAAGCAATTTTTCGTGCTAAGCACCTCTATGAAATTGGCCCCAAAGTTATCCAACCATATGGTAGGACTGCCTGAGAGGGATGTAGTCATTGTAGAGAAAACGTTTGGCTTTCCAAGTTGCCTTAACATACTTCGACAAGATTCTGCTGACCCTTGAAAAGTCAGTGGTAAAAATTGCTAGATGTATACACCTTTCTTTTGCATCGTCACAGCTCAAGTTTTTGCCAACCAGTATGGCGGAAACTATGGCGAGCCGTCCAAGCCAGGCATAAAAAATAACCACAATTTAAACACAACGTTTCATAAACATTGAAAGATATTGCTGAATGTAATGGAAACAACACAAGCAATGACGGTATGTATTTTGCATGCTATGGAAAGTTTGGAAAAATGTTGATTTTGGTCACGCCGTCTGTCGAGAAAATGAAATGATTTGCAACATTTGGACGCCCATACCATGCAGGAAGGAAAATTACCAACCAGCGTGTCCATGTTTGTAAACAAAAGAAAGGTCTATAAGGCATTGGCTGTAGCACTACAGGAAAATGGAGGTTCCAATCCAACCAACTCCAACATCCTAAGAAAGATCCTGAAATACATAACTACCTCAACTACCTAACTTCCCCAAACAGCAAACCCATCTGACTTCTCTCCATTTGGACAGAGAGTCCTAATTCTCCTTCCGAAACAATTTAGCTCAGGGGCCAATTTCATAAAGCTGCTTAAGCCCAAAATTTGCTTAAGTATGAAAAGTCTTCCTTGATCAAACAGGATTACCAACCAAATTTTCATGCGATTTGTTTTACTGCTTTTGACTTGTATTCGGCAAGGAGTTTTGGCTGTCATACTGATTTCACTAACCAATGTTTTGGGTGCTTTAGTGAATTTTGGAGATTAAGCAGCTCTATGAAATTAGACACCTAATCTGTGAAGACAACGTCTTACTTTCGGAATGATGGAGCCTGTCTGAAAAGCTCCAGCTGACTGTGACTGAAGGAGCGGATTCTGTTGATGCCTTCGCCATGGTTACAGCAGAGGATGCTGAGAGGATGGCTGAAAAAATGATCCATGGCGGCAAACTGGAATAGAATGTCAAGAAAATCACCACAAAAAAATGATAGTACAGGGGCCGAATTCACTGACACTTTGCGATCATCGCTAAAGCCCAAATTCATCGCTAAACGATAAATCGATCGCTACTGTGTGTAGCAATTTTCCGTTTTAGCGATGGATTTGGGCTTAAGCGATGATCGCAAAGCGTTAGTGAAATCGGCCCCTGGTTTGGTAATACCGAGTACCTCACAAATATGATTGCCAAGACTTTCTTGTAATAATTTTGAGGCTCAATGTTTAAAACACATGGCCAAGTTAATGTGCACATTCCATGGTGAGGGTTACATTGTATCTTTAAATAGGCAAAGTGTTCAAAAGGAAAGCAGTTCATCACACAAATGTAAGACTGATGGTTTCACACTATGCAGATAGCACAGGAAGGGGTACCAATACTAGTGCATGGCAAGGCAGCAATGAATGCCTCCACCCCTATGGTGTGGAGAAACCAGTCCCTCACACTGAAATACGACTGATGGTCTCTTCACAGTATAAAGATGACTTCCTGGGTTACACAGTACACAGCAAGGCAGCAACGAATGCCTCCATCCCTATGGTGTGGAGAAACTAGTCCCTCACACTGAAACAAGACTGATGGTCTCTTCACAGTATAAAGATGACTTGCTAGGGTGCCCGGTCCACAGAAAGGCAGCAATGAATGCCTCCACCCCTATGGTGTGGAGAAACCAGTCCCTCACACTGAAATACGACTGATGGTCTCTTCACAGAATAAAGATGACGTGCTGGGTTACACAGTCCACAGCAAGGCAGCAATGAATGCCTCCACCCCTATGGTGTGGAGAAACCAGTCCCTCACACTGAAACAAGACTGATGGTCTCTTCACAGTATAAAGATGACTTGCTAGGGCGCCGGTCCACAGAAAGGCAGCAATGAATGCCTCCACCCCTATGGTGTGGAGAAACCAGTCCCTCACACTGACACAAGACTGATGGTCTCTTCACAGTATAAAGATGACGTGCTGGGTTACACAGTCCACAGCAAGGCAGCAATGAATGCCTGCACCCCTATGGTGTGGAGAAACCAGTCCTTCACACTTAAACACGACTGATGGTCTCTTCACAGTATAAAGATGACTTGCTAGGGTGCCAAGTCCACAGAAAGGCAGCAATGAATGCCTCCATCCCTATGGTGTGGATAAACCAGTCCCTCACACTGACACAAGACTGATGGTCTCTTCACAGTATAAAGATGACGTGCTGGGTTACACAGTCCACAGCAAGGCAGCAATGAATGCCTCCATCCCTATGGTGTGGAGAAACTAGTCCCTCACACTGAAACAAGACTGATGGTCTCTTCACAGTATAAAGATGACGTGCTGGGTTACACAGTCCACAGCAAGGCAGCAATGAATGCCTCCATCCCTATGGTGTGGAGAAACCAGTCCCTCACACTGAAATACGACTGATGGTCTCTTCACAGTATAAAGATGACGTGCTGGGTTACACAGTCCACAGCAAGGCAGCAATGAATGCCTCCACCCCTATGGTGTGGAGAAACCTGTCCATGACCCTTAAACAAGACTGACGGTCTCTTCACAGTATAAAGATGACGTGCTGGGTTACAAAGTCCACAGCAAGGCAGCAATGAATGCCTCCATCCCTATGGTGTGGACAAACCAGTCCCTCACACTGAAACAAGACTGATGGTCTCTTCACAGTATAAAGATGACATGCTAGGTTACACAGTCCACAGCAAGGCAGCAATGAATGCCTCCACCCCTATGGTGTGGAGAAACCAGTCCCTCACACTGAAACAAGACTGATGGTCTCTTCACAGTATAAAGATGACTTACGGTGGAACTTTATAATCCACAGCCACTCGAGAAGAATTATTTAACAACAAAGTAGATAGCGCATGGCTAGCTGACACACATTAAACTTACCTGCAGTCCTTTGACAAAGTTGATGACCGAGAAATCGTGGAAGAGGAATATATCCAAAAGGAGTTGGAATACTTTCTGGCCAAGTTTGAAAGGATGAGCCGGAGTCAGCAGGACCTGTAGGAAGGGAAAGGAAAATAATTTCTAATTATATCAAGGAATTCTCCTGATGACAACAATGGGTTGAATATTAATGATTTTGGTCGAGAGATAGATACTATGCAAATTAGGCTTGCCCTTCAACGACGTGGATGAGCACTGCATACTCAGTGCTTGTTGAGTGCACATGAAAAAAATCATGCCCTGGCTTAGGTGGGATTCGAGCCCATGACCTCCTGCTTACTCAAAACAGATCTGATTGGCTGATGTGCCGCGTTGCATACAATGTGCATGCTTGCATGTATCAGTCTTTCGTACGTAGTGTGGCATGGAGATAGAAAGGGTGATACTCAAGACTACTACGGACCTTGCCAATAAGCTGACTCAGGTAGAAGGTTGACGGTTTGGCCTGGAACTTCTCGATGCTCAGCAGGGAGGACACGGACTGCGGCAAGATGCGATGGATCGCAGTCACAGATGTTGCTATCCCAAAAATGAACACTAGAGGGAGCTCTGATAGATACTCACTAGAAAACAAACACAAACCAACAAACAATTTACCTTCGAATAAATTGCAATGCAACTGACTGTAGGTGTTATAAGGGTGAATAAAGAAAACTGACTGAGGTGGGATTTGAACCTGTAACCTCTAAGGTACAGTACCAGTGCTCTACCAACTGAGTAGAGGTTTGTGGCTTCTCCTGTGCTCTATTTATCATTATTATTATTATTTATTTCTGGTAATGAAACCCAGGATTCCTCAAAAGCGCCCTAGGTACTGTATCTCGCAAGCCTGATGAAACCTGTTATGGAAAGATGATGAGAAGAAGATACAGTTTTAGAGGTGGGAGGAAAACCCCAGAGTAATATTCTGAGTAAAACCCGCATAATCAGGTACGGACTGAAAACCCAATCCACTTGTGGACCAAGCTGGACTTGAACCCGGTCCACAGAGGTGAAACGCTGCGCCAACCTGACTCCTCAAATATATTTATCTTAAACTATGTGGGATATACAAGCTGATATCACCACAAAACCTGTTAAGCTTGAAAAGAATATGCAATTGGATCTTAAAACCAACTGATGACTAATACAAGGACATTTGAGTGTAAATACATCACACGTTCTTATTGAATTTCATTAGGCAGCAATTCTTTGATGACTAAGAACTTTTTTAAACTTTATTTTAACCAGTTGAGCCACACATCAAAATAAAACCTCAAAATTATTGCCAATACAATCCTGTACAAATCACAATTTTTTTTTTTTTCAGAAGCTGACATATTCAAGTTACCAACCATGGAAGGTCAAAATATCACACAGAAAGATCACAACAGGTTTAGTGAACAGATCTAACCTGCAAATCAGCACGAAATCTTGCAGCACTCGCGGCGTGAAACTCTCCAAGTCTTCAAACAGGATGACAACTGGCGGGAACTCGGCGTAGTTCTTGCTCGTCAGACTGCTGGATTGTCGCCTCTTGCTGCGGGGTGACTTCTTGGGGAGTTTGGCCGGAGAACCCTCCTCCTGCTGTGACTTCCTCTTCTGTTTCAGATCCCAGAGCGGAATGATGACTTCATTAATATTCATGAACTGTTGAGGGCTCTCTATTTATGCCTTCTTTAGGCATGAACTTAATTAAAGGTACAGTACAGGATTGGCAACATACCCAAACAGAAATGTTCACAGATTTACGTATAATTTTCAGGGTATGAAGATGGTGCTGGTACAAACAAACCCTTTAAATATTTCCGCCTGAAACTGTGTAATTTCAGGCACATGATGGATCAGACAAAGTGTGAGTGTTATTCTGTGACCTTTACCAATCATGTATTATACCTTTAATACCAGGCATACCATCCGCCATTACTGCAGTGTCCCCGCCCTCCTTTTGTCCGGCAACAAAATAATTTACACTCCACCCACTCTATACTATAGGCTGTACGTCCCCCTAATCAGGGGACGTACACCCTGAAGTATAAAGTGCGCCTGACGTAAATTCCTTTGTTGCCGTTCAAAATACGGGCAGGGACACTGCAGTAATGGCGGGTGTTTCCTACCTCCATGGTCGCGCTGTCGGATTAGTGTTTATAAACTGATACAAATGGTCAATCTATGGGTGCATTCGTTTAGCTAACACGAGTCGACACCAGTAAACCTCGTCCCCATTCTCTCGCTTGTTTTGTGTAGTATAGCACGACCATTCCCAGTAAGGGCTGACCTGTGTTATAGCTAAACGAATGCACCCTATGAGAAACACTGACCTTAGCAGTGTCACGATACCATGCTCCCAGGACTGGCATCGTGGCCGGGATCTTCTTCACGTTCAATTCTTCTTCGTCGTCGCTGATCTAAGTAGGCGAATATAAATGAATCAGAATATCAAACCTGGCTGCCTCAAGTACCTCCCCCCAAGAGCCTAATCAAACCACTCCCATTAGTCTTCACTTCCATACATCCCATAGACATAAATAACCTATAAACCGACAGCAGAGGGCGTGAGCACGTAATTTTGGAAACGGCTGCCATCTTAAAAAACTATGGGCAAACTTCTGCGTAACGCTGTGCTTGAGACACGCGCGGCACACGTAAACAATGGTTTTATTTCAAAATCTCACAAAAATTCTAAAAGAGGCATGTAATCTCGCGCTAGTTCCCTCTCATAAAATCAAGATGAAATTTCAAACACAAAAGTTTTCATTCAATCTTTCCATTATTTGAGAAAAATATATTACTGTGCAATGGTATAAACCTAATGCTCCAATGGGTTTAAAGTGGATACCAATTCGTTTTCATCTAGAATTTCCCGTTTGAATAAATCCTCTTTATTCAATCTTGCATAAAAGTATCTGTTTGGCAATGGTCGGGTGCCGTCACAATTACGGTACCCCGTCATGCATTTGAAAAGGGCGCTGTTGGTCTATTGGTTATTTATTTTAAGAAACAAGAAATTGTAGTGGTGTCAGTATATTATTTTGTACACCACCAATCATCTTTTATTGCAATCTGGGAAGCTGGAAAGCTAATCATGATGAGCAAAAGACCTGTGGGAAAATCCGGGACATGTTGTCCATGCCAAATATTCCTTGAACTCTGTGTTCCTTTCAGGAAAAATGTGCTCGCGCTATCGTCATAATAAGCACGTGAGCGCTGCTTCGCACAGCGCTTTGGTGGGTATGTGGTTTGGTAGGTCACCTACTTAACGTGGCCACCGTCATGACGGATGTAACCCCCATTCGCTTATACACGGGTGCGTCATCTAGTTTTTTTTTATATGTCTATGAATATGAAGACTTACAACGTCATCGGTACCCATCAGCTGGGAAACCAGGTTGGACATCAAGACCCGCAGGTTGTTGCAGTCCCTGGACAAAAGATTAGCAACATGAGGGGTCACTTGGTCCTTGAGCTGGCTGATGATAGTGGTGAACGTTGTGCTGTGGTCTGGCACGTTAACACCTTAAAAAGGACAAGTAATAGGTCATGCATGATCAAATAGTATTTACAAGTCACCCATATATTTAACCTATTAACCCTAACCCTCAACACCCATATCACAAGACAAGAGCTGTTTACCACACATTACCTCAGTCTCCACAGGGGAACTGGATTATAAACCATGCATTACCACACAAACCACAATGTAGCACTTGTATTGTGGTGTTCCGGATGCCAGACTTACCACAGGAAAAACATGTACGGTCAAAATCATATATTATCTATTTATAGTATACCGAAACAGAAATCGTGACAGATTTACCCATAACTTACACGGTATAAAGATGGTGATGGTAGAAACATACTGTTAAAATGTTCCCGCCTGAAATTATGTATTTATCCAGAAAAGAGTCAAACCAATGACCAAAAACAATTTTGATCTTTTAAAGATAAAAAAAAAAACAGTGAAAAGACTCTATATGCAATGCGCAAGTACGCGTGAATGGAACCAGTAGCGCCTCCTGATGACACTTGCCGTCATTGTGTGGTTGAAGTGCAGAGCATTGTGCAGAATTGATCGTCAGATTTTGGGCATATTGGCCGCTTCGATAACGCACCTGTATCAGGCATGCAACTCAGATTTAACAAAAAACAAGGAAATTCCAAACTTTACAAGATTTTGTGCAGTGTTTTTCTATTTTCCATGGCATAAAATTGAAGTGAAAAAAGAGGAAATCAGCTGATCCGAGGAAAAGTTGCATGCCTGCTGTATAGAACACAAACGCAGATATGCAAATCATAGTAGATGTACAAAAGATGTACAAAATGTTGTGTTTTCCATAGATTTGTGCACAAATATGGATGCGCTTATAGTAATTTTAATATATATACTCTCTATGGACTTGTGTGCATTAGGCCTAAAAAAAAAATTGTTGTGTTGCCCTCAGCGACCGACCGTAAAATGCCAAATCCTTGGGTCGGGATTTTTTTTTTTTTTTCTCTGAGTCCTAAAGTATAAAAACTCACCATTTTTGACAGAAAATGTAAGATTTAGCAGTAAAAAAGCCTCAGAACGACCCATGGACTGTTGATTTATAAGCCCTGGTGACCATACATCCTGTATTTATTCTTAAATGTTTGAAAGTCGGCCAAAAAAAAAAAGCAAAAAAAAAATAATAATCGACCGACCGACCCAAAATTAAAATTTTTCCACTTGAGGGCAACACAACAATTTTTTTTTTAGGCCTTACCTTCCCAAAATGCTATCACTGTAGTTTGACGATTTGGAAAGTTTCAAACCATCATTAAATTAAAAAAAAGAAAATTTCCCTGACCCATCTTGGCTTGGGCAGAACGGCCAACTTTTGGACTAATATTGGACACACAAATATTGCTCAATGCTATTTAAACATATCAACTAACCAGCAATAAACGCTGCCGTTGGGATCTCCCTGACGACTAGCCGGGGTCGTTGCCGTGGCGACAGACCATCCGGATGAAATCCTCCGTGTGCATTTTTGTTGAACTGGATCAAGTCTGTGAATATCTCCTCGTTGACTTCTGACTGCAGGGCCTAACAAAAAACAAAAAACAAAAAAAAAAATTGAAATCATAAAATTTATTTTCGTCTCTGTGATACAGTTTGTTAAAAAAAAGGTTTGAGTCAGACTGGATTTAACCGACTAACTGTGCAATTCCAGCGTAACTGACATGACAACAAGTGGCATTTGGTGTCATGTCCGTTACGGTCACAAGAAGTGCATTTTCTCTACAACTGTTCAATGAAATTACATAAAATTGACTACATATGTCACTGATAAGTGATAGTTAAATGTGTCTGATAAGCCTAATTCAAATTGTTTGCAAACTGCCAATCATACTTTGTGATCCTCTAAATAAGGCAAAAAATGTGTGATTGTCATGTCCGTTACGCTGGAATTGCCCTACTACAGCTTTCTAATTCTTACATGCTGCACTGATAGAAATAGATGTGTTGACTTGGTCTCGGACTCAAATGGACTGGACTCAGTCTCGTACTGACTGGACTCAGACATAGCACTGGGTTCTGTGGTGGATTTTTTGGGGGGCGGGGCATACAAATACAAATACTGATTTTTTTACTTTTAAATTTTTTTGTTTATATCTTCATTAATTATGCATTAAGCAATATTCTGAAAGCACTTTTTTCCCTTTCCCAAATTTGTTTACAGGTGACCTTTACAGAACCATATTGGGTATGTATTTTACACACAAATTTAAAGACAAGGATGATGTTCGATATAGCCAAATATTCAGTATAGCGGTGTTCGTTGTAGAGGCATTCCACTGTACTCGCTAAGTAAGACATTGCATTGATCCAAAGGCTGAATGGGAGGGCTAAGGAGGCGGGGCTATGGAATCCCCACCCTTATGCAGCTGTCAACTGTAAGACACACTAAATGACCCCCCTGGAATTGTGCGTCACTTGTTCAAAGTGCGTCAAGTTTTCATGTACCAAGACAGACCCAGTGTCCTAATCATGATGGACGTTCGTCAACCATGACGGAACAATTAGTCAGTTTTGTGACGCACTATTTCTTGATTCTGACGAACCATTACTGTCCTAGTGACGGACCAACCATTGGCAAAGACAACCCTGTGTGTGCAGCGCAATTTATACACAAGTCTATGGAGTTTAAAATGACTGACATTGACGCACCCATTCATCAATGTTGTGATGGCTTCAATGATGGTACCCTACGTCAGAAAAGTAAAGTAAATGACCCATCCATGACGCACCTTTCCCGGCGGTCCCATAGTGCGTCTTACATTTGACAGCTGCATTAGAAATGAAAACTTTAACATTGGCATAAGCACTGTGTCATTACCTCAATGTCTTCACTGATTTTATCCCATAGTGCTTCGTATGTGTTGCATCTGAACCACGTATCGTCTACATCTTCGCCATCTCTGTTCATATAATCACCAGGATTCAAGGGATTCTTCACATCCTTTCCTTTGAACACAAAGCAGCCCTGGGTGTGCAGAAAGAAAACGGTCAATGATGGTGATAGATATAACATACAACTTCATACATAAAGGCAGCGTACAGGATTTGCAAGGCCTCCGAAAAAAATGTATTGAGTTTGAGACAGAAAATGGACTCAACAGTTCGTAAACAGTGCAAACAGTCACCATGGGAATTCTTGGTTCATCAGATGCTGGGTTTTTCAAGGAAATCAAGATTTATTGTCTTTTCCAAAGATTGTTCGTCCCAACGATTTTTGGAACAAACATAAAGGACACCCTCACTTCAGTTGTTTTAGTTATCCCATTTCACTTAAGGTATGAAGATGGTGCTGATAGAAACATACCGTTAAAATATTTCCACCTGAAATGCTGAATTTACCCAGAAATTATTAAAAGGAAGACCGAAAACAGTTTTGATCTCGGGGTAAGATCAAAACTATTCTGCATGTTTTATGAGAAAAATTGAGTCGGGTTTTCGCTATTTTCTTGTGATTCAGATGTCCGATTGAGCTCAAATTGTCACAGGTTTATTATTTTATGTACATATTGGATCAGACAAAGTATGAGTGCTGTCCTGTGACCTTTACCAATCATGTCTTGTACCTTTAAGAGGCCCTTTTAGGAAATTGACGATTAACTTCAATGTGCATCATTGAATTGCCAAAAACAAGTACCCCTAAAACTCGGTTTTCAGATACAGGTATGCTACAAGTTCGCAACTGAGATTGAAGTTCATCAAATCTTGTGATATATCTTGTGATATAACACCTTTTCTGTAATGTCAGTCCAAGTGGAATTCTTTGCCCTAAACTAAGTTGCAACGATCGTAACCCCCAGGTATGACATGGGTCTATATTAGGTCCATAGACCTTATTGCAAATACTTACCACGAAGGATTGTACAGTTGGATTAAAAAGGGTACAATGGTGCCATGGAATAAGTCCTTCACAAAAATGCCTTTTGTTCAGTCTTTTTTATCAATTAAAAATTAATTTCAATTCCATGGGCCTGTGAAGGCACCATAGCGCCCTTTTTATCATCATATGATTTTATATTTTAATCATCATATCTGTTTTCGAGGGTTGACCTTCTGTACGTCACTAATTTATAGCGACGTGCAGGCCTGTATCACACAAGCAGTTGATTTGTTTTTGCGGATACTCCTAAAATCCTTTGCAGTTTTTTTTTTTTATAATTATGGTCTATATCTCCATTTCTGTTTTCCTTTCTCCATGGTCAGACCAAGGCAAGGGTTTCTTGTCAGAGCCTACTAACAGAAGGCCTAACACAGGGGTGGGCAACCTTTATGAATCAATGGGCCAGAAACGAGGAATGGAAAATTTGGCGGGCCGCACTATGGTCAACAATGTACTTTCAATTTCAAACATTCAGTAACAAGGAATTTCTTAGAGGGCAACCCCACTAAGGAACACAACCTGACAACTAAGCTTTGTTTGTGAAAACTTGTCAAAGCAATACCGATATGACACAATATTGATACCGCGCTGTGTGGAATGTCAGACAAGTCGACCGGTGGGACAACTCGACTTGAGACAGGTCGACCGTTGGGACAGGTCGACCGGTGAGACAGGTCGACCGGTGTATACATACCGTGTATCGAAGCGATTCACGGCTTCCCCCCGATCCGAAGCTGTGGCTCAGCTCAACGCGTGCTGAATAAGGGCCCCATCCGCTGAGACAGGTCGACCGCGGCTGTATGCATGCCGTGTATTGAAGCAATTCACGGCGTTCCCGTTGGCTCAACGCGCGCTGAATAATGGTCCCGTACGCTGAGACAGGTCGACAGCTGTATGCATGCCGTGTATCAAAGCGATTCACGGCGTTCCCGACGGGCTCAACGCGCGCTGAATATAAGGGCCGTGACTTTTGTTCGGAGGAAGCTATTTTTTGATTGGCCTACGTTTCTTTGCCTTAAAAAAGAAAAGAAAAAGCATCAGTCAATGAAATGATTAAAGGTAATATCATACTTTGGTAGCATACCGAAACAGACATTTTCACAGATTTACCTATAAATTATACAGGGTATAAAGATTTTGGTGGTAGAAACATACAGTTAAAATGTTTCCGCCCGAAATTGTGTATTTATCCAGAAATTAGTAAAACAACAACCGAATATCTTTTTGATCTTTTAAAAGATCAAAAATAAAAGAGAAAAGACTTATTAAAGAAATACTGTGTCGGTTTTCACTGTTTTCTCAAAAAGTGGGCAGGCGTATGGGACTGAAATTTTCACAGATGACTGTTGCTGCATCTTCCCTGATATTTGTGCCCATAAATCTGCACAAAAACCAAACTATGCTATTACCTTTAATTTGTTTGATTCAAAGATAGAACATTGTCGTTCTTTGCCTTCGTATTGTGAATTATTTTATGAATTTTTGTATGCGTAAGGTTTGCTGATATAAGTATTTTAAGTGAATCGAATGTGTGATAAATAAATAGATTTTCTTAACAGGTATTTTTGGATTCAGGGTAGTGAAAGGATCATTCTGACCATGGAGGGTGATTTCTACCTTGTTCTGACACTTGTTTCATGCTTGCACTCCGAATTGAATTATGATTAAAGTGAATCTTTGGGGGGCTTTAAGGGGCACTTCTTGTGCTTGTCTAAGCATGAAGGAAGCCCTACATGGCAGACCTTTTGCACTCGAATTGAAATCGTTGGAGTTGATCTTTAAAACCTGCTGGCTCTCGGACTATATCCAGCGCGTGATGAGCCCACGTGGAAGCCGTGAATCGCTTCATTTAACGGCATGTATGCAGCACACGATCGGTCGACCTGTCTGACCGGACGGGACCGTCCTATTCAGCGCGCGTTGGGCCAACGGGAACGCCGTGAATCGCTTCCATCCACGGCATGCATACAGCGGTCGACCAAGTCGAACCCGACAAGGCCCTTATTCAGCGCGCGTTGAGCTCTGTTTTCCTTCCTCCATGAGCCAACTAAACGGGAACGCCGTGCTTCGATATATCTCACCGTTCAACCTGTCTTACCGGTCGACCTGTCTCGACCTATCTCACCGGTCGACCTGTCTCAACGGTCGACCTGTCCCAACGGTCGACCTGTCTCAAGTTGAGTTGTCCCACCAGTCGACTTGTCTGACCCCCGCTGTGTGAAGCACATGTAAAAAAAAAAACCAGTTTTTTTTATTTTGGATGCGTCTCGCGGGCCGCACAAAAATCAATGGCGGGCCGCATGCGGCCCACCCCTGACCTTACAGAATCCTGAGTAATCCCGGAAATCCTGGGATTTTAGTTTAGGGGCAAGATTATGATGATATTGTTGGCCATCCATATGACAGTGTGATATGCAGGAATGAGTTGACTGAAGTTAGGGACGACTTTTGTATGTACATAATTTATGCCCCTAAACTCTAGGAATAGGCCAAACCCAGAATCCCAAAATAACAAATTAGCCTAGGCCCTACCTTGGAAACAGATGATGTTTGCAGAGAATCAGCTGACATTATTCCATCCACAACAGCAAGATTTGAACAATTGAAGGCTTGATATTGGAAGACAATTTCTTGAACTACTGTCAGCAGACTGTGTTTGTATACAACATGCAACTATTATTATTATACAATTATTATTATGCAATTAATGCAACAACAGTATACTAGATTAGAAGATTCATTGAGCTAGGAAGATGCGTGCACATTGGCAAGCAAAATCAAAACAAAAACACGGAACTCTAAAAATGCACGTGCACGTAACCTTTCGTGTCCGACATAATTGTCTTAAATACCGCCCTCTTACGGCAGAATGCACCGCTGTGGCTACATCAAATTGTCTAGAGCTAGGGCTAGGCCTTGTTATTTCCCTGCTGTAAATAGCCATAGCCGTAATACCCTCAAGCGACATTGATGTATAATTCGCCGTATGAGGGCGGCAGACATGTAACCACACACGTGGATATTATTATTATTATTATATTATGCCTGGAAAACATAAAAAGCGAGTTTTTGTCCGTGCCACACATAAATGATTTATGACTCAACGCAGTGAACATTGGCGTATTTTTCGTTTTGTCAGATTTGGCTCCAAATTGTAAAATTCTGTTGTTTTAGTGACCGTCCTAGGTAAGTCATAAAAAGTCTGACCGTGGCTGATTGAGCCTGACGGGATGATTTTTGTTACATTTTTGCTGTGTGTATCACTGTATGAATGAAAACGCGTTATTTTTCTCCAGAGGAAAACGAAAGCAAGAAGCAAGAAATGTGTTCATATTATTAATTATCAGTGCCCGGTACTATAGATGCAACGAGCCTATTAACTAACCTTAATTGGTGTGTCTATGGTATTGGTAACTTGGACCACTTTCACTTGGGGACCTTCACTAAGGTACCCGGAAGTACAGTGTGATGATGCATGTGAGGCGGTGTATGTATAGCACGTGTGTGTGTTGCAGTTTGAATTCTTCACATGCCTATATATTGGCATACCAGTCAGAGTCAGTGACTAGTGAGTGATAACGGCCACCACTCGAGTTTGTTTTTTATTACCAGACAATGTGCTTTAATTTGCTTAGAATTGTGACAAGAAATATTCTTTTGGAGTTTGAATTGTTTTTTTTTTGTTCCTCTTATTTAATAAGATTTTGGAAAGTTGCAAGCTCAGCCAGTGTTTTGAATACATTCATGCATCTTGGAAGATAAACTGCATCTAAAAACTCAAAAATGAATATTCATGAGACCTTGATAATACAATTATTATCCTTTCCCCGAGACAATATATTTTTATCATCGGGCAATAAAATCAAGTTCATTTACGACATGCATTATTCATAGGGGAGGTTTATTGTTATGCATAATTGCATATATTAACTCACACTTTTATACCGCATCCCTGATTTTGCTGTATATGATCTTGGAAAAATTGGTGTAATTATTCAATGCTTTGAGGGTTTTTTATGGTGACATCAAGGTATATAATATCCATGATTTATTAAGGAAATGACAAAATCTATGATTAAAGGATATTTTGGTGTTTGTCAAAGAAATACAGATTCATGTGCACACGGGTATCAAGGAAGATACAGTGACAGTCATCTGTGAAAATTTCAGTCCCATACAGTGCCCACTTTTTGAGAAAATAGTGAAAAATTGCCACAGTATTTCTTAAGTCTTTTCTCTTTTATTTTTTATCTTTTAAAAGAACGAAAAGATTTCCAGTCGTTGTTTTACTTATTTCTGGATAAATACACCATTTCAGGTGGACAAATTTTAACGATATGTTTCTAACCACCACCATCTTCATACCCTGTAGGTAATACGTAAATCTGTAAACATTTCTGTTTTGGTTTCTTACCAAAGTATGATACTACCTTGAAGGTATAGTATTATACTTTGGTAGCATACCGAAACAGAAATTTTCACAGATTTACGTATAACTTACAGGATATAAAGATGGAGTTGGTAGAAACATACCAATAGAATTTTTCTGCCTGAAATGCTGTGCCTGCAGGTACTATATCCAGAAAAAGAGTAAAACCAGTGACCCAAATAATTTGTTTGACCTTTTAAAGATAAAAAAATAAACGCGAATACTGTGACCGATTTTCTCACAAGGTGGGCACCGTATGGGACTGAAATTTTCACAGATGACTGTTACTGTATCTTCCTTGATATTTTTGCCCATGAATCTGCATTTCTTTGACAAAAAACAAAGTACGATATTACCTTTAAAATTTTGGAATGTGGCAAGCTCAGCTACAGTTTTGAAAACATCGCCACATCCATGCAACTTGCAAGATAATAGGAGAATTGCAAATGAATATTACTATTATTATCGGTGCAGTTACTTTAAGAGAAATAGAAACTCAAAAATGATTATTCATTTGACATTACAATTATTATCTGTTATCTGAGGCAATATATTTTTATTATTGGGCAATAAAACCAAATATGCGTTATTCATAGGGAGGGTACTGTAATTAAAGCATATGAATTTACATTTTTATACAGCGTCCCTGATTTTGCTGTATATGATCAGGGAAAAGTTTGTGTAGTTATTCAATGCCATGAGTTTTTTTTGTGTTGACATTAACTTGGTTTACGCAATATCCCTGATTTATCAAGAAAATTACAAAAATCTATGTGTGTTCGTTAAAGACCCATAACTTAAATTGAATATTGTACTACTTCTCATGTTATATGATTGAGCAAAATAAGGCCAAGTGTATAAAAAGAGCATGTTTAGCACCCTGCCATTTTGGACAAAAAAGGAAGGAAGTGGCCTTTTTTCTTTTCTTTTTTTTTCAAAAAATGGCTGACCGACCCATTCTTCCAACCAAGGCCCACAGCCAAGGAAATGACTAAAAATGCAAGTATATATTTTTATCGGAAAAGCTGTAAAAATAATTTTCCCCAAAAACACATTTCTGGTTTCATAAAAAAAAGTAAAACAAAAAAGCAGGCCGCCTACTAAACGGAAGCAGGTGAGGATGCTAAACAGGTTTTTTTTTACCAGGCCTCATGAATTTTACATGGGAACAGTATTACAAGTCTTTTAATAGTCAGGAACTTTGCACCTTTGCAGTAAAATTAACTGTAAATTGTGGGACAGTTGTGCTAACATTTTGTGGTACGGTCAAAATGGTATAAAATGGTAAAGTCCATTTTTGCATTTGGATTGGACCATAGAGCTACAAACAGATGATTGGACCCAGTATAATTATAAACTGGGGCGCTGTACTCAATTTTGAGACTCCATGGTCATGCTCAAGCGCTTGATTCCCCAAATTCTGCAGCGCCCCAGTTACTGGGTCTACATTTGGGCATAATGCGTGGTCATGTGATGTGGTCATGTGATGTGGTGTGGTCATGTGATGCGGTGTGGTCATGTGATGTGGTCATGTGATGTGGTGTGGTCATGTGATGTGGTGTGGTGATGTGATGCGGTGTGGTGATGTGATGTGGTGATGTGATGTGGTGATGTGATGCGGTGTGGTCATGTGATGTGGTCATGTGATGCGGTGTGGTCATGTGATGTGCTCCTGAACTTCTTTTTTGGTTGTCACAAGGTGGTCATCCATGGCAAAGACTGAAAATGGACTGAGGCTGCAGACGCTCTGCACGAATGAACAGCATTACCTCAAGTGCCTCCTGCAGTACGAGAAACGAGTGGCCTGGCTGCCAATCTACAAGGAATGGGTGAATACGCACATGGGACGGTGGGCGATAGACCAACTGGATGTCACCTTACCAGCAGGAGAATCACTGAAGGTGCTTGGAGTTGGCAGTGGAGAAGGTAAAGGGTGTTCGTCAGTGGGAGACCAATTAGGGCCTGTTTGTTAATAATGCACACTCAGGATCAAGGATTCTACTGATCCGGGGGTCGATTTCACTAAACTCATCGTAACTTACTATCAGTCGTAGGACTTTTGATGCATATTGAAGCCCTACGTCGGAAAGGCCCCCTGCGATGAGTTATCCTTCGTAACTCGAGTTACGATCGATCGCAGGGCTTCGTGAAATGCACTCCGGATCCCATTGTAGCGTACCCTTCATAGGAGGTGGATCCCTAAATCTGGGATCCTTTGCGTTAAACAAACAGGCCCTAAGTAGGGGGAGGACTGTCAATGAAATTACCCGGTCATCCTTGTATGACCAGTACTTTTACCGGTATAGTTAACATCTTTGATCATGAGATTCATTGCAATAAACAAAGTACAACTGTACTAGATGTTAGCAGTAGCATAACAATGGGGGAGTGGCACAGGGAGAGGGGGATATGGGCCGCGGTGGGTAGGGGGGACACGTGAACCCCAAAATGGGCTGTGAATTCATACGAAAAATTCAATATAATTGCGCTAAAATTTTGTACACAAAATCCAATGGTCTGTCTATCTGCATAAATGGTCTACATCTGATATACATCTGAATTCAATTGTTATTTTCCCCTTATTTTACTCGTCTTGTAGGGGACGTGGAGTTCCAATTGCTGACCCGTGTCCTGACCAAGTATCCGGCCATCCATAACACCGTCGTGGAACCCAGTCCGACCCAAATCAGCCTGTACAAGAACCTGATCCGGGAGAAGGGAGCCGAGTTGGACGGCGTGGAGTACGTCTGGCACGCCCAGACACTGGGAGAGTTCAAGGAGACCAGTGAGGAGTCAGGGGACCAGACCAAGTTCCATTTGATCAGTGCCTTGTACTGTCTGTACTACGAGTCGGACATGGACGCGGCCTTGGACTTTCTGTACAGTAGATTGGAGCCGGGAGGTATCCTGCTCACTGGACTTGAAACAGGTATGCAGATGTAGGCGATCATGGCAACTGTTTCTATGGCAACCTCAGGGCATATCCCAAAACTTGCTTATTTTCGTTTCCCTTTGATGTTTCATACATAAACTGTAGCTGTACCAATTACATTAAGACACTGAGCTGCCTTTAATTTTCTTTCAAGTAATATTCCATAGAACTGAATCTCCGAAGTAATATTAAATTAATACAATTGACAAGCTGCAGCAAACTGCATCTCGACTAAAATATTCATCTGAAATAAATAACACTCGAGAGTTATGATGGCTTAAAGGTAGTTTCATACTTTGGTTTTTGTCAAAGATATGCAGATTCATGGGCACAAATATCAAGGAAGATACAATAACAGCCATATCTGTGAAATTTTCAGTCCCACACGGTGGCCACTTTTTGAGAAAACAGAGAAATTCTCACAGTATTTTCTAAATCTTTTCACTGTTATTTTTGATTTTTAAAAGATCAAAATTGTTTCTGGATAAATACAGCATTTCAGGCAGAAACATTTCAACGGTATTTTTCTACCATGACCATCTTTATACCTTGTAAATTCTAGGTAAATCCGTGAAGATTTCTTTTTCGGTATGATGTTAACGAAGTATTATAGTAGCTTTAAGTTTTGATCAGAGCAGAAAATATATTGCCCTCTTAAGATTGCACATGACTCTGATACAGACTACTGCTTACAGATTGATACAAGATTACATATCGTCAGCCTTATAGAATAATTGCCTAAGTCATTATTTGACCAAAAATTGTCAAGCATGTGACTTCGGCATATTAGAAGTTTTTTGTTGTTTTCCTCAAAAGTAGTGACAATGACTTAGGCTGACGATATGACAAACATCATAAATGCACTTGTTTTTTTTTCCCCTCGCTCTTTAGCAAGGTGCGATATGATAAAGATTGAGAAGCATTTTCGCCTGTCGTCAAGCAGCATGGACAAGATCCTCTGTGCAGACGACATCTGCGCATTCTACAACAAACATCGCATCGCATACACCATTTTCGACCAGCCCGACGACCAGCACGAGTTTGACATCACCGACTGCTTCGACGACGCATCGCACGAGGGCGCTTTGGTGATGGACTTCCTCTCAGATGTGGTGGACTTTTCCAAGAATGTGTCCCAGGCCGTCCTGAAGGAATTCCGCGATTATCTAAAGGGCCTGGCCACGGTCAAGGACGGTAGATTCTTCCTGTTTTACGAGTCTGATTACATAGTATCAACTAAAACCTGAAATGCCAAATCCTAAAAAAGGAACAACTTGTCCTAACACCAGAAAAATTTTTTCATATATTTCAGAGGCATACAATTCTCTTGATTATTTTCTTTATTTCAGTACTAGCATAGTTTTTATGACATTAAAATTAAATATGGGTTTTAGTATTGAAGTCGATTAATTATTGATTGGAGAGATATTATTTTTGTAGTTAACATATAAACTGATTAGGATTTTGTTTTGTAGTCTGCATATATTCACCATCGCAATATCTCAGGCGACTTGAGGTGGCAGGGATCTAGCTCAGAACGTAACTCTTAATGGACATACTTTGGTAGCATACTGAACCAGAAATCTTCACAGATTTACCTCTAACTTACAGGGTATAAGGATAGTGATGGTAGAAACATACCATTAAATTTTTCTGCCGAAATGCTGTATTTATACAGAAAAAAGTAAAACCAGTGATCAAAAAGACAAAGAAATACTGTGGCCATTTTTCACTGTTTTCTCAACTGTGGGCACCGTGTTGGACTGAACATTTCACAGATGACTGTTACTGTATCTCCCTTGATATTTTTGCCCATGAATCTGCATTTCTCTGACAAAAACCAAAGTATGATATTACCTTAAAGCCATTGTTTTATGCAATTCCAGCTGAGATTTTGCCCCTCAGTGTTTGCCATCCTCAGTGAGGTTTATAAGGGAGCCGGAGCACTTCAAAATTTAACTGCCGGTAATAAAAAGCAGTACTGCTGGTGTTTTTTTGTGTGTACCAGTAACCAGTGTGTATGTTCTGATCAATGAAAATCTCAACCGCATGAATAATTTCATATAATTATGCAGCCTAAGGTCAAATCCAGAGCGAGGAACCCATTCTTTGAAAGAAACTCATCTTTCAATGGACTACTGGTTTTCATTGACAAAAGCGTTTGACACACACTGGAGGCTAAGCCTGTATATATGCAGTGGCCCATTTATAATGAGCTCATTACGAGAGCAACCTGATGGGGATGGTGGTACCATTAAAAAAAAAATCCAACAGGTCCGCTCTTATACATGGGTTTACACTTCGAAAAGTGCTCATGCGTGATAGTGCCTCGTTTTGAAGTCGTGATCAAAACCGCCAAAGTGTTAACCAGTGTATTGTCTTCGACAATGGACAGGTTTACACTTCTAAAAGTGCGCATGCGTGGAAGTGCCTCGTTTTGAAGTTGCGATCAAAATCTAAGATGGCCGCCAAGATGTAAACCTGTGTGTTGCCAGCGATTACATTTTAAAGTGCTCCCTAATGCTCAGAAAGAGAATAATAGCCTATGCCTTTAAAGGTCATATCATACTTTGGTTTTTGTCTAAGAAATACAGATTCACAGACAAAAATATCAAGGAAGATACAGTAAGTCATCTGTGAAAATTTAAGTCCCATACGGTGCCCACTTTTTGAGAAAACAGTGAAAAACGGCCACAGTATTTCTTTAATCTTTTCTCTTTTCTTTTTGATCTTTAAAAGATCTTTAAAAGATCAAAAATAATTTTGGTGACTGGTTTTACTCTTTTCTGGATAAATACTGCAATTCAGGCAGAAAAATTGTAACAATATGTTTCTACCATCACCATCTTCATGCCCTGTGGGTTATAGGTAATTCTGTGAAGATTTCTGTTTTGGCAAAGTATAATACCAAAGTATAATACTACCTTTAAATAATAAACAAAGATAATCACCATGCCAATTACAATCTGTACTGTAATGGGTATGTCAATGAGGCTTGCTGTGTTATACATGTATACAAAAAAATTGATTTCACATCAACGACCCAATCGTATTACATCATTCACAGAACGGTTTCAAAGTGATGTCATCATGATGTCATCAAGTGGTATATAAATCATGAACTTTTGAATGTGTCTCACTTCGTACTTAAACAAACTAATTAATTTCTTTTCTTCAAATAATCGTCAATCAACCACAAGGCAAACTGACTGAAATTAAAGTCATTGAAAAGTGAACAAAGAAAAATTGACTGGAGTGGGATTCGAACCGGCGACTTCCTGAATACCGTAACGTCTTCATCTAAATTTGTTCCTTGTACAGCTTAGACATTGAAGCAGATAATGTCTGATTAGTGTCAGAATTTGACCAACTCATATTTTATATACTAAACATCTCTGAATGACACATAGCCCAATCCCACACATACAGGTTGTAGGTATTTTTCTCTATTTGTAATTACCTTTACAGCTCAGTATTTTAAATTTTTCACGTTTTAAAAGATAAGTGTGCAACTCTTTGACCTACAAACAGGCACTAGTATTTTTATACGAAATTCAACTGAAATCTTACTTCACTTGATATGACATAATATACAACTCGTGCTCTTTTTCAAAATACTATTTTCTTAATGTCAGCGTTGAAGGTTGACACATACTCAGGTGATGTAATGTGTAGTTTATACCAACTATCACTGTGGCTTGTGCTTTAAAACTCTAAGAACGAGCAATTAAAGAAATCCTGTATTTTATTATGCATAACTTATTTATCATAGCATTGTACAGCATTTTAAAGACCTAGTAAAACGCATATTGAAAACAGATGAGAGTTTGCCAAAGTGTTATTGGTGAATTAAAAAATGCACATGGGACGTTTCATATTTTTACAAACTAGAGTGTATATGAAGAAAAATAATAAAAATTCTGGATGGTTTGATCAAATTTGTGTAATTCTCTCACTGAGGGCGCTACACATGCATGGATCGGTGATACCCTGTCCAATATATTGATACAATGCGTGAACGCAGTTAACCCACGTAAACTGATGACGTGCAATGGGGTAGTCGCCGCCGGGCAGCATGATTACGCATGCGTGATAGCCGTTGGCGAGTCCCCTTCACGCAAATTAGGTAATAATGTGATCACCTTTTTACAAAACTGTCTTTGGCTCAAAATTGGCAAATTTGTGGTTCTTTTTCCGGGATAAAAAATCATTCAATTGTTTGTTCTTATTATGTAAGTATAGGAAAACTATTCAAATAGTCATTTATGAGGAAAATTTTTATATTTCTCTATTCGTTTTACTACGTCTTTAACTGTGGTGTATAAGATTTTCAATTATAATGTAAGTAACCTGATCAATGGTAAATTTTATCCAAGTTTGATCAACTTCTTGGATATTTTTAACTGAGTAAAATGAAACCAATAACAAAATGATTAAGGATTGGGTTAGCACATATGTTAGCACATATTCATAAATATATTTTCTATACAATCCAAGGGCCTATAAGAACAAATAAATTCATTTACACTCCACGTGGTTTCACTATATAGACAAACTTGTCCAAATATGGGAATATTGCTAAGCAAATGCGTTTCCTAAGCAAAAATCAGCTGGGAGCCAGTTGCAAGCGCCACATAAAGTGCATGGCCAGAATTTTGGTTGGTAACCTGATTTTGCTAAGCAGAACTGATGGGTGGTTAGCGTTTATATTTCTGTCTGCCAGAACAGCTGTATAGAGTCGACCGATTGCGCGACCAATATTTACATATCATCATGTGACTTATATTGCGTATTTTTTAATCTCATTTGGTGCACAACAGTGAAAACGAGCAAAGACAACTATTGTATCATCCATATTCTTCTCTGCATATTTCAACAGCTGTTCTGTGCTAAATGGGATGAAAAAAAAACCCGAACATTTTACGTGATGGCATGCAAATATTAGTCACACAATCTGTCTAGTTATTGGCTTCCAGCTCACTGTATGTCATGCTGCTATGAACGTGCATAAAATTAAGCATTAGTAATTGATCAGTCTTTGACTATTCCCATGCGGTATTTCAACAATGTTTAAACACCTGTGTTTATGAAGTACACAGTTCTACAGTCTTTTAAAGGTAATATCATACTTTGGTTTTTGTCAAAGAAATATAGAATCATGGGCAAAAACATCAAGGAAGATACAGTAACAGTTGTGAAAATTTCAGTCCCATACTGTGCCCAGAAAACAGTGAAAAACGGCTACGGTATTTCTTAATTTTTTTTTTAAATATTTTTGATCTTTTAAAAGATTTTTGGCCGTTTTGCTAATTTCTGGATAAATACACAATTTCAGGCGGAATCATTTCAACGGTATGTTTCTATCACCACCATCTTCATACCCTGAAGGTTATACATAAATCTGTGAAGATTTATGTTTCAGTTTCTGACCAAAGTATGATACTACCTTTAAAGACACATTGCCAGTTTTCCAGGTTGATTTGATCATGGTAAAAGATTTAAATCTGTAATTAATAACATAATATAGCTGTCCTCAGCCCAAGATTGATTGTTATGTCAGATCACATTGCAACAATTGATGAAAATGCTGGCCATTATCATTATAAGTTTGAGAATTAAAATCATGGTCTGCGCTTTTATCAGTTTTTACTTTTTTTAAAATATATTTTCTTTCTGTTTACAGTATCAATACAATATATTATAATGCTTAGTAATTTTTCAACCTTGGGCTTGTAAATTAGCAGTTTAGAATTAACAGCAATTTTTTGTTATCCTGAATTGGCCTCAAAATATGGCAAAGCATACGAGTACCCTACCGAAAGTTAACTTGCCCAAAGGTTCTGAATAATATTTTACTTTGAACAATTCTTACTGATTAAATAGCAGTTCAAATTTACTGCCACCTCTGTCCTGGGTAAATGCAAATGGCATTAAAATGCTGTAATTTGTTTCAAGAGCTTAACATTCATAGTAAGTTTTGGCTGGCAACAGGATGTTTTACTAAGCAGGGGTAGTTCTGCTTAAGCAAATTTTGGTGCTTATTAGCAGCTCAATGAAATTGGGTAATTATACATCATTTTAAAGAAACATTAAAGGGATGGTACAGAATTGGTAAGACAAAATACACTTCATGACCACAGATTCACATAAAACTTACACAGTATAATGGTGATGATAGGAGAAAACATCCCATGAAATGTTTTTGTCTGAAATGCCATATTCGCTGAGAAATAAATGAAACTATTTTCCGATTGGAATAAATCGCTTCGAAGCATTTTATTCATTCGTTGAAATGTGTACAGTTCTCCGTACACGGTTTTTCACTCTTTTCTCGTGACCCAGATGGCTGATTGACCTCAAACTTCTACAGGTTTGTCAGTTAATGTATATGATGGATTACATAATGTGATTTCACTGTCAGCAACGGTTTTGTCGCAAAAACCAGTTCTGTACCATCCCTTTAAATGAATTGAATGACTTGATGAATAGAATGACTATCAAATAAATGAATAATATGGGAATAAATTAAAAAACCAAGAAATGATACATAATTTACATTTGTACTAAAAATATTTTATACAAATGGTTAGGTCTGTCATCTGAAATATATATGCTGCACTGCCTGTTTATATTTCTAAGATATTTAAAGGGAATGTACATGCAAACATATATAATGAGAAATATGTATCCAAATACAGGGAAAATATTTATTTGTACAGCCATTTACTTCAATATTATTCATTATGTATATTTCGTTGGATTGAACAATCTTTTAGTAGGTTAAAGGAAGAGTAAAATGTATGTGGTATTCCCAGAATAAAATTGGATTCTATCCTGCTGAGAATGCAGTTTACATATTCCTTTCCACCGTTACTTTTAAATAGTGCTGGGATTTTTATCCGGTTATAGGTTAACCGACCCGGATTTAATTATCCGGGTACAAATTTTCACTAACTGTTAACCGGAGCTGAAAGAAAATCGGGTACAAATTTTCACTAACTGTTAACCGAAGCTGAAAGAAAAGTATTATAAAAGTGACTTACATTTGGCTCATGCTCAACAACCCAAAAAGTATAAATTGTTGAATTTTAGTCGGTTATTTTGTCCATTTTGCCAAGTAGAAACATGCTTTTCACGAACTGGATCTAAAAGAAACATTGCATGTACTGGATCTAGGGGCCTGTTTGTTTCGGACGAATCCTCGGATCCGGATCCCATTTTTCGGATCCACCTCCTATGCAGGATACGCTAAAATGGGATCCGGATCCGAAGGATTCATGATCCTTTGCGTGAAACAAACAGGCCCTAGATGTTTGATCTAAAAAATTATCATTGAAAGCATTCTGCCGAAAGTGACGATGAAATTGCAGAAGACGTATATATCACAAATCGCACATGTCACACATGTCGCACGTGATTCCATAGGTTAACTGTTAACCTGATTTTTTTTTTGCAATCAATACCCGGATTTGAAATAACCAGATTTTGCCCAGCACTACATTTATAGTACTAAACAATGTAACCTCATTTGCTTTATAAATTCCTATTCAAATAATTAGATAGTAAAAACATTAGATAGTAAAACATATCAAGGCAACTTGTGTACTTAATGTTTCAACATACATCAGGGTGTGTCTGTGGCCAAAAATTTGAGAGAAAAAAAACAAAAAACAAAAACTAAAATTTAAAAGCTCCACATACTTTTCTACAGAGCAGGTGTACAAAAAGCTGAAAATTCTGAGTTAAAATCTAAACCCAACAATCTGAAATCAGATTAAAATCTTAAGTTTCACATCCTTGAATAATAATGACTTAATTAGAATGTTCAAGATGTACATGTAGTACTACACTTCAGTAATTATCTTTCGAATTTATTTTTGTTTCATTTTTTTAATAGATTTTTCAAAACCTCTTTCTCATGCAATAAAAGATAAAAAGAAATTCTTGACTTGCCTTGTATTATATATTTTGTTCATACAAGTGTCAGTATGTACATAATTGTGAAACTCAAATAAATAGGAGTTGTTAACTGACATGGAATGACGCTTTGATGCCAGAAAGCTAGATCTGCTGAGAAGTTAACAGGGTTTATTATTTCTGAGGAAAATTACGGATTAATTAAAGCAGCGAAACATAAGGACATTAGGAAATAAACTACAGAAAGGTAACAGGGCTGTACATGTACATGCTAAATTGCTGCATAATTGGGTAAATATTGGCTTAAAGGTAATATCATACTTTGGTTTTTGTCAAAGAAATGCAGATTCGTTGGCACAAATATCAAGGAAGATACAGTCACAGTCATCTGTGAAATTTCCATTCCCATACGGTGCCCACCCTTTGAGAAAACAGTGAAAAATGCTCACAGTATTTCTTAAGTCTTTTCTCTTTTATTGTTGATCCTTAAAAGATCTTTAAAAGATAAAAAATAATGTTGGTCACTGGTTTTACTCTTTTCTGGATAAATACAGCATTTCAGGCAAAACAATTTTAACAGAATGTTCATACTTTCGCCATCTTTTAATCCTGTAAGCTATAGGTAAATCTGTGAATATTTCGGTATGCTACCAAAGTATGATACTAGCTTTAAACGCTCTGCACTGACAAGAGCTGTTTACTATACATTACTACCTGAGATCCTGTTCAAAGGATCACAAACCATGCATTATCACACAAAACACATTGTGCTCTTGGGGTATAATCAGGGATGAGATTGACCAATGATTCAAAATGTCTTAAAACAGCTGACAGGAAGCATAAAAAGTCTGAAATCTGAAAATCTCCTATACTTTTGTACACACCCTGTGAATAAAAAAAAATCTGAAATCCATAACCAAAAAAATCTGAACTCAGATTTTAATCTGAGAAATCTCATCCCCGGGTATAATTCAAGATACCACACTTACCCCTTGACAAAACCATGTGTGGCAAACTGTGGTACCTTGCAAGAGGATTAGGGTTAATGACAGGCTCAAGATCTTTAGAAATTACAATATTAATACAGGAAGATTTGGTGAAGTTTATAATTATATCAATATACAACATGTATTTGGAAAGGTAGTTAACATAATTTAACAAATTATATTGTACAGTTATGGCATGCGACTGGGCACTGGTTCACAACAGCAGGCTGTTTCTATTTTGGAATGAGAATTACAGCCTTTTACAGTGATTAAAGGTAATATCATACTTTGATTTTTATCAAAGAAATGCAGATTAATGGGCAAAAATATCAAGGAAGATACAGTAACAGTCATCTGTGAAAATTTCAGTCCCATACGGTGCCCACTTTTTGAGAAAACAGTGAAAAACGGCCACAGTATTTCTTACGTTTTTTCTCTTTTATTTTTGATCTTTTAAAAGATCAAAAAGATGTTTGGTCGTTGTTTTACTAATTTCTGGATAAATACACCATTTCAGGCGGAAACATTTTTAACGGTATGTTTCCACCAGCATCATCTTCATACCCTGTTAGTTATACATAAATCTGTGCCAAGATTTGTGTTTTGGTTTCTTACCAAAGTATGATACTACCTTTAAATTCATATGCTGCTTTTGTTTATATAATATCCTTTGAAACTGCAGCAAGTTGAACACTTGGATACTTGGCATGGTTTTGAGTTTTGAGGGAAATTTTGGCAAAGCCGACAGTACATACCACAGAGAGACACCCAATGTGCAATTGTGCATGGTATGAGTCAGAGCAAGGGCAGACTGCTGGCTAGGCAGTACAAGTTGGTAACATTTTACTCTGTCATCAAGTATAGAATAAGGAAGTGTTTAAAATTTCAAAAACTGGCAAATTTTTGTAAAACAAAGAGTCATGGGTGTGATGATTTTTTCAATCCTACTGCTTTATAAGAAATACAAATCACAAATCCTGCAAAAACAGCGTAAATTGGGCTAAAACACATACAATTGGGCTGAAAATTGATAACATTGCAGAAATTTTGGTCACAAAAAAATCCTGAAATTAGGGAAAATTCCTGATACTAAATCACACCCCTGAAGGTTGCTGTGTTTTTACTACTTTCAGAAAGGAAAATTAGTAATATGCCTAGGCCTAGTATAACTTTTTGATAGGAATGGGTTGCTATTGTGAACCATTGCATATTACTACATTTTATGTACCTTTTTGTTTTTCGTGGTGTAGGCCTATCCAGCTCACACATTTGGGAATGGAATCTCTGCAAGTAAAACAGTAACCGTAGTCTACATAGTCAAGGAGCAAAGTTCTGAAAACCCTCTTAATGTCTTATTCATGTGTTAGCGCAACACCCACTACATCTAAGGTTTGACTTCATAAAATGGAAGTTTATACCATTAACAGCTTTGCTAGGTAGTATGTGGCTTCAAATTGTGGTAACGGTGTACAAGCAGGTCCGATACCTATAAAGGGAATAAAACTGTTTTGTCTGTCTGTTTTGAAGTTTGCAACAAACAGGTCAGAAAATTGTATTTTTACTCTGAAATGTTGCACAAAATTTTTTCATCTGGGGATTTAAGGACTCAGGAACATTTGCTGAAAGTAAAAAATATCATTTTGGAACAGTTGAAACTATTCAGTTGTTTTTATTCCCTTTACAGGTATCGGACCTGCTTGTACACCGTTACCCAAATTGTGGTATCGCTATTGAGAAAATGTGGTATCATTTGAGTAGAAACAACACAAGATTCACTTTCCCACAATGCAACTGAAAAAGGGGCGTGGTCATATTTTCTGCCCCTCCTACCACGGTCCTTGATATGTATTTTGGTGAATGATTATGTGATTATATAATTCATGATCTATTCACAGAGAAATACATGTAGGCCTACATAACATTAAATAAATGTAAGTCAGAAGCAAGACCTTAAACCCATTTGTTGAATTTTCTTTTGTTTTTCTAAATTTGTTTGGGGAAAATATTACGGCATTAGTGTCTTTTACGCCACCCATATTATTTTGAGTATTTTTTTGGGTAAGAAACTGTTGTTTTTCTCACTGAAATTTTGCCGAAATATGTTCATTGTAGGGTTTACAGGACCCATGATAAGTAACTAATCTCATTTTGGAACAGAAGAAGTTAAATAAATATTGAAAATAATATGGGTGGCGTAAAAGACACTACTATACCCCAATATTATTTTGGGGATATTACACAAAAGTGCTACCACAATTTGAGGCCACATAGTGCCTAGAAATGTTCCCTGAGGTCTATTCCATCAATTTCTTTAGTCAGATCTTATATGTTCTCAACCTTGGGGTTGACAACTCTAATTTTTTCATGGTCCCTGCTCCTTGACTAACACAAGTAGGCCTAGCAATTATCAAGACATTATGCAGGCCATAATGAAATATAATTTGAGAACGGAATGTTCACACCCCTCCCAAATCGAACACAGATTGTAAAAAAGAAAATCATGTCATTAACAAACTTGAGTTCCCTTTCTTTGTAGAGAAAAAGTGGTTCAAACCTGTTTATTTTGAAGAGAAGTTTTGCAGTTGTACGAGCACACACCCCCGTCCCTGTAGCTGCTCAAATAGAGGCAAAGTCCACACGTGCTGGGCGTGCAATCTACAATAGCGCCCTCTTGTGACAGTCATCGTAGCCCAGGGCCCAATTTCATAAAACTTGTTAAGCACAACAATTTGCTAAGCATGACATTTCTGTCTTAATAAAAACAAGGTTAACAACCAAATTTCCACGTGTTGTGTATCAATTGAGATTGTTCTTTGGCTGTTGTTCGCTGACCATGATTATCAAATGGAATTTTGAATGGTGGTTTGTTTTATTGGGTGAGACATTTTTGTGCTAAGCAAATTTTTGTGCTAAACAGTTTTATGAAATTGGCCCCTGTTGTCGATGGACTAAACTATGCCCCCATGCCACGCCCCCCAGAAATTGATTTTTTTTTTCATATCCACAAGACTACAAAGTCGCTTATAGATAAGTTTTTGTCTTCGAGAATCAAATAAAAGTAAAACCCTGTCCCTTTGAAAGTATAAAGTAAGCAAGAAGATTTGGCGGTTGGTGAAAATAATTTTGCCTAAGTCAAAATGACCAAACTATAGACGGCTGAACGATTTTTATTCTCACTTACAAGCTGGTCTCGATAGCGTAATTACTATTCCCTGGTGGACCCCCTGTATCAGTATTGAGCTTGTTGTATACATTTGCAGAGGTCATAGGCTGAGATCTCTGCAGCTTAGAATAGTAGGCGGTCAGATTAGACCTACCTTTGTCTTGTTTGGTGTTGGGCCTCTGCAGGGAGCTGTACTGCAGCTGTGGCATCACGGCGATGGGTGAAATTTGGTCAAGAGCTCCGTCTGACAGGCGGTGCTGCATCAAACCGGCCATAAGCCCAGTCCCTTGACGAAGCTTCACCGGGCTAAGCTCCCCCTTGCTCGCCGCCGGTGCTTCTGTACCAGAGGAGGAGACGTATTCGGAAGCAAGGGGATCGATCTTGTAAGGACCAGGCTTCCAGATGTCGCCCAGCTGAGCAAGGGCAGTCTCCGGGGCTGGAGGTGGTGATGGGAAGTCAGGGTAGATTGCAGGAGACTGCAGGTTGAGGTCGTGCAGTTCGAAATAATGGGGGATGGTTATCTTGCATCCGGGTTCTGCGACGGCCGAATTCGGGACATTGCCTCCGGAGACGGATGACGTCCGGGTATCAGGGGAGACCTGTCGGGCTCCGATGTCCTTGAGATCTTCGTAGATGTGCGGAAAGGACTTCCGAGGAGTAGCGGATGCCGCCTTGTCTCGATCTCCCCCTCCGGTCTTGACGGCAGCCATGTCCGCAGATGCTGACGGTGAGTGAAGGTACGAAGCATTCTTCCCGTCGCCTTCGTCGGTCTCCGACCTCTTTCCTGGCTGGTAGCGTTGTATTTTCTTAGTCTTCAAGACCGATTCTTCCGATGACGGTTCGCCGGAGACAGCAGCTGCTCTGCTCCCATCCCCTGAGGCTTCGGACTTCTTGACCTTGTCCGGTTTGGCGTAGAGACAGGCGACAGAATCGGACGACGATGGGTCAGATTGGGACCTGGCTTGAGAGGATTCCGCTCGGGGTTGGTCTTCCTCCAGATCCGGGGCGTGCCACGCAAAGTCCTTCTCGGTCATATTGGTCAGTCTTTCGATCACAGACTCCAGGCTTTCACCGACGGGCTAAAACAAAGAAGAAGTTACAATCGTCCAATCAAGAAGAATTCGTAAAAGTAACAGCCATCTTGGGCCGCCGGTCCCAATTCTCTGGCTGCGGCTGCAAATTACGCCGTACATAAATTATGGCAGCCACTAGACAGTGACTGCAGCCGTTTCCATAGACTTGTGTTATATTTGCGGTCGGAGCCAGAGAATTGGGACACGGCCTTGGAATGTTGAATATTATTTGTGATTAAATATAGGACCGAGCTATATTATATAAGTTATAAATCAGAGATTCTGACCTCCATTTTTGGCTCTTCATGTTGCCTATGTGTCTCCACTCTCTCTTCAACATGAAACGAAGCTGACACAGGTTCTAGATCGGAACAAATGACAAGATGATAATATTCAAATGTCATCTTTTTCATTTTGACTAATGTTCTAACCTCTTATATATACCTTTAAAGGTAATATCATACTTTGGTTTTTGTCAAAGAAATCAGATTCATGGGCAAAAATATAAAGGAAGATTAAGTAACAGTAATCTGCGAAAATTTCAGTCTCATACGTTGCTCACTTTTTGAGAAAACAGTGAAAAACGGCCACAATATTTTTTAAGTCTTTCCTCTTTTATTTTTGATCTTTTAAAATATCAAAAATAATCTTGGTCACTGGTTTTACTCTTTTCTGGATAAACTTACAGCATTTCAGGCGGACATTTTAAAGGTATGTTTCTACCATCATCATCTTTATACCCTGTAAGTTATAGGTAAATCTGTGGAGATTTCTGTTTCGGTATGATACCAAAGTATGATACTACCTTTAATCTTGCACGTTTGCAAACACGGTAATAACCTCACTGACAACGAAACAAAACTTTAACTCAGAAAGAAAACGGATGGCCAGTCAAAATGTGTACTTTCACTCTTGGGAAATAGCTTGACGGTCTATTAAAAAGAAAGTTGTTATGTTTTGTTACTAACTGCAAACGGCTGATTCCAGCTCTGATTCTCGTAACATCAAAGTAGTCTCTTCAGGTACATCCGGAGTAGCCGATCTGCAAGACATTAGAATGAAAATAAAAACATGTATATCAATAAATAAAAATAAAAAAGGTGTTTTTTTTTACAATTTGAATTAATGATGAAGAAGTATTCTAAAGGCTTTCAAGCATTCAAATGTCAAATAAATAAACAAAGTTTCGCAATTTGCATATTTCTGCCAAAATAATGTGCCTTTGTTCCATCAACAATTGGTAACACACCCAAACAGAAATGTTTACAGATTTACGTATAACTTTCAGGATATGAAGATGGTGCTGGTAGAAACATACCGTTAAAATATTTCCGCATAGTGTAATAGTGTATTTATCCAGAAATTAGCCAGACAACGACAGAAAATCTTTTTGATCTTTTAAAAGATCAAAAATAAAAGAGAAAAGACTTAAGAAATACTGTGGCTGTTTTTCACTATTTTCTCAAAAAGTGGGCACCGTATGGGACTGAAATTTTCACAGATGACTGTTACTGTATCTCAGTGTCTTGATATTGCCGATGAATCTGTATTTCTTTGATAAAAAAACCCAAAGTATGATATTACCTTTAAGCGAATTTTGGTGCCAGCAGCTCTATGAAATTGGCCCCTGGAATAAGGCCTATACTCACGTGGCTTCTTGTAAGTCGACTCCAATCCGGTCCATACGATTGACGGTGTACGTCTTCTGATGCCTCTCCCTACAGTACAATCTGTCCAGGCTGATGGACACAACGGGTATCAAGACGAATATGAAGAGTGCCACCACGACCCCTACTCCAACGATCATAACAACTTCTATGGTTTCATGCCATCCCACGCCATCAAGATCAATCAGGGGTTGGTCTGTAGAATATGAGATGGTTGGGTCTGGCGTAGAAGTCCCTGTACAAGAAATAAATTTAGGTCAGGGAGTCAGCAAATAAGCCTACACTGATCGAAAAGCGAAATCGGTTGTCAGCCAGAATAAACGAATTTGGAACAATATTAGGCTACTGGCTGCGATTTCTCGGCAAAGTGGGGGACTTTGGAGGACAATGTGGAAATCTTAAATGACAATCTCATCCAATTCATCCCAAAAATGATTATCGTATCAAAATTCATGATTGAATGTCGAACTTTCCCCCCTTTTTTGGATTGCATTATTTTACAGGTTTTACTGAATATCTGCATGTTTGATAGAACATACAGTTTTGAATTCTATATAGTATGTTTAAAGGTAATATCATACATTGGTTTTTGTCAAAGAAATACAGATTCATGGACAAAAATATCAAGGACGATACAGTAATAGTCATCTGTGAAAATTTCAGTCCCATACAGTGCCCACTTTTTGAGTAAACAGTGAAAAACGGCCACAGTATTTCTTAAGTCTTTTCTCTTTTATTTTTTATCTTTTAAAAGATCAAAAAGATTTTCGGTCGTTGTTTTACTAATTTCCGGATAAATACACCATTTCAGACGGAACAAATGTAACGGTATGTTTCTACTACCACCATCTTCATACTCTGTAAGTTATACGTAAATCTGTGAACAGTTCTGTTTTGGTTTCTTACCAGTATGAAAGTATGATACTACCTTGAATCAAACATGCAAATACACACAATCTCCCATTAGGAAGGTTTTGATTGCTGGATTGTTGGGATGTTCATGCAGTGTTTGTTTGCTTGGCAGGTTATTCCAAATGTCTACTTCGGTGTATTTTAATGGGACGGAATTACCGACATACCTGGCACTGCAGAGCTGTTCATGGTTGTGCTGCTGTTATCTGTGCTTCTTCTTGTCCTGTAAAAAAAAAAAAAATAATGATAGACATTATTGCTCCTCCAGTGTGTTTGAAAGATGTTCTGCTTCCACACAAGGAAAATGAATGGAAGCTCCCCGTACAATGCAAATGGCGTTAAAAAGACACAAAATAGGAAGGAACTTGTGAGAAGTAGGCTCACCACGGAGAGGTGGTTGTGGACGAGTTGTCAGGTGGAGTTGTAGTTGTTGAGCTTGAGTTTGAGTTCCCCATTGCGACATTGTACAAGTAGGATGTCGCCAGGACTACCAAGACCGTTTGCACTTTCATCATATACCGTGAATGAGACGAGATACGCGGTAATGGCTGACAATTAAACACTGCAAACAAAAAACGTAGAGACAACTACTTTTGTGGTTTAAAACAACTGAATTTCCTTTTACCATACATCAACTTTCATCTGTAACAAACAGGGTGATCTCTGACACAATGTGAACTGAGATTATAGGTCTATATTGTTCTCGTGGAAACCAACATGATAATGATGACTCGGGCCTAAAGAGATCTAAAAATCCAAAACCGAAAATGCAACAACAGAGTAAAAACTGTTCATCAAAATATAACTTTCAACCAAACTAATCCAGACCCTTACCTCACTAGTAGTGCACTGCTTGTCACAAATAGAATCCAATGCGCCAAGTGCGTGTGTGTCGCTCACGGATCTGGCACTGGCAGCAACAACGATGAAGCGATTATTTTTCCTGGCAAACGAAACTCAAAGAAGATCACAAAGAGAGCGGAAATAGATATATGGTATATGTTAATTATTAAGGGCAAATGATTTCATTTTCCAAGCGTGATGTGTCATTTTGAAAGGGAAACTTCCGCGAAGTTTATCAGCGCAGAGTGTATAAAGCACACTCAACTTAAATCAGTTAAAGATATCGTCTCGGTTTCTGAATGACAAAAAAAAGACAGGCGCCAATTTCATAGAGCTGCTTAGTACACAAAATTGCTAAGCATGACATTTCTGTCGTGTATCACTTGTGATTGTTCTTTGGCTGTTGTTCGCTGACCAAGAATATCAAATGGAATTTTCAATGGTGGTTTGTTTTATCGGGCTAGGCATTTTTTTGTGCTAAGCAGCTCTATGAAATTGGCCCCATATTACAAAGGTTAGGCACACCCGTCGCTTCTATTCATCCCACTGATCATTATTTTATACCCTTATGGGACTTTACGAAATGAGGCTTGAGGCTATAGGCCTAGGATTTTCTGCTGCCATTTTGTGTCCTAAATGAAATGAAAGGGCTTGAGATACATGGCGAAGCTGGAGCCTTTCTTCGGCTTCGTCATGTGGCCCAATCCCTTCATTTTGTGTTGTTGGCCTCAAATGGCGATAGTGAAATAAGTCCCAAGTCTTTAGTCTGATTTCGAAAATCCATCATAACAGCTTTGTAGTACAGTTTGACGTCTGTACTTGAAAGCAAGAGGTCATGGGTTCAAATCCCGCCAGAGAAAATAAGGAAATATTTCCTCATTGGCACGCGGCAGCATTGCTGTCAGTCCAGATACAAAGGCTGTCAACCCCTTCTTTAAACAAATTTCAATTGACCACGTCGAAATGTTGATATTAAAACAATGTAAATATCACCAGGAAGGATTTATTTATTTAATAATAAAATTATTCTTTAATACGTTTCAGCCTGGCAAAAATAATGGAACATAATAAAAGCGAAATGTTGTTGTACAATCACGCAGGCTAGTGTTTTTAAGAGCTTACTTCCTTGTAGTTATAAAGGCAGTGCATAAGTGCATAAGATAGTTCAGGAAAAAACAAAATGTGATCGCTTTCGTTCTGAAAGCTCAGGATTTTAATTTTTGTTTAAAAGAAATCCCACCAAAATGCTGCCATATTCGAGAAAACACAATTTGAATACATATACAATTGTAATTAAAACACAATATGCCTATATATGAACATTCACAAATTTACAGAAACCGTTAGAAGCATTTTATTTTTCTCAAAAACGCGAGCACCGGTTCAAAATATTTTTCTCCATGACTAATAATGACTTGCATTTTTGCAAGAGCAAGTTGGTAGTTTCATTCTTTGTTTTTTTTATCAAAGAATTGCAGAATCATGGGCAAAAATACCAAGAAAGACACAATAAAAGCCATCTGTGAAATTCCCAGTCCCATACGGTGCCGTCTTAAATAGTGAAAAACACCCACGGTATTTTTCAAATCTTTTCGCAGGTTTTTTGATCTTCACAAGATCAGAATTCTTTTTATCAATTGGTTTTAATCTTGTCTGTGTAAATACAGCATTTCAGGCAGAAATTTCTTTTACAGTACATTACATTTCTACCATCATCATCTTTATACCCTTTAAGTTACAGGTAAATCTGTGAAGATTTGCTGAAACCCAAAATACTACACCTTTAATTATTGTATGCTATGAACCCGAAAACTGATAACTTTCCCTTACGTTTTGTGGATAAGACAATACAATTACCCACAATACAAAGAGGAATTTCTGACCAAATAATAATCATTCAAACAAAACAAAATAAAACAAAATAGAACAAAACAAAACAAAACAGAAACAAGTGTGTATCTTTTATAAACATTATACAAGTAATGTGATTGGTTTATTTCATTTGGGAGGAAGGTTTTCAGCCAATTACAATCGACATATAATTAAGCAAATTTTGTGGTTTGAAGATTAAACTGGTACTTTGAGAAAACGCGTACATTTCGGTCGAGTCTGCATCAAAAAAAATAATGCAAAATGTCTACCAAAACGTCTACCTATAAAAAGCAAGAAAAAAAGGAAAGAAATTCATGTTGTTACAATCTCAACTCAAAGTACGGTACAGAAACTTGACCAAAAGGCCAAAGCGAAAAATATTGTAATTCATTGATAAACTACATGCATAGAAATGAGAGTATGTGATTAACAATAATTATTATGTACAGAACGTATGTAACATCTTTGGCTAAGATTTGATCGCAAATAAATTATTCAATTATGTTTCTGATTTTTATTTTTTCTCGAGGTACTTGGATGGTCAATATCGGACTGTTTTAATAGGTTTTTAAATGGAACTATTGTCAAAAATGTTTACTAGTAATAATAAAAACAATATAAAAATTGATATACTATATAGGCTCAATTCTATATATCACAATGACCAAACTTTTTTGGTATTTTTCCCCTTGCGTTTGAAATAATTCCCACAATAAAATGTGTTCCTTTTCTTTCGCTTTCTTTTGGACCGTTGTATTTTTAGGTAAATTTTATCTAAACTTGGTCAAGTTTATTTTTACGCTCCCCCTCGGTAGAGAGTCAGGAACTACATTATAAAAATATGGCAAGTGTAGTTGGATAAAACATAAAAACCTGGAGTAAAAAGGGGGGGGGGGGTGGGGTTTGCAGGATAGGGTGAAAAGACTTAAAATATTCACAGTTTACAAATAAAATATCCTCACATAATATTTAATGTACGTAACACGTACATGTACTATACGGTGTAGTACATTCAATATCTAAACAACAGAAAATTACATGCCACCGTTATGAGGAAAGACTTGCCAAACTGGCAAAAATAGTTTTCATTTTCACAAGGATAACAGTACTGGACCTAAAAGATAACGAAAGTTTTAACCAGTGTTTCTTTTTCATAAGCATGCATAGATTCTGTTTAATAATAATCTGCAATATTAATTTCGTAATAGTCATGCTAGCTGTAAACATGTGCACAAACTATTTACCTGTATATATTTATAGTATTTCAATTGTGTTTCAGTTGTTTGAATGACCAGTTTACAATATATTCTGACATGTATAAGTCTGTATCCTAATGGCTATGGCTCATTAGTATCATAGTATGGGGTAATGGCTATGGCTCATTAGTATGGCTAATGGCTATGTGAACATTTTTTCATTCGATGACTTTGGCTACAGGTGGACTGTTCCTGTAGGAACAACTTTAGAGATGGAACAACTTAAAGAGACATAGGGCGTTTACGAAATGGAGGCTCAGGCTCTGGCTCAGGTTCCATTTCGTGATTCCATTCTGAAATAACTGGTATCAAAATAGAGGCTTTTGGCTGCAGTTCTGAAGAAGATTCTCTGGTTTGAAAAGGAAAACAGACCTTCACCTTCAATGAAAATCCACAGACTATGTTTTCATCACTGGAGCCTGAGCCTCCGTTTCGTAAACCCCCTATTAAAGTCAGAAACAAAAGCCATAACCACAAACCCACACATTGATATCACACAACATTTGTAACCATCATCGCGTGACTCCCAGAAGTCACAGCATACATGCAGCATCCTGAACTGTGTAAAACATACGCTCCATGACAAAGCACCAGACTATTGGTGCTTTGTATAAGCCAGAACTTGCTGTGACAACCAAGCAATTCAAAATGGCCGAAGAGTGAACTCTTTGTTTAAATTTCTTTAGATTTCAGTCCTTTTTGTATTTCTACAAATCAACTGGAGCAGTGGTTAACAATTATGTGTAGGCTATGTGCGTAAGGGAAATTGGTCTTTACTAAACCAGGAAGAGATGAAGATCTATATGTATGTAAAAGCAACATGCACTCTGACCATATTTGCATGTGACCTCATTTGCATATGCACCATTTGCATATGACCCAAATGCAAATCTATATTTGCATACGACCTGACTGCTAATCCTATTAAGAGAAATGGATACCTTAAGATTTCATTCCTGTTCTTGTAAAAAAAAAAATGCCTGTTGGATTTGGGTGATTGTAATAAGCATTTTAAAAAGACCAAAGATGAAAAATATTTTTTTTAAAACGTGGACCTCAACACATTAATAAATAGATTTTCAAAGTATGCATATTATAAAGTTAATTGTAACCTTCTCAAAATTCAGCCAGACCGCAATTTTTAAGAGCATTTTCATAGAGAATTTACTTAGCCATCAATTTACAAAGTCTCTGCAGAAGCGAGACATGTAAGTACATTCATTTACATGACTATTCACAAAAAAAAGTATCTTTACAGGTAAAAAAAATTAAATAACTATTTTTTTTGTTAGGAAACACTGAATACATTTTGTCGGTTGTATGTTTGGTTAATTTGAGTTGACAATTCTCCTTTTTTGTACAATTATGATTTACAAGTGAATTTACAGGTAAAAATTTACAAAAAAAAAAGAACTTTACAAGTACTTTGAAAAGAATAGTACAATTTGGGTCGCATTGAATCCACTTGCTATAATCTGTACAGATTATAGGAAAGATTCAAATTGGTTGCAGTGTGAAATTATTTTCATTAATTACATATTTTCTCAAATTTGACATATTCTGTTGGTGTCCACGAACATTTTCAATTTTTTTGACTTCACATCTTGCGTTGTTATTGAGGGGCCTTTTGAATTTTTAAAAATACTGTGAAGTTTATATTGATTTTTGGGATGGTAGAAACTTCTTTTGGCTAGAAGAGCCGGGTAAAATTGGAGCTGAATTTTTCAGTGGCAAGCAGACAACATTCAAGGAGACTATCTCTCTCTCTTTCAAACGTAAGACTCCTCCGTGAATTCAACATTGTCCAGCTCATCAAGGAAACCGATGGAGTGGCGTTTGGCGGCCAAGTATCTCCAGTCCTGACGAGACTTGGTCACTGCCTTTTCGGTCTCTTTGCAGGCGGCCATTCCATTGACAGGGTCCGAGCTCAGAAAGTATTCTTGCATGGTTGACTTGGCCTTAGGGGACAAGCCGTCTTGCTCTGCTGTGGACTGAGACTGTGGGTTAAAGGAGAAGTTAACTGAACGGCTGCTGCTGCTCGGCGACATCTCTGAGCTGGTGGAGATGGCAGAGTCCACGGAATCTATTCTCACCGTCTTCTGGTGGAGGCTGTGCTCGTCCACACTCTTAGAACGGCTGATGCTTCCTTTGGAACGAGGGGTTGGCCTTCCTTGACCACTCCGAGGTGTTAATGTCGGCTGAGTGCGAGGACTCAAGCTGGCCTCTTGACCGTAGAATAGACGGGCCTGTGGAGTGCTGCTCTGGTGAGGCGTGCGCTTCTCACTTAATGTTCTTTGAATGTTGTTGTTGGCCACTGCATTAGCGAATGACTCAGTACGGCCATCAGCTCTGGCCAGGCGGTCACTCGACGTCCGCCTGACCTGTTTGACCTCTTTATGTAGACTGCCGGAATTCGGACTGAACTGGCGCAAACTCTCAATGTCCACGGGTTCGTTGTCGCTGGACTCAGAGTCTGAAATGTGGAAGATGATGCCACTCTCAATAATGGGAGAGGTCTTCTTGGGAGAGGTTGGGGGTGACTTGGTGTATGGGGAGCTTGGTAGACGGCAGACTGGCTGTGAGCGGGAAATGTTACAGGACTGGACACCAGATCGTCTCACACGTGGGTGCGATTCCTCCTTTTCAAAAACAGGAACGTCCGGTTTGTCCAATGAGACAGACTGGTGCTGCAAACGAGCCCGTCTGTGCATGGTCTCTTGATAAGAGGGAGGACGAACATTTCTTGAAGTATCATCTGATGGGAGGCTCGCTGGGCTTGGAGTTCTTGGACCCTTTCTCAACTCTTCATCTCTTGAAGAAGATGCATTTTTCAACTGCTCATCACTAAACGAGCGTGTCATAGTGGAAGCCCTGGTTGTTGGAACTTTAGATTCCCGATGGACACTTTGTGAGAGAGATAGGTGTATGGCATCCCGTGGAAAGAACTCACGAGGAGGGATGCTAGCTTCTGGGTATGTGCTGCCACGAAGGTGCCCATCTGGTGATAGTTTCCCTGGGGGCCTTGTTGTGGACAGGCGAGGGCGCCGTGATCGTTGCTGCGTGGCGGCAGTTGGCTTGCTGTCCTGATTACTGAGCTGTTCACCAGAACTGTCCGACTGGATCGGTACCAGCTGTTCGGACGTGTCTGGGGGCTGAACTTCAGAGATTGAGAAGCCACGCCTGGAGGAGGTGCTCTTCTTGTGGAAAACATGCAGTGGGTTGTAGAACTTGGCAGGCATGGAGATCCTCCTCTGTTTTTGCTTTGGGGGACTCTTCTCTGTTGGCGATGATGGGCTGGATCGACCCATAATGTCAATGCCTGCCGTGAGAGAGCTGGAGGATGAGTTGGCAGACACGCTCGGTGACTCTGACAGCTGGTGCTTCTGCGAATTCAGAAAGTCTTGCCTCCTTTTGTCCAGGACTTTCTTGAACCCGTCCCCCTCTGGACCGGATTCCTCATCTGATAGCAGACCACTAAAAAGCTTGAAGCTACACTCCTCACTCAGCTCTCGGATCATCTGGACGGTTTCCGCGCTCAGTTCAACTTCGTCATCGGAGCCCTCAGGGCTGTTGTCAATGGAGCTGACAGTCGACTGAGATTTAGTCAAGACAAAGCGCTTCCTGGGCTCTGGCATAGCACTGTTGGGCTCGGACACCCTCCTCGCTTGGGAAGCCTCCGGCTGCAACAGTGCAGAGTCTCTGTAATCGCCGTCTCCCTTCTCGAGGGATGACGAGCTCCTGACATGCTTCATGCTGGACATGGCCGGACTCGGACTGCTACTGCGTCCTGAGCGGTCCTTGGAATCCACGCCAGAGTCTGTGGTATCCGTCGTGTCCGATTCCGGATACAGCTGATTGTCACTGGACATGAGTCCGGAGTCCCTGCTGAGGGTGGACGGAGACAGAACAGGGAGAGTGCTGGGCCAGGTCTCGTTGGAGTAGAGCTCCCGGTCAATACTGTCCAGTGAGGAGTCGTCCCGTTTCATTCCTCCAGGTTCCAACGATCCGTGGAAGCTATCCGAGTCGCCGCTAGAGTCCCGGCGGCTATTCTCGGATCTCTTCATGGGAGGCCCTGTGAACAGATCCAGGATGTCCTCGCCAAAGACCTCAAGGGCATTTTCCACCATGAACAGGACGATGTGAGGAACTTTCTCAGTGGCCTCAACCTGCAAAATGGAAAAACATGAAGAAGGCAAACCAATGAGTAAAAGTTCACAATTATCAGACACCAACAGGGAAGCTCATAATCAACTTATGTCAACTCTCTGTAGTTTCCCTTATCCAGGCTAAAACCAGTCAATATGTGATGTACTCTGTTGCTTTTTATAAGCAGTGAAACTCCCCCCACCCACAAAAAGAAAGACAGAAACAAACAAATAATGCTTGATTTTTTTCAGAAAAGCAATAAAGCAGGATTTTCTTCTTTCTCCAGTTGTATTAATCAAAAGCTGGATACATAGAGGATATCAATAAGGGTTAAGAGATTTCTTCCGACGGGACACTTGGAACAGAAAGCATCTGTAAATAGGGTTCTAGCCGCGGTGGGCGGCCCTGGGCGGGCCAGCCCGGCACTGGAAATTTGCGCCCGCAATGTAGGTCTGAAATAAACTCTGCCGCCCAGCACGAATTTCCGCAGAGTGAATAAAAGTATTGCCAATATCGTGAATTTTGATCACATTCCGCAATAAAAGTTCACTCTTTTCTGTTATACACCTGAAATTCATTGAATATCAGTCCTTAAAATGTAGCTTTATACCATTAAATGGCTCTGCCATCGGAACAGTGAAAATGTTGGCCTTGGACCTTGATCAAGTTGCAGCTGCATTTTTCTCACCGCGGCTCAACTTCATATCTAGAGCCCACCACTAAAATTGGTCTGGCTAGAACCCTGTCTGTAAATGGTCCGTAATTCCTCACCTGGGCAATGGATCCACTGGAGCTGGGAGCCCACAGCATGCTTGGGGAGCAGCAGACTGCCTGGTTGTAGGCATTCATGTTGTTCTCCTCGCTGCGCTGGTTGATGTGGTGCATGATGCACATCAGATGTCGCAGCAGGTTGCGGTGGCTAACGGGGATGTCGTTCAGGATCCTGTCGAGAGGGGAGGAGACAAATTCGGTCAGCATGACTGCCAATAATGTCCAAATATTGGCAAATTACACCAAATGTTGTTTGCATTATTGTATTTACTGTTCGAGGAGACCCACATTGAAGGGGAAGCCTAATTAGCATATTATCTATTTCCCGACCAAAATCATTTAATATTCATGATTTACTGCGGTACCCGCCTCGATATTGGATTCGATTCACCCTGCTGACCCCAGCTAGCTCGGTGGCCTAGCGGTATGGCATCTGCACTAGTAAGCAGGAGGTCGTGGGTTTGAATCCCACCTGAGCCAGCATGTGATTTTTTTCACGTGCTCTCACAAGCACTGAGTATGCAGTGCTCATCCATGTTGGTGAAGGGCAAGCCTAATTTGCATATTATTGAGACCCACATTGTTACACGCTACTTCGGTTACCTTTTTTTTAAATGAAAACTTCTTTTAAAAATATGCTTATTTTGCCAGATTGTAAAGATTTATACAATATTAATAGTGTATTTTTGAGCAGTGAATCAAATTTGGATCGAGGTTTGCGCATCATAGCCGAAAACCTTGACTGTCGTGTGTTTGTTGTAAAAAAAATGGCAAGAAGATGCTTACAACTGGATAGCTGAGATTCTCTCCTTCTCGGTCTCCACGTTGCTGGTGTTGAGCCAGTTCTCGTACAGCACGTTGTACATGACGCCGTTGGGAATGTTACGCAGGAAGTCCTTGAGTAAGGCAGCAGCCACCGTGACCGGCACCTCGTCGAAGCAGACGACCTCGCCGGCACTCAGCTTGCCCTTCAGGTCCCGGGTGATGCGAGCGTTGGCCGACTTGCGGAAGATGCCCGTGGTGTAGGGTCCATTGTGGTAGATGACGGTCAGCAGGTCCAGGACGGGGCGGGGCATCTGCTGATCCTGGCAGAGGGCGGGCAGAGGGATGCCAAACAATCTAAAAAAAAAAAATGAACGGAGAATAAAATGGAAAATCAATGATAGAATCCTCCACAAAACAGATGGAGCACCGATTCAAAGCAGATTAAAGACTGATTCAATTATCCAACAAACTGAGCTGCTTTTAGGGGACACTCACTTTGAGTTTGGTGATGGTGGAGGTGAGAAGGCGTCGGGGGAATCCGCCTTACTCGAGACTGACTTCCTGAATGTGATGTTGAAGGGAGGCCTGCGCGTCTTCTTCTGACGTTTGTTCTGGAGAGGGCATCCCAAGGTGTCTGCAACCAGGAGGAAATAAAAACCATCAACCAACAGGGAAAAAAAATAACATGTTGCAGAGTCAAGATTGTAAGGAATTAACGAGGAGGGAAGAATGTCAGGAGGAGTGGGTAGAAGTTGAGACTCACCGTCACCGACGCTGATGCCCCTGTGGCTGTTGCCCCTCCGTCGGAGGAAGAACTGGCATTTGTGCTGCTTCAGCAGAAGCTCATCGATGGCCATGGAGGCCATGGCATCGTCCTCTATCGAGAGGAAGGGTTCACCGCCGGTGCTCTGCTTGGACAGGGCTTCGTGGAGGTGGCTCATCTTGATGGCGTATGGGATCTCGTGGCCTAAGGGAGGGGAAGCCAACGGGAGAAGGTACAAAACTTGAATTAATGTATGCTGGAATGTAGTTAGGATGCCATTTGTTGGCTGTTCTGGCTGTTCCGTCACGTGATTGCTCTCCCCAGTGAGACATGGCAATGCGACCATCTACAAATGCCTTCTTGTTTGTTAGTCTATTTTGCCTCTACATGTATCAGTCTGCTTGTTTCTTTGTTCTGTCAGAGGGGTTTTTCTCCTCAGTAAAGCAGCTTCAATGGCATTTAGCGTCTTCAAAGTGGACCTGCTAAAAAAACACTCTCCAAACAAAAAGAAAGCTACTGATCTTTGATGACTGCTACTTACCGATGAGCGGATATGTCCCGGAGTTCTTGCCCGATTGTACCCACAGTCCGTACTCCTCGGGGCTGGCATCGTCCAGATGAAACTGCTGCAGACACGTCCGCAGGGTCTCCTCGGCAGTCTCTGAATTGCCGACCTGGATGGTGCGGCTCAGGACGGAGCTGGTGCCCTGGGACTCACGGTTTAAGATCTTCAGGTTCAGAGTCTTGGGCTCTTCCCGTTCCCGCTGGGCGATGATGTTCCTGCCAGACAGAAAGGGAGGAAATAAAAACGCATGTTATCAATCAGGACTGGATTTGTAAACAAGGGGATGATTGGTTTCGATGCACTGTTTCTGAGTTTCCGATTATGGGCGTTTACGAAACGGAGGCTCAGGCTCCGTCTCGGGCTCCGGTACCATTTTCATGAATCCGTTCTGAAATAACGGATATCAAAATAGATGCTTTTGGCAGCGTTCAGAAGTAGAGATTTCAGCTTCAGCTTCAATGAAAAACCACAACCTATATGGATTTCAGAGCCTGAGCCTTAGCCTCCGTTTCGTAAACCCTCTATGAGACGGCAGGGAGGGTTCCAATCCCACCCCGGCCAACCTGCGAATAGAATAATTATGTTGGAGGGTTGGAAATGGAGGTTTTTTTTTGTCATTTTCATTTCTTCCTGGTCTTTTCTCCACCTTTAACAAGAACATTTGAAGAACCTTGGTTTCATCACAAACAATTCAAACTGATTATTAATAATCATTACAAGTAATAACTGCTGTAAACTGCTTATCAGCCAACATAATGACCTGAATGTTATAAAATGCTTGGAGTTAGGAGGACCTGACGGCTGATGCCTTTCGATCCTAGCAGGATCTTTATCGAAGGCTAAAATTATCAATAATGACGAATAAGAGTATTAAAGAAAAACAAGGATTGTTTGGGGGGGGGGGTGGGGTTGGTTCATAGAGCTATATTAAATTTACTAGAGCGCTGACTCTGCGTTCTCCGCACGTAGACGTTTTGAAGCCGTCCTGAGCGCTGTCATTTTGAATTTATGTGCGTGTCTGTGGAACAAGAACACTTTGACTGGAATGCCTTTCGAAGAGTGTACTCTATATGCAACGCGCAAGTACGCGTGGACGGTACCGTTTGCGCGTCTTTATGATGCTTTCATTGCGTGACTGACGTGCAGAGCGTGTGCGCACACGGCCCTAAATGAAATGCGCATTTACCGAAGGTGCGTCAGATTTAGGCGTATTTTGCTTCGATAACGCACCTGTATAGAACACAACGCAGGTATGCAAATGAACGTACAAAAAACGTACAAAATTGTGTGTTTTCCATAGGTTTGTGCACAAACATGGATGCGCCCAGCAGGCATCACTTTTTACACGGAGCCAAGCGCTCTAGTAATTTTAATATAGCTCTATGGGTTTGTTACACTGTTAAGTGTTTCAAAATTCACAAGAAGCCACAAGAGGGGGACGTTGAATAGTCTGGGAACCTTGTGCTATCAGCTACAGCGCCAATTTGCAACTGCCCCTGGGAATTTATTGATTCTACCCCCTTAGTTCAAATCATGCATTGGTTTATCAACTACCGGGATACCAGACCATTACCCCTTTTCAAAAAAGAGGAAAAAATTACGTAAATTGTTTTTTTTCAACAAGATGAATCACCAAAAAAAGCACCGGAAGAAAAACATTCATAAAAATAGGTGAAGTGATTAAAATAAGCCCTCTGGCCTCAGCCAGACAATCTCAAATGATCAGAATTTCTATCAACAACTATGCTTTCCCACCAATTTTATTCCCCATTATAACATCCGAGAACAAGCCCAAAACTGCACCATTCCCAAACTTGCGACCATTGCGGCAGTTTTGGCTCGGTGAACAATTGAAACGAGCGGGACACCAACTTGTGAATGATTTCCGCTACAAGAAGTACGACAATACAATTAATAGGGGGCTGGAAAATAGCCTTGATTGTGATCTGCGAGGGCGACATTTACGGCCAATCAGTCTGGGCAGTGATAATGGTAATTATATCATAAAACCTGGGAGGGGGGTGGGAGATTATTGACAGCTCCCAGGGTCTGAAGTGGTGGACTCAAGGGCGTATTGGCTCTGCTATACCAGCGAGGATATGATCACTGCTCTATCATGGATGGTGGTAGCCTAATAGCCCTAACATTTTGTGATGAACCCTGTATTAAAAAGCTGTTGAGTCAGTCCCCTTGAAACAAAAAGCACAAGCCAATCTTGCTTTACACAAGACATAGTAATATAAATTGCTTGTGTTATACACAGAATTTGCTGCATGCTCCTACAATTAATTAAGCTCTAAGTTTGACTCTAGGGAAGTTCAATCCTGAATCTTAAAAGCTTTCAGTGATAAGGCATCGGATCCAATTTCATACAACTAATTATGTGTACATGTAAGCATTCAAACTTGTATTCAGCACTTTTTTAAAGACAAATAGGCCTATTTAAATGCGCGGTATTTTTGAACGCTTGAGGGCGCTTCAAATTACTTCCGGGGGTCATTTGACAATGCCTTGTTCTTGTGTACCGCTGTGTCAGAATACAACTCGTACATGTCGTAGTAAAAATATACACTTCTATCGTATCCCAAAAGACAAAATTGTCCGTAAATGACCTCTGCTCAATTGACAATTAACCGGACCGTACCCCCGGAAGTAAATAAAGTTGTACACCAAACAGCGCCCTCATGCGTTCAAAAATACCGCGCATTCAGGTTGCCAGCCATAACTTTTGGGATTTCACGCTTTAATAGCAAATAAAAGAAGAATACAATTAACAAAAGCAATCAACATTACATGGAACTTTGGTCGTGATAGAGGTTTTGATTATGAAGGAATATATTCCGTGCTTAATAACCTTTGGGTTTTTTTTCAATGCAATCCTATGAAATTGTCTTCTGGTATGGCAGTTCATGGGTTGAACTGACACCAAGAGCAAAGACAGTTGACTAGAACAGGGAACCCCGTCATCAAAATGGTAGAGCACAGGTACATATACACAAAAACCCCAAACCACAGAAAATGCCACCATCCCATTAAAATACTCCACGGCTGATATAAATCACTCAAACACCCAACAAGAAGAAGAGAACTATTTGCATTCATTCAACTATAAAAATGGACAATTTCCAAACAGGAAAATAAAAACAAACAAACTAAAGGTTAACTGCCCGGGATGAGTTTCATAATGGATTAGTCCGAGGGCAAGATGAATAACAACAGCAGGCTGGCTCTGGCGCAAAGCCCCCCCCAAAAAAATCAAACACAAGATAGACTGACGTGCGGCTTTTATCACAGCCTGAACTGGGGCTGTCTCTGTACCCACTTGACTTGCAGGAGATACGGGACATGACATCACCCAAAATCGGTCTCAAGTTGCTAGGTGTCAGTCGCACGTACGTCTGTCCAGTTTATTCTAACACGCACGCACCAATTTTTCTGTTTGACTTTTATAATATTTCCCGTTCACAACATTTTTCAGGGCTGGTTTCAAGTTTCAACAGACAGAGGTTAGATAGCATAGCGCACCAAAAAAGTGTCATGATTTCCAGCTCTTTTGCTTAACAGATAATCATATCTCTTTCTGAATTGTTTGTGACTTTCCGGCCAGTTTTGTGGTAGGCTGGGGCCAATTTCATGGCGCTGCTTAGCACAAACATTTGCTAAGCATGACATTTCTGTTTTAATAAAAACAGGGTTAACAACAAAATTTCCATGTGTTGTGCATCGCTTGTGATTGTTCTTTGGCTGTTGTTCACTGACCATGAACATCAAATTAACTTTGTAACGGTGGTTTGTTTTATTGGGCAGGACATTTTTGTGCTAAGCAAATTGTTGTGCTTTAGCTCTAAAGCGCCATGAAATTGGCCCCTGGTCGTAATCAGCTGGTGTACTACAGACAGAGAATACCTCAGGAATTTGAATCATTTTGGGGTGAACAAAGACAGCGATAAAGACCAGAATACCTGGGCTGCCTTGATAACAGACACAGGTCATTCCTCCAGGAATGGAGCAAGATTGTTAAAAAGTCAGAGTCCACGTAACGTCTATCATTCTTCACATCAGGCCACTCACTTCATACATTGATGATTTTGTTTCCTATTCAAGATGCAGACAGGTATCATTAAAAATTTCTAGAAAAAAAGCTGCGATTCTATGATTTTATAGATGAAAGCCTAGAAGTTTATGAATGCAATACATGTTTGTACACTGCCACAGACCGTGTCCCAAATTGGTAAGAATGACACCAACTTTCAGACATATTTCCATGACAACCTTGACAAACAACACCCGACATCCATGCAACATCAGTCTGCCTGCAAAATGGCAAATTTCTCCAAATTTCCAGAGCCTAGTAGGAAGGAGCTAGTATTCTCCGGACTGAATATTTTCCAATGTGGTACTGCACACGTCCAAAAGCTGGTACGGGTAATTTAACAGCAATCAAACTTTTACCATTGAAAAGGCATTTATAAACCGAAGAAACATGTCTGACTAAATTCAACGAGAGTCCATTTCACACCTTGGTGAACTTTCTAGCTATGGTTGGTCTTATCTTAACCCCATCCCCCCCCCCCCCCCCACCACAAGTGACTACGGGAAAGTCATCCTTATTGAGTAGCATTTTTTACATGGTTGCGGGATGACAAAGTTGGCTTGGGTTAGAAGTCATCGATCAAGTCCAGCACTTGTCTGAGATGTAGCAGCTACATTTCACAGAAGAAGAAATAAAACCCAACAACAACCTGCCAATTCAGACTGAATGTTTCACTAAATGAGCTGCTTCAAAGCTTGCCAAGTAAACAACATCCGACTGAACATGGAATTGAACCCGTGACCTTGTGGAATGCAGTACCAGTGCTCTACCATCTGAGCTATCCAGCTTTAAGATAGACCCTCCCTATAGTCAATTATATTTGCTCAGATTCCCAGTAACAAGCCAAGTATTCAAACCTATCAAGTGCCATGACAGTCAGTGTAATACAACCTCCAGCTGTCCTGGCCTGGGACCAATTTCATAGAGCTGCAAAAATTGCTTAAGCATGAAAAGTCTTCCTTGATCAAACAGGATTACCCAAACAAATTTTTATATGAAGTTTACTGCTTTTAACTTGTATTCAGCAATTGTTAAAGGGGGTGTATCGTCGTTCCTCAGCATCTTTTTTTGGACAGCGCCACCTTGTGGTCCCAGTACAGTCTAAGTGGAAAACCTGCTTACAAGACTAATGCCGATGGGTGCATTAGGAACTGAGCCAGCACGACGATACACCCCCTTTAAATGAGCATAACATTCACATGGAGTTTTGGCTGGCATACTGATTTTATTCACCAAGGTTTCAGGTGCTTAAGCAAATATTTGGTGCTTAAGCGGCTCTATGAAATTGGCCACTGCACTATAATGGGGGGACACATTTTCTCCCTGAATAGTTGGTCAGGCTTATAACACTTGTCCACTGTCAAGGTCCTATTTAAGCAAGACAAGATCGCTTCGAACTACTAGGCCAATAAAACAAGCACAAACTTGAAAACAAAGCCAAACAAATCTTACTTGTGTAAGTTCTGCCACCAAATCTCCTTCTCCTCAGCCGAGCTCAGTGTCCAGACGACGTTGGTGGTGGGCCAGCCGACGACGAAGGACCTGTCCTGGGGTTTGCTGATCTCGATGACGTCGTCGATGCACGTGGCCAGCCACAGTTCGCTGACTTTGATCCGATGCTTGACGCGGAAGGTGGTGCAGGATTTGCTGTTGAGCAAGAGGAATCCCAAGGCATTCTTAATCAAATTTCAATTGATATCTTAATATACAATTCTGCATTTCAAAAGGTATAGACCACTTCCATCAGTCAAAACACACAAGTTAAGGGCACACGTTAAGAAGATGTAATCAAATTGTTTGTAGAAAATGCTTGGATTTTATACTTAAAGTTAGGAGGGCCTGAAGCATTTCAATACTAGCAGGATCTTTATCAAAGGCCAAAACATTTCTAACGTTTATTACTTGTAATCATCAAATAACCACAAGGGAAACTGACTGAATTTAAAGTCATTGAAAAGTGAACAAAGAAAAATTGACTGGAGCGGGATTCGAACCGGCGACCTCCTGAATACCGTACAGGCGCTCTACCAACTGAGCTATCCTACGTTGGTGGTGACCCCAATAGTCATTTATCTTTGTTCGTTTGGCAGTCAGAAGCCATGTGTTATTTGTAAAAAATTTCAATGAATGAGTAGTGTTCTTCATGAGAAAATGAAGTTTTGGAAAGTGTAAGCGAATAAATGAATACTGTTGTGTGCATTTGAACATGACAGGTCAAACTTTTCAGTTCTCAGTCGTCGTTTATTAATGTCAAAGGAAATTTGGTAAACCACAGATAGATAACATTATTCTTAACAAACTGAAGGCTAAGAACTAAGACAAGCGATGTTATATTTGCTCCGATTCTTACTTTGGTTTGGCGATGATGAGAACATCATTGAAGAGGAAGACGTAGCGGTTCTGGGCCTGGACTCCAGCGGTGATCTGGATGGGGCCTTCCATGATGTAGACTCGGTTGTTGTTGTTGTTCAGCGCATGACGCTCACTGACGGCTTCCAGTGACTGCAGGTCCGCAGGTGACGGGCCACTGCCGGTCCTAGATGGCAGAAGAATCAGAAGAAAAAAACCCCAGGAGAGTTAGGCTAACTTTCACAGCACCCATCATAATACTGTAATCATCTGACTTTAAAAGCTTGAACATTTTTTAACGCACGTCATTAGTATCTGAGGTCATTGAGCCATATTGTCACCCCTGAAAAATCTCCACTTGATTGGTGTACTACCTGTTGCTGTTTTGAGCATAAAATGGTTATCTCTACTCTCAAGGGTATGCATTTTCATTTGGGCGAAGTGATCGAAGCAACTTAAAATCTTGTTCAAAGACGTATGCGTCCTTGGCCAGGGTTTTTAACTGCTGGAGCTTTTAAAGAGATCGGTTACACTCCAGCACAGCACCATACTAAACTATATGTATAAAAGCATTGTCAATAGAGAGGCTAACAAATTTTTCATCCGTAGCACTGATGCTGATTCCAGCATGTTTGTACCTCTACACAACAATAAAAAAGAGACATAGCACATTTGATCCCTTTACAGTGACCCGGGTCAGGATTCTGATCCTGGTCAAGAACCAATGTAGAGGCTAATCCCGACCCTGATGGGTTATTTGCCGTGTGGAAAGAGGTTGGCACAGGTCCAACCCAGAGATTTTTTGGGGAGTAGGAAAAAGAGAGTGAGACTTAGAAGTATGCTTCTCCGGGAATTGCTTTGACAAGTAAGTCCAAGTTGAAGAATGGCGACGAGGAGATTTTTGTCAAACACCTGACAGCTGAACTTACTCTGAAATCCTGACATCTGATGCCGAGGGCTTGCGGGATCGGGACATGACTTGCCAAATATTTGTAATGCTCGACAGGGTCAGAAGAAGACAAGGGTTTGAAATCCCAGGCTAAGCAGGTAGGTAGAGAGAGAGAGAGAGTGAGAGGAGACTGTAGACAGAGTCAGTCCCTCGTGGTCGTAGGTCCTCTATTCAGTGCCGGTATTTCCAAATGAAAAAACAGAAGACAACGAACGCTTCCCGATCCAACTTGCAGGATGAGTGAAATCAGAATGACGCCCGACGGAACATTTGAATTTGAAGAAACAAATCCGGAGCACGATCTGATCACATGTTCCATAAAAAGGACCCAAAGAAAACAAAAAACCAAGAAGAAGACGAAGAAATAAAACTGAGTTGCAGGAATTAACAAGCACACCGATCAGCCATCACGACTACCAATCCACATCAGCTGAAGTCGACTCCACGAACAACACAAGAAGGGTATCTTCCAAAAAAAATGAAGAAAAAGCAAATCAAATTGGGAGAAACAGCCACATATAATGCAATGTCACTGCAGCACACCCAGACGTCAAATGATAGATTGACTGACAATAATGCTTCTAATCATCCGCGCATTAACATGTAATAGGCACACAAACAATTTAAGCCTCGTCAATTTCAGAATCGAGCACAAACTGAAAAAAAATGTGCTTCGATATGCAATTGCAAAAGGTGTTTGCTATGGGTTATTTTTTCCCCTCCACCAAATTGTCCCAGCTTTATATCTCCTGATGAACTGGTTCTCTAGAGTTGCCGGATAGAAACCACTTTGACAATGGGCCGGCTGTGTTGACTCTCGGGCCGTCACTCTGGGCGCCGGTGAAGTGCCGCCCCGTATGTGGAGGAGAGAAACAACAAAACAAGCCAACGAGAGAGGTGGAACTCAAGGTCCGATCTTCCTGCCACAGCGCGGCCCGATCCACCAACCAAACCATTCCTGGTGCTCAGTCACACCCAATGGTTTGTTGAGCATTGACGTAAGAATGGCACCATTTCAACCAAAAATGTCAATTGATTCAATTCATCAGGGCCATGACTTTGAACAAAAAAAAATGTCTGTCCCCTACTTCTAATGTGAATCTTGAATATTTATTCACAAATTAGGATGATCCCTTCAACCCAGTTATGTCATCAACGATTTAAAATCCTGAAAGATTAGTATAAATGACAATCAATAAATAGTACTACCAATCTTCACACCTTGAAGTTCTTAAAAAATGATATTTCCATCTATCACAAAATCATCACAGGGAGACAAAAACTGACTAGAGTGAGTGGGATTCGAACAGGCCATGCTGCCGACATCGGTACGGTGCTCTACCAACTGAACTCACCAGCCAAATGGGTCTATGTTCGATTCCTCATCCTGCTAGATTGAGTTCTCTATTAAGTTCACCTTAAAAATCCATTTCCCATTAGATTACCACTTGGAAAATAAACACTGATGACAACAATAACTTTTGAGTTTGCAGTTCTTGGTAAATTTGTTCGTTCATTCCAGAATTCATTTCTCACGATATCTGGTGATCGAAACTTCCAGAATCGGAAAAATTTAATGAAATGCCAATTATATTTCCTCTTGTTTCACTATTTATAGTCTTTATCCAATACTTGTCAATTATGACAAGGTGAAAATGTCACAGAGCACTTCAAATAAAAATCGAACAGAGAGGTCACAACTTTCAAACACGTACGCGCACAAAAAAAGAATCAAAAAGAGCAAACACTTATGACTGACCAAGATAACAGACAAGTTTCCGGTTAATATCTTTTCAGCTCTGACGGCAAAGATAAAGTGTCGCCTTTTAGCAAAGTCGGGGGGGGGGAAAGACGGACCTTAAACCTACAGGTCAAACATTTGTTGTTCTTTATCAAAATGGAATATCTTCAAACAGAAGAAATAGCAGGGTAACTATGAATGACCGGAAAAGGTGGTACGATGGTTGGGCAGTGATGATGTTTTATCGTGTCGCCACTGGCTAAAGAAATTGAAAAAATGGGGAAAACAATTCAAAAACGAACAAAACAAAACAATAAACAAAAACCAACATCAAACATCATCTTATCCCCATTTAAAACAATAACATTGACAAATTCACAAACAACTGCGATAAAAACAACAAAATAATCCCTTGACAGAATTACACAAATAAAATTTATATAAATAAACTGCAGGGAGAAAGGAATGTCCCTGCATAAACTTAAAATGTCCACCCCATAAAAACCACTCCACTTCTAGGCCAGTATTAAATCATGGTGGTAGTTGGTCAGTAACCTGGGGCCAATTTCGTAGAACTGCTTAGCACAACACAAAACTTAGCTAAGCATGACATTTCTGTCTTAGTGAAAACAGGATTAAGAACAAAATATCCGTGTGTTGTGTATCACTTGAAATGGGAGACTTTTGAGAACCGGTCTTCAAGTCAACAGCGCACGCGCAACAGCGCAGGCGCAAAACAACGCGCGCATGCTCACAATTGCGTGTGCTGTTGACATGAAGACAGGTTCTCAAAGTCTCCCATTGTTCTTTGGCTGTTGTTCGCTGACCACGAATATCAAATCAAATTTTCTATGGTGGTTTGTTTTATTGGGCAAGCCATTTTTGTGCTAAGCAATTTTTCGTGCTAAGCAGCTCTATGAAATTGGCCCCTGGTCTAGCTGATGCTGTGTAAATCCAAGCACGGTGTGACCACACACAAAGCTTTATTTATATCTAGGTGGACATGATCCATCTTCCCTGCTTTACTAGGGGAGGAACCAAATAAACACAGAAACAACATGAAGATCTAGATGGTGTCTTCCATCTCCAAAGATGAGGGTAGAACATTCCTGGGTTCCCCAAAGACTTTAGAAGAACCCTGAAGAATTAAATGGCTGTATAGTCCTGGGCAATAACTGCATATTTACAATGTACATGTCAGATTAAATAGGACACTCGGAATGCTTAGTGACTAGGTAGGCCTACATGGTGACACCAACTTAAATTTTCCCCAGGGCTGTATTAAACCATACACTTCTTTATACGAGTCTGAGATATCCAATTTTTCTACCTGAAGCAAAGTTTTATAATACTGTCTTGTGTCTGTCTATGGGAATTTGTGCAGTTAGTGGTCTCAGCGCCGTGGCACTATAAGCATTACAAGCCACAAGAGGGCGCTATTGTAGGGAATGTTTTCAGGCATGTTGTACTACCAATTCAAGTGCTCAAATCTGGGGGGGGGGGGGGGTTGGGGGGGGGGGCCTATGTGATTTTGTGTGTGCCATTGCCAGGCCATAAATCATAAATCATGCACATTAATTTAAGGGACCAGGTTGATTTCGGCAAATAGCTTGACCCCGATTTTGACCTGGATCCTGCAAGCTCATTGTAGGCTCTGTTTGCTTGACATTAAACAATAAATGAAGTCAATATGTGGCTCGTGTCTAGCTAGCTAATAAAAGTTCTGCCTTGTATATGTATATTCCACGGGGTTTTAAAACCGCAGATGGAACCAATTTGTGAAAAGGAAAGAAGATCTATAAAATCCGTCTGCGAAACATTTTAAAGCCTCTCTCCCCGAAATGTTGCGAGGGAAAAACAAAATTGTCTGAGAAAACCTGAGAGGGTTTATGAGTTTACAACATGAGGCCAAGTTGCACAAACTGTGGCCTTTTGATCATGAATACCGGTATGTGGCTGGTGTCACCTGACATTTTTGCCGCTCATTTATTTTGCAATGCCATGTTGATTAAATGCATGCCGCATTCTGATCAAACAAGTAGGCAGTTCATATCTTATCGCATTTTTTTTTTGGTGAGGAATATTATGTTTCCAAAGTTCAAACCCTGGCATACCAGATACGAGAGTATCTGATGGAATTGATGTTCACGGAAGTGAAGACATGAAGATGAAGACGAAGAAAAAAAGACATTCCTTTCACTGTTGGCAATCCGCCAGAAAATTGAGAGGAACCATTCCTGGTTCTGAGGAGGGAAAAATGTGATGATGTGGGACAGGACCACTTTGTTCTGAAACAAAAAAAACTGTCTTGCCAAGAAAACGTCTGTAAGGCAAGACAATTGGACTGTTGGAAAGGGCACCAAGGCAATAGCCAGGGGCAACAACAAAGGCAATCGCCCACCTTCTTTTTGCCCCAAAACTAACAAAGTACAAATTCCCCTTAAATCAAATGAAAACTTGCTGAGCAAATTTGTGAGTTGTCAGCTGAAAAAAAAAGAAGAAGCTGCTTCTAAAAAATGCTTTAAAAAAATATTTATCCCCTTTTTGAGAATTGAAAGGAATTTAGTTTGGATGGGGCAAAAGATTGACAGCATGGTTACGATTACTTACGATAGTTTCTTGCCGCCAATGAGGGCAGTCTTCAGGGCCGCTGAAGGAGCCGATCGCCTCCTACTGGCTAGTGTTTTGAACCTCTGTAAAACAAAGAAATAAAAAAATAGAAATTATTTTCAATCTTGCGTAATACACAACATTTTGTTTTAAAGGAAAACAGTTTGATTTCCACCAGCATTTGAAAAAAAAAATAAGATTCGCACGAATCTACTTGCTGAATACAAATGACAGAATTTCATTTTATCTGTTCAACTTGCATACCTTCCCAGACACTGAAACTAAGATTCTGTAAGAAAACAGGGAAGATCCCGATGGGCAATTGGAAAGACAGAAAGGGTTGCTGTCTGGGTGGGTGTCTGATGTCTGCTGGAAGTGACATACTGCTTATTTCCTTGTCTCATTGCTAACAATGTTTCAAAGCATGTGAAAACAAGTGAAAGGATCGGAACCCATTGATTCAACTTGCATTCCTCCCAAATACCGGAAGATCATGCAATTTGGGTTCGACGGTAACAGTCTCCCTCCCCTACGGGAAAAGAAAAAAATGGGAGAAGCAATGTCCTCAAAACCTTCTTCAGTTGTTCTTTTGTTGATGTTTTCTTTCTTATACAAGAGAAATAAAATGCCAGTTGAAAAATATCCGTTGAGCTGCGGAGACAACCCTTCCGACGGACAATTGTGGTTTTCCGTTCCAATCCTAAGGCTCTCAAATCTGGACAGAGGCTTTTCACAATCTCAACCACTCCACCAAAATCAGAAAAAGCTTCTGGAATTCGCAGCATCCCATCTTCACAATTCTGTGGTCAGTTCAGATGACCTCCACGGTGCTGATTATATAAGAACCGCCAGAAAGATAATACTATTTTCTCCAAAAAGGGGAAGGGGGTTAGGCGGGGTGCAGGTTGGGGGTTGTTAGACTGTCCCCAAATGTTATGAATGGAGTCCAATGTCTTCAGAAAATGGAAATGAAGAATGGATACGTGAAGGACACAGTGAGGAAATTAGGGTGTCAGTTTAGGAGCTGCCTCAAACTAGATGATGAATTTTTGGAATTCTTCAAATCTACAACAGTGGTCATAAAACACGTTTCAAGCTCAAGTCAACTATTTCTGTCCCTTAACCATGTGTTGCTCTCAATTCCTGTACAAGGATAGGTCCTTTAATGATTTCCTTTCAAAACCAGACCCAATCAGACTTGGAAAATTTGAAGGGAATTGTGGAGTCAGACCTATGAAGCTAAATAAAGTGTGATAAAGGCTACTGTCTGTCTGATATTGCACTGCATTTTAAGCATGCACTTTTGTGTTAGTTTTATTTTTGCTTTTTATTAACTTAGGTAGTTTAAAGAATTGGTGATTTTGTATTTCTGCATTCTGGAAATAGACCATTCATTCCAGTCATTTCAATTATTTAGTTTATATGAAAATCAGCATTCACACTTGTGAGTAAACAATGACAAAATGGTTTCTGTTTGGTGAATTTATGATATTTAATTTGAATAGTTCCACCCGAACTTAGCTAATGTATCAGATCTCCCGTATTTCAAAGTCTAGTTTATCTTAAATCTGCCATGCAACTTTAACAAGTTTAACAAAACCTATGAAATTTCTTTCTTTATCATACTTTGTAAAGTCTTTTCCCCTTTTCAATGGTATATAAAGAGTGAAGTGAAAAAAATAAACAGGAGGAAATCAGCTGATCCGAGGAAAAGTTGCACGTCTGACGAATGCGACAGCATTATCAGAGAGAAATATTTGGACAGACAAATGCATTCAAGTATGAACTTTGATAAATGAGAAGCTTCCAGACCGAAGCTTAACAATGATGTTTATGATCCGTACCAAATCCTATAGGCTACACGTACTTCATAACTTATACTCTGGCAATTGATATGGTAAACTTTTAACCCCGGCATCAAGTGCCCAGCTCAATAGATATCCTCTCCAACTAGTCCTAAATTTACGACCCGTAATCTTTAGGTATTTGCTACCCTGAAATCCATCAAACATTTTGACAAATGCGTTGGATTCGGGAAAAAATCGTATTGCACGATATAGCCTATAATAATGATGCCTGAAACAGTTTTCTAATACAATCATCGCGCTTCTTTGCAGGGATTTTATGGAACATGACAGAATGATGAAGGTATAGGACGAGTGTGAGCCTGATAGAATCCAGACTAATGTCAACCGACAGACACCTGCCAAAGAATCCTGGAACCTTAGATATAGAGGGGTCAGAGGTCATCAGAGGTCCTGGCAAGAAAACAGCAGAGGGCCTCAGTCTTCGTAGTGTGTTTCTTTTTTTTTTTATCCGATGTGTTTTCTTTTATCACTTCCAGTTCAGACACACCAGAGGTTTATGACTTCATGAAAGTACATTAATTGGTTTCTAACAAGCCAAGGATGGACACGTGGTTCCTCCTTTGTCATCGTTTATCAAGTTGGGAATAAAAAGAGAAGGCCTCCTTTATCAAATCGGAGATAAAAGGGAAGTCTCTCTTGGCCCTGAAAGATGTGGTAATCTGCATAAAGGGCATTCAACCCTGTTGTTGCAACAGTGTCATGTTAAGTGTCGAGTTCTTATTTCATGAACGTCACAGATCCTCTTGACATGTTTCCACACAGTTCCCATTTTGATTTTTTTGTTGTTGTTCAAACTGAATGAAGTGCTCCGCTAACTGACAAAGAATGGACTTTGACTTCTCAAGAACAAAATACCAAGCTTAGGGTAAGGACATTTTTTTCTGTCTGGAAAATTCTCATCAAATGGCACCATGGAAGAGTGTGTCCTCTTTATAGTGGGAAAATCGAGCCATGTACTGTTCTTTGCTGATAATGCTCTGGGTTATGGATGCAGTGTATAATAAAAATGGCGGCGGACTGGTCATAACACTCTCCAAAAATGTCTGCTAATTGGTCATTGGCTGACACTCCCCAAGGGCACCAAGGCCAATTTCATGGCGCTGCTTATCACAAAAATTTGCTAATCATGACATTTAGTTATAATAAAAACAGGGATAACCAAATGTCCATGTGTTGTGTATCACTTGTGATTGTTCTTTGGCTGTTGTTCACTGACCATGAACATCCAATGTAATTGTTAACGGTGGCTTGTTTTATTGGGCAAGACATTTTTGAGCTAAGCAAATTTCTGTGCTAAGCAGCGGCATGAAATTGGCCGCTGAATACAGAACAAGATGAAATAAACACAACAACGAAGAGATAGATTCTTGCATGGAAAACATACCTCAGAGATTCAAATTTCAAAACAACATATGATCGGGGAGACGCATACAAAAGACATGCACACCAGTGAAAATGGCCGTAAAGAGGTCATGCTAACTGGGCCAGCCGGCCATCAAAATATCAACAACAAAAACTTAACGGAAAGCGCCGACAGTCCAAGGACCATCAAGACATTGTAATATTCTGTTGTTGAGTCAGTGGTACAAAAGATGTTTCATTATTTGGCTGAGAGAGTCTTTCCAACGCACAATCCTTAGGATGACAAAAAGGTCTCCCGCAATCGCCAATCAACTTTCGATTCCACTGTCCGCCAGCAATCCTTTCATCTACCCCACTAAGCAATGGCCTCTTGCACAACTGACCCCCGTCATTCCGAATCCCTTCCCTCTCTTAAAAAAAAAACACCTTCCGGAGGGTAAGACATATGACATGTATACGTGAAATAAAAAAGGTTCACCTACCAAATCCCATCCTAACACCCTTTCAATGCCACTCGGATGGACTGAGTTTTCTCCAGACTGCGTCTACGAGCTTTTGTGCTGTTTTTTCCCCCCTATTATCATTATTATGATTAGCCACTCAAGGTTGCTGGTGGATCAGAAACTTGTTCTTTATCTTCCTCTCTCAGAGTGAGGTGCCGACAATGGGGAAGGATAATCCCTCCCCTCAGGGGTATTAGCTTAATCCCCTCTATGTGGAGGAGGCACACTGGTATCATTCTCTTCGTCTAATTGATCTCCTGATGCTCCAATCCGCTCGGATACGACAGCGGGAGGGGTATAACTTGCCAAGAACGGGGCTGAGTCTAGCTCCAAGACACGTAGCATGCCCTACGTGCAGTGAGCGACCTGTAATGCATCTGCGCCCGGCCCGACAATGCAAGATTTGCAAGACTGCGGATGAGTAATGGGGTTGCAGTTTTACCGTTCATCAATTTCAAGAGAGTCTGAATCGGGCCAAACTTTTGGCTATTCATCATCTTGTCAAGTAAAAACACCCACGCCTTGCAAAGAAATTTATACAAGGAAGAAACTTAAAAAACAATCACAGCAAAATGGCAGATTAAACTTCAATAAGAGTTTGTCTAAACAGCCACAGGCAACGCCATTGATGGATAAAGTCGTAAGATGCTGCCGATGTTAGCGGCTAATGTCTTGTTAAAAAACCTAGTTCCTCGACCTCCTAATCGTTGATGCAGTGTGCTCCATCCAGTTGTGTTTAACTATTGACAAGACCCATCAGCATCAAACTAAACCCTTTTATAGCGTATTGTTTGTTGATTGGAGAATCCACTTTCAATGTCATGTCAGCAACTTAAGCACAAACTAGCTAAGGGCTAGACAAGTTTCACTTTATAGCAACAACAGATTCTCAACCAGCGTACAATGTACGCGTTGTGAAAGATGGTCTAACAAGGTTTTATTGCTTAGCATATGCATCAGCAGCATTTCCTGCTAAGCAACTCCGTGATGAATATTATTAGGATTTTTTAAAAATATCAACTGCCGATTACCCGATGACCCTATTCGTGGAATTTGGGTCAGTAACTGGAGTTTGTTTATCGGACTCAACAAGACTTGGGTACTTATAGTGGTTCCATGGAAACGGCTCAAGAAAAAGTATCGCCTGATCACAAATCCATCACATTCTTGCAAGCAACCAGAAACGGGTCGGGTCACCTCCACAACTGAAGTTTTAACAAATTGCGATCCATTCCTTCTGAAGGAGGAACAATTGTTACTCCCAGACTGATTTCTCTTCTGGGTCAAGTTTGGGTCAAGTAACAATTTGTCTACATGGCTCTTGGTCAAGTGGAAGCAGCGCCAGTGTATCTAGGGTGGCCCTTAATTAAATCAGCATGCTGGGGCAGATGTAGGCCGATCTACTGACCCTGGAATGAACAAGCTCTGGCTGGACGTAGTGGACAGTCTAGGAAATCAGAAGATTGAGTTTGTAATAGGGCATGGAAAAAACTTACTCCTCTTACCCTTTTAAGATCAGGGGTCGATTTCACCAAACTCGTCGTAACTTACTATCAATCGTAGGACTTATGATGCATTGCAGCCCTACGTAGGATACAATGGGTTATCTTTCGTATCTGGAGTTACGATAGATCGTAGGGCTTCGTGAAATCGACCCCAGGATACCACCCTACTTGGTACTTGCTGCTCGTATTATGGGCTTCTCTTTTAGCTGAAGTACTAGATAAGGCTTACCCTGATGCTGTTTCAAGCTCAGTCTCAATGTGGCCAAGTAAATAAACCCACAGGTTCCAAATACCTGAATTCAAATCTGTGAATTCTGCCTTCTAGAGCAGTTTATCCCTGCCTGCATCAACTTACTCTGTCCTTTACTATCGGGTTATTTGAGTAACCTTGTGGAACAGGCTTCTCAGTGTGCATTGTACGAATCAAATTCTGTTCAAGATGTCCTTCCAATTGAACACAAGAAAATACAAAATTGCTACATGTATTTTCTTTTTCTCAATGTTTTAAATACAGCAAGGGCCAAAATTGAACATCTTATTTTATCTTCAAATTGATACCTTGCTAGGAGTGTGTACTCCATGGTATCTTAAGAAAGATTTGAGGCTTTGCATGGTGACAATTGGTATGTGGATCGGTTTGTGGAAACACCATGTAAGAATCGTTTGTACTTTCGCACTTCTATTTCGTTCACACTTCTCGTAAGGTCTCAACGTTTTGACTAGCATGCTCTAGTCCTCATCAGGATTCCATGGATCAATGGAGAGAAGGGAAAGGTACATGAGTTGTTTGGACCATGGAGGTAGAAATATTTCTTCGACCTCCATGTTTGGACTATCAACTCTCCAAGGTAAGCAGGGTCGGAATGCAATACAAAAAGAGATTGCCAAAATATACAGAGGTTTTGGTTTACTGTACACATAACAACATGATACTACAAAGGTACAGAGTGTAACCGGTCATCTTGCTTGAGGGTTGACCCTCAAGTTTGCAAATAGGAGGGAAAGTGAAGCCTTAACCTGTTTGTAGCTCTATGATCATACACAGCCTTGGAGAAGGTATCTCTGTTTAATTATAGTGTCCATGCATGGACAGCCTGCTTGAAGTGACAAACAAACATCATTGTTCCTTGCTCAATGTGCAGGGGCCAGTTTCCAAAATGACCACTATTAACTGCTCTTACAAATTGTTACAGGACAGGCCATAAAAGCGAGCAATATCCAGGGATCCATCATAAAAAAACACCATGACGTCCAGGGGCCTATTTTACAGCGCTGGTTTTTTCAACTGCTCCCAGAATTTGCTGAATCACACAAATCCTACCTTTTCTTTAGTTTATACATAGTAAAAATCTGGTTGCCAGCCCCAAACCCAATGTGACCGACACTCAATGACAGAATTAGTAGTCCAATCTAATGAACGTCAAAAAGACTACTAGGTTTGTATAATACTAATAGTGTTGATTTTTTTTTTTATCAAGGAAGCCTAATTCATGGCAGACCCTCTTGAATCAGAACGCAAAAAACTTACACACCACAATACAAAATCTGATGGTATATAAATGTACAGTGAAACGCCACTATTAATTATCAATATTCCAGGATGTACAGAGATTGTTTCGTCAACGACCCAACAAACTGACACCCTCTGCATCAAATGTGTGCATTTTTTCCGATTTTCATTTTATCATCCATTTGGACAATTTGAGTGTCTATCTGCCTGTATACCAATTCACAAGCCTTAATTTTTACCAAAACTTAGCTAATTAGACTAATTATTAGCGTCACTTTTCGAGTTTTCACCGATATTCCGTTTCACAAACTGACATGCAATTCATTTTCCCATAGTAAACAGTATGGACACTCATTGTGTGTGTCTGCTAAAAATCGGTTTCACAAACTGACACGCACCTCAGTGTCAGTTTGTGAAAACGATTATATCCATGTTATACGAACAGTGCGCCTATGCTTTTATGCGCGCGTGTCACTCCGTGGAGCCGAATTAATAACGTTGACAAAATTGTTCCTTTTCACAAACTGACACGCATGCTTTAGGCTTAATTACTAGTTAATTAATACACGTAAACAACTTAAAATACGTCAACTAGTACAATGAATAAACATATTTTTGAGAGGGAAGCAAAAAAGGTAGTAACACTTAGATTTTATTTGAAATATACCGGTTTTAAAAAGTCGCGAACTTCAAACGGCCATATCTCAAAATATAGATAGATTTTCTTGTTAGGTGGGTGTCAGTTTGTGGTGACGGCGACGGTTTGTTACAGTGAACAATGTTCAGCATGCCTATATATTGTAGATAAAAGATTGGGAGCCAAAGATGATGTTTGGTATAGACAAACATTCGGTGTTCATTATAGCGGCATTCCACTGTAGGAAGTGGAGTTAGACCAAGAAGTGTTCTTGGAGGGAATGCTGTTGTTTTGTGGGTCAAAGGAAAGAATTGTCTTCTTTTGTGGCAAATTCACAAAGGTAGGACATAATCTCATCACCGAGTAATTATTACAAGACAGGGAAAGAAAGAGAGGGGAAAAAAAAATTCAATCCAGGAAGTAAAATATTATTTTCTGCGATGCAAGTATTTCCTTATTTACCACGGCAAATAATTATCCAGGGTATAGGCCCTAGATTATTCATGATGCAGACTAAACTGCTTCTAGGGTTGACTTTTTCTTTCTGGCAACAACCTGACAACGATCTTACAAAATAAAAAAAACAAAGAACCTAATGTGTAAACTTAAATACAGAAATAAAGCAATAGGGATTTGAACCTCAGACAAACATTGCATGCATCCGGCCATGCAAACGTGTGGTGAGTGGGGATATGTGTGCGCGTGCATAAATGGTGTGACGTCATTAGTGCGGAACGATATTGGTAGAGATATGTACAATGTACAATGACCCTGACATGAATTGTATCTAACATGGATCCTGACATTCCAAGCTTTATTATCAATTCTGTTTTATCTTCTCAGTCCGATCACGTTATGCACATACATGTACATACACATCAAAGTACCAAAGCTACCCCAGGCACAAAGCTTAAATGCACAATGGCTATTTACACCACAAGTTGGTCTTTGAAAAAAATGCCCCAACCAATGCACAGAAACAACATGGATGCCTTTGGATGCGGGCACGGGGATTTAACTATGAACAGTCTGTAAACATGTTAATTTTTTTTTTTACAAACCACCGTTTCCCACCTCCTCTTCCAACCCATAGTCCTAGGGTCAAAGATTCCAATTAATTTGTCATCACTCATATTTTTTATTCCGAAGATGGCAGTTTTACCGATGGTTGCACTTTGGTCGGCATAAACCAACTGATAATGTTTGACATTCACCATTGAAGCTTTATCTCTCATACTTTTTTCTCTGTTTGAGGGGGGAGGCGCAATTTTTTTGCGCAGAAATCAGAATTTAATGATAAAATCTAACAGGACAATATACCATACTGCAATGCATAATGCTCATCGACTATTAAAACAATGAAATGAACCACAAGTTGGCTCAAACTCATTTCGGGCAAATCAACAAGGTGTCGTAACAATCGTATTCAATCTGAGTTACAGACATTATTCTCTTCCATTTATAAAGATCCTTGAATTATCCAAAATCTCAAAAATATGTCTTTTTTTCCACTATGAAAATTACAAATGAAAAGTAAGCCTAAAGACTATACCTCTAAAACTTTGTTCATTCACAATCCGCAAACTTGACTTGTTGCCCCGAGAACAACTTTAGCCTCATTTCATTGATATTCATATCCCTCACAGTTACAATGAATTTGCTATTTTTCCCGTTCAACCAAACAAAAGTTTGCTAAAATAAGGGGCAGTGTGTCTACTCTGTACACTCAGTATTGTGTACAACGCTATTACAGTCAATTTCATACCAGCATTTTTATCAAAGGACACCATTGTGTTGTCAAAACAAAATGCAAATTGTGTGGGTTGCAATAAAACTCGCAAACTCTGTGCACAGACCAGGGCTAGTTGTAAACAATTGTTAAAGGTAGTATCGTACTTTTGTAGCACACCGAAACAGAAATCTTCACAGATTTATCTATAACTTACAGGGTATAAAGATGGTGATGGTAGAAACATACCCAAAAACATTTTTTGCCTAAAATTCTGTATTTATTCAGAAAAGAGACAAACCAGTGACCAAAATTATTTTTGATCTTTTAAAGATCTAAAATAAAAGAGAAAAGACTTCAGAAATGCTGTGGCCGTTTTTCACCGTTTTCTAAAAAAGTGGGCACCGTATGGGACTAAAATTTTCACAGATTACTGTTATTGTATCTTCCTTGATATTTTCGGCCACTTTGAAAATCAAAGTATGACTATGATATTACCTTTAACAATGCTTTCATTGTGTCTAGAAAGAAAGAAGCTCATTGAACGATTACTTGGTGAAATTTTGTGACGTCCAAAAATGAAAAAAAAATTTAACAGAAATTTAATTCCAGGGAAGAGATTCCTTGATACGTACATTTATCTCCATTTTCCTCCATTCACGTCATCTGGCATTGAGTGTAATGTGACACGTGCGCGCTAGTCAATGTCTGTAGATAGTCTAGGAAGGTACTGGTACACGATAACATCCTTGTTGCATCATCAAGTATCCTTGCAAGAAAGCCTCTCAGTCAAAGTGGACAGTGGAAAACAAACTTGGCAAAATGCCTGGACCCCAACATGAACAAAAGCCGCCTATATAGCTGTCCTTGGGCGACCCAATCCAGAGATTTGGACAGAAACACAAACAGGGCAGGGTCAGTGGTCTCTTGTTGAAAAAAAAACTCCTAGCTCAAACTGGAAAAAAATAACAGTTTAGACAAACCCAAGACTTAACGACGTGTGTGAACGGTAACTTATCGATAGACATCGCACGGGCAGATATTACTATGCATGTACATGTCTTATTGACTCCACAAGAGGAGAAAGAAAAGACCAGAAAAAAAAATCAATACAGAGAACATGATCCGAGACAAAAGCTGAGACAGTGGGGTGGTCAAGAAGTCAATACTATAGCATTCAGGGGGGCTTATTTGCCGGGCCGGACAGACGCTGTTTGGGGTAAAAGGGTATGTTAAAGTCTTTAAATGCAGTCGGCAGGTACTGCTAAACAATATGACAAAATGCTATCAACAAATGCGAGGTGATGGACTCCGACTGATCAAGCCCCGCCCGGCCCCTCCTACCCATCCAACATACAGGGTGTAAACTTTAGACCGGTGTCCATGACATGGTTACCAACCAAAACTTAATAAGATTAAGTAAATGAACTCAATCTCGTTGCTATACAACAAAGCTGGGCTCCAATCTTCCGCACAATCAATCAAATAAATTTATATTAATTTCACCTTTGCTTTATTAACAGCCGAAGTTGAGATGGTTATTTGGCCAGATTTCATCCAGAAATATTGGCTTAAATTAATCCCCCCAAGTGCAATATTTTTTTTTTTTTATGGGGGCTCAGTTGGAAATAATGAAATAAATTGAATGACTAACTATGCAAATCAGGAATAGATTCCAATAAGTTACAATTTGCTGACCTAGGTAAAAGTGCAGTGCACTGCCTAATATTATTTTTTAAAAACCATATTCAATACTAATATGAGATTTTATATCTTTTAGTTCAACAGCCGGTTGAAACAATCCTAAATATGGCAGAACAGGTTCTCTTAATTGTTGACAATTTATCGTATGGCATTACAATGTATAATACATGCATACACTATACATGTAGTTACAGTGAGGTGGCCAAACGATAATCTAACCTTTCATTGCACTATTGGATTTGGAATCTGTTTTGACGATAAAATACCAAATTCCACAAGTTAACCGCAGTGCAAAAAAACCCCCCAAAACAGCCCGAGGATAGAAAAGTTGTAAGATAATTGCTAGTGAATGACTGGCGTGTTGCGACTGTCGAAAGAGTTAAATTCTCGAGAGAAGAATGCTCCTTTTTTGTCATTGCAACTTGACTACTTGACTTCTCATTTGACTCAGTTACCAGTTTGCAGTTTTTTTCATAATGTGAACTGAATTGCAGGCGTGGAAAATATCTAACCTTATCACCTGAAAAAGAACAGAAGATATGCTATGCTTGGCTGGACTGTTCCTAGCCCTGCGATCCAATCCCCAGCAAGAATCAGTGGCACGACTGCTGGAATTTTCTTTCTTTTGTCTGGCAAAGTTTTTTGAAAAAGAATAAACTATATAATCATAATTTCACAAGTCCAATCCAATCGTGTGATGAAAAGAATATCACACACGCTGGCAGCATAACAAACTACAACAGGTTGTTAGGCTACTTTGGTGATGAAAACAGTAACTTATACCCGATGAAAAACTGACGTTTTTAAGGGCTTTCCTTTTCCAAAGAAAGGCAACGTCCACAATAAAAAAAGTTACAAATAAGACACTTTTAACCAACAACTACGTCAAAAATGAAACGGAATAAGGTGAAAAACAACCTTTTCAACTGAAACATGGTTAAATAAAGCATTTTCAAGAGGTCATTTCTCAGTTGTAATTTTCTGAAGTGTTATATTTAGATTTCATTGAAACAGATGAAAGGTAGAACAGGCTGGATAATGTACGTTGTACGTCACACACATATCAGGGTGCTAATGGGATAAGCTAAGAGTAGAGGCTTGGTGCCGAGGGTATTACTATTTAATATTGCCTATTTTTATCTGTGTGGGAGGACTTCATGCACAACATACAGGCTTCATTACTCAAGCGTGCTATGAAAAACCCCAAAAGAAAGAAAATATAATATGAATGGAAAATTCATTTGTACGAGGTACATGAATACAGGGTAGAAAACCCGGAAAAAAGATATGCATGAATGAGATTGTACGCTCTTTTTGAGTTTTTATATTTTTTAAAATATTCTTTGAACATTATATAAAAGATGAAAGCTTAATACAGGAAAAACTCATAAAACACAGCCATCTCTATCCTCATATAAATAAACAAAACCAAATTGTTGTTTATTTTAGCTTCATATTGTTGGTAGTTTGTAAATATATGTAATTTTGTTTTCGTATTTGGTTAAATACATCATGAGTTTTGAATACTGTTGAACTCAAATGATATTAGTGCTTTGGAAAATGTTTATGTTTGCGGAAAGTAGTTGTAAATAACAAATGGAAAAAAATGTTCAAGGTTTGCAATAAAGCCCCAAAGGTTTAGGCATGTCGAGTGTAATTCATAAATCAAGCATTTTCCTAATTATTTTAGGTGGTTTTCATGGAGGCATCAGTTTACTTCTGGGCGCAAAGAAACAGTTAGGGCGAAGTGTCTCGCTTAGGGACACAAAGTGTCTCGCTTGGGGACACAAAGTGTCTCGCTTGGGGACATAAAGTGTCTTGCTTGGGGACACAAAGTGTCTCGCTTAGGTACACAAAGTGTCTCGCTTAATAGGGACACAAAAAGTCTCGCTTAGGGACACAAAGTGTCTCGCTTAGGGACACAAAGTCTCTCGCTTAGGGACACAAAAAGTCTCGCTTAGGGACACAAAGTGTCTCGCTTAGGGACACAAAGTCTCTCGCTTAGGGACACAAAGTCTCTCGCTTAGGGACACAAAAAGTCTCACTTAGGGACACAAAGTGTCTCGCTTAGGGACACAAAGTGTCTCGCTTAGGGACACAAAGTCTCTCGCTTAGGGACACAAAAAGTCTCGCTTAGGGACACAAAGTGTCTCGCTTAGGGACACAAAGTGGCTTACCTGTGACTTGGTGTCTTTGTCAATGAGCTGCAGGTCGTCGTGAGGGAATCGGTCCTGAACCTGTTGCAGTTTAGTCTCGTTCTCAAGGTTGGTTATTTCATCTTCCCGATCTGTCACCATCTGAAGCAGCAAAGGAAGGAAAAAGACCTTAAAATGAAAAAAGAAGCTCACCCATGGCAACACACGAGAGAAGTTTTAGTGAGTAGTGCAGTATCTGGTTCTGGCAAGAAGCTATTAAAGTCGAATGCTCTAGCCTGTATGCTAAAAGCCATCGTTGGGAGAATGCTGAAGCTCTAAGGAGACTCCAAGGACTCTGAGCTCTTCAGAGATGAAACTTCATCACAGAGTCCACCACATGAAAAAAAAAACGCTGCAACATCCGCTTCTAGATGAGCCACTTATCAAGCCATTGATTAAGCTACAAATCCTCTTCAAGCAATCCTCTCCATGCTTGAAGATTCTATTCTGAAGCACCATGCACCGGAGAAACTTGTGCCCAACTAAAAAACTGATCGCTTGAGATACTGCACACAATATTTGGATGCCGAAAATCTGAAGAGCAATTCTAACAGTCAAGAGCTGGATTCGTAGAGTCTACCTTGTGTGCCAAAAGAAACGAAAGGTTTCTTCCTGATAAAACAATTTGTTATGCCAGCAAGGCTAGGCTGTGATGTCAGATGGTTCCTCCTCCTATTTTTCTGGATAAGAGGTGGGGAAGCACAGGAGACAGTGCTTATTTTTTATTGTTTGTCAACATCCATTGTGTTTCAGGTTTTGCCTTTTGAGTCCGCAGAGGTTGTTGCAATAGCCTAGGCTGATGCCACTGCTAGCTCCACTTTATATCCGGTCATGCACTACCTGTAATGACTGTATAGTTCTCATGACTGATTCTGTTCAATACCCCTAGCAACCGGCTGGTGCCAACAATTAGAAAACAAGAAAGGGGGGCATTTCTCCTCCATAGGTCTGGTTTTGTGGCTATGCCTGACAGACTGTGATTCCTCGCAGGGAACGGAATTAACATTTCCCCTATTTTTTTTTGTCGCCCGGGGAAAAACAACAAGATGGAAAGAATGGTTGCTCGTGAAGCTGTATCCTCCCACAAGCTTGTAGAGACTGCCGCCACAGACTCGTCCCAATCCATCATTTCGTTTGAACTGCGGCCGACGTTCGCTGGTCTTTGTCCCGCGTGCGTGCAAGAACAACAGCAATCCTTTTTGTTACTCAGACCACAATAGCGCCACAATTAATTTCCAAATTTTGCCGACCTGACTGTTTCGGTATCCAAACAGATACGGTACTCACCGGACAAACAAAATGACATCACAACAAGCGGCACACACCATAAACTGACTTCCAAACCACGAGCGGAATCTTGAATATTTTTTTCACAAACCCGGCAGAAAGCTCTCTCAACTGGTCCTTACTGCTCTGCCCAAGTATATGACTTGCTGTATTACACAAAATGAGTTTTACATGGTTGATAAGGCCTGAACAAGCACAACCTGACTGGATTAGTGATCAGTTTTTATCTTGATAGCTTGTTCACCCCCCCCTACACAATAATAAAACAAATCTCCCGTGCAAATACTGATTAAACATCCAAGGGTGGTTGTTTGACTTGTGTTTTTTTTATTGTTGTTCTCCCTGGTTTTGTATTATAGCTGTGGTGATGCTAAGTACTTAATATGAAGGCATGTAGGCTTAACATTTGAATGCAGCTGTGATCTGATTATAACTGGGTTCAAATGGGAGCAGCAAAAGGTGCAGAGTCAAGTTTGTCAAGTGGAACCACATGTTTGAACATTCCCAGACTGCTTTTGGAGCGTTCTTTGAAAGTGCTTGCTGGAGTTGGTGTGAACGTGCACGGCAGTTTACGCCAGTTGTTGGCCAATTCTCCCTGTATTTGATGCTGCATGGTATCCCCACGAACCAAGGCCCTATCGTGTTGAAAGCATGCCATCTACACTATGGGCCTTTTTTTTTCAAAATCTTTGTTCATCTTTTCCCCCTCAAGATGTTGCAATCACAGGACAGAGCCAAACCTTAATACTCCATTCCGTTACGTATCACTCAAAGCCAGTTTATCCAAATTTCCCGCATTCCAAAAATCGCAGTTAAATGACAATGACACTAAAACAAGACACCATTTTAATTTAAAAGGGCTTGTGGTTTTGGTCGTCTTGTTAATTAATCAGTTAGCATCACACGCTTCCGTGATCTTTTTCAAATTACATATTTTCACAGCTTATGGCATTTGAATAGCCATTCATTAACGCATTACAAAAATAAACCGCCTATGCTTACCGATTCCTTATCTTCAGCAGTTTTAAGTTCTGGATGGTACCGTACAGATCCGATTGCCAAGATAGCAGTTTTGTTTTTGTGAGATTAAGATTTTTATCACGGTGGTATTCAAATTTTTTGTATAATCCTAATGCTATGGCAGTTATGTAACGTAACCTGTGCCAAAACTGGGATGACTATCAAGGTAGCAGGTTATTACTCAAGCTAGCATCATTGTCACATGCTAGAATTACGTACTGGATGATGATGCCCAACTTAAAACAGTGACGTGAATGACCGAACTGGCAAATGATGTAATTTTATGCTCTGTAGTAGTACTACATGCAACCATGCTTGTTGGACTTCAAGAAGATGCATGGTGGTAACTGAAAATTGCTTCTTAAGGGCCTTTGATTGTTGCCTTGGTGCCTCTGGTTATTGCCTTGGTGCCCCTAGTTATTGCTTTGGTGCCTCTGGTCCTTGCCTCCCCTGGTCATTGCCTTGGTTCCCTTGGTCATTGCCTTGGTGCCTCTGGTCATTGCCTTGGTACCTCTGGTCATTGCTTTGGTGCCCCTGGTCATTGTCTTGGTGCCTCTGGTCATTGCCTTGGTGCCCCTGGCCATTGCCTTGGTGCCTCTGGTCAGTTCCTTGGTGCCCCTGGTCATTGCCTTGGTGACCCCTGGTCATTGCCTTGGTGCCCCTATTCATTGCCTTGGTGCCCACTGCCCAGGGATTGAACTTAACAGAGACAGCAGAGGCAACTGCCTTGGTGCCCCTGCGAATTGCCCGCCTGAGTGCTTCTCCAACTGACGCCCTTATCGTCCCATGAAAATAATCCAGGTGCCTCTAAAACGTTCACAGCATTTTTGAATTTTTCTTTTCACCTGAAGATTTTAATCCAGCATCTGACCCACAAACGAGTAACCTTTCTGAATTCTTGACCACCTCCTCGAGGAAAAACGGTTTGCACAAAGATTTTACCGGAGTAGCAAAGCTGCATATTACGGTCCTACAAAGTTTGAACAATTTCTTTACAATCGTCATTGTCAGCTTGCCACCTCGACAGCTCAAACACCAAGAGCAAAAGTCCACATAGCGACGGACGGTGGTCGGCCCGGTGCTGGATGATGGGTGAATGGCAGCTTTCTCTCCCCCTCGCCATGGTCTTAAACGATTATCTCCTGCATTATACAAACAGCTTCACAGGTGCTTGATGACAAGGTCCAAGACAGACTTCTTGGAGATTGGCAACGGCATCGGCCCATCCAGAGGCCCAAAATGTCGCCCCCGCGGAATGCTACTGAAGCTGGATGCATTACTGCGACGCAATTCGGTTACTAATACATGTAGGCCTACATCTTGTGCTTACTGAATGCAGGTTAAGGAATTTATCAGTTTAGGATTGCACCCACCCATCTACTGTAAATTTTGTATGTGTAGGCTATGTGCGGAGCTTTACATAAACTTGCTGCATTATGGAAGCGAAATGCCATGGCGATGACAGTAGTTTGTTGACTAAGTTTTCCCTAAGCCCGTTGATGTCAACAAGACTTGGAACGTTTACAGAGAATAGAAGGCCAGGTATACATGTTTCCACATATCGTAGGCCTAAGTTTCTGCAGCCAATTTCACAAAACTTCAAATGTTGAGTACGCAACTTACGCAACATTTCCTGTCTTTGGTCGCACAAGTTATGCACGTTTCACGCAACTTATGCACCATTTGACATACAAATGCTTAAGTTATGCAACATTTCGTGAAATCGGCTGATGAGCCACAAGGCACAAGCGCAGACCTTAGCCTTACTGCCCAGTGCTCTTAGTCTGAAATGGCCTCATATTTCTGCAGCATTTCTTTAAAATGCTCTAGTAAAATGGCCTAACGCATTGACCAATGGAATTTATAAAAGCCCACAACCCAACATAAATCCTCCACAAGCCACAAACCTAGCTGTAGACTTGTAATACTATACAGTACTTTCATGAAATGAAAGTGTCAGATTGCCAGACCAGTGGGTCATCAGGAAAGTTTCAGTTTGTGATCAGAAGTATTATTTCAAATGTCTATTGCAAAAGCCGGAGAGGGCGCTTTACTATTCATACTACCCGCATGAATTAGACTGGTATGACTGTCTGATTTATCATCTGGTTCTCTCAAAAGTTTTCTAGCAAAAGTCTAGCAATAACAAACCCTATACATTATCTTAGAACAAGTCAAGGAATCTCCAAAGTGCACAGGGTAATCACTCAAGCAAGAAATGCCAAAAATAGCCATCCAAGCCCAATCTCCATTCTCCCAAAGAGTGACAACGGGCTCTTCACAGAGCTATTTTCGGCTCAGCTCCAAAATTTATCCACCTGGGGGGGTGCCCAGGGACAAACTCCACCAAATCTGTTGGCTCAAGAGCTATATGCACAGAACTGAGCTACCTCTTTGGCAGGCCAGGCTTGAGCCTCCAGAAAACAAACAAAGAGTCTCTTTGGTGCTGGGCACTACTAGTGGGGGGTAGGTCCGTAATCTGTATGCATAACGGACTTGACGCCTGTGTACATATTTAATTATTTGATACAAAGGGGGGGGGGGGGGAGGAAGATATTCAGAAGAGATTCGAACTTCCGCTGCTGCCTTGGAACGGTAGATCAAGCTCGGACATGCATCAACAGGAATGCTATGATTCGGAAGTTGAGGGTGATTTATTTTAATATAAAAACAGGAGGATAACGAGAAAAATGAAGAAAATTCCAATAGAATGAAATTACAGTGAAGAGACTGGGTGCGTGACGGCACGGCTGGCTGGAATGTGGGATTAGTGAAGTGCAGTATACAATATAAAATTTGAATTTTGATCCCCGCAGTATTAGGCAAATTGCTGCCAAACGTGGCTGAGGATCGTCCCTGACAGTTTGCAGCGTTTGGTGACGATATGAAGTTTATCGAGTAAAGTCCAAGGTTTGGCAATGAGTTTCGAACTGCATGTCAAATGCATGCGTCTATTTCAAGAGATAAAGTTGTCATTCTGAGCTGCACACGGGCTGAATATTTGTACTTGCGTGAATACCAATCTGCTCAACTATCAAAATCCAATCTTGGCCTCTTTTTTTTTTTTTTTGGTTGGGGGGGGGGGGGAGTGGTTGGAGCGTATTAAAGAAAATGTTACTAATTTCTCTTTGTTCAATTTAAGGTATGCTTTTGATCCTAGCAGGATCTTTCTCAAAGGTTAAATATTTTACCTTAGGATCGAAATACCAGGCTCGAAATACCATAACTTGGAGCATTTGATATATTTTAGGGTAATTTGGGGGGTTGATGCTCAGTTTGCGGCAGATCACTAATTGTATCACTGTAGAATATGAAAGATTGAGATTAAAAATCCCAGCCAGAAATTTGACTCAGTTTCGGCCTCAGAAACTTTTTTTCAAATTTCCCCCAACAATATTTTATCCAATGAAGTCATCCTTAGAAGGACAAAAAAAGGAGAATTGAATTGAAAACACTGAGGCCAAAGACTTTGATAGGCCGTCTTATTTCACTTTTTAACCACAGCCAAAGCAGTCTTATGAATTCTGCAAATAAAAAAAAAATACAAGGCCAGCTTTCAAGTTAAGAGAGGTTTAAGAAAATATTTTACCGTTCTGATGTTGCGAGTTGCTTGACAGACGTTAGTGTAGTCGGGGTGGGTTGGTGGGATGTGGTCATAATACTCGGACAGGTACTTGTCATATTGAGAAATGCGCTGCACCTGGAAATGGACAAAAAAAATACAAATAAAAATTAATGGCTACTTTTCTTAAACAAAACAAAAAACACAAACAGAGAAAAAGCAAATTAAGTCAGTTGCAAGTCAATCATTCATTTCTGGATTGGATTTCACCAAACTCATCGTAACTTAATACTATCAATTATAGGACTTATGTGGAGGACTTACGAGAAGTTTGTACGATTCTTGCATGGTGTTTCCACAAACCGATCCACATACCAATTGTCATCATGCAAAGCCTCAAATCTTTCTTAGTTATAGGACTTTACTTATTAGCTGTTTCGCATGCAGCGGAACAGCTTTTGTTTTTCTTATTTTTTTTTTCTTTCTTTTTTTTTTCTTCTTCTTTTTCCACTTTTTTCCCATAGACATAACACAGGGGTTTTCTAAGAGCCACTTCTACCATTATGCAAATTCCGATCAACTTCATACTTGGCACACAGTTAGACCAACACCCCGAATAGTGTCCCGCGTATGTACGTCATCGTGACGTCATCACGTGCACAATTACGTCATCATAAAAGTGCAAATTTTAGGGCTCTTTATCTCCGGAATGGCAAGTCCGATGCAGCTCAAACTTGGTATGTAAGTATATGGGGACGTGTTATAGACAAAAATTGCAGTCACGTGTTGATGACGTCATCATGTGATTTTATACGAATTATTCAATTTTTGGACCTTTTCTTTATATCTCATGAACGACAAATTGTATTTTCGAAATTCTTTCGGCAATATGTTTGTTAGGCTATAGGCACATGTCACAAAATATCAAAAAGGTGTGACGTCATGATGACGTCATCAAAAAGCTGATTTTCTGATTCACATATAAGGGAATATCCGATGGTGATGAAACTTGGTGGGTAGGTAGGGAATGGTACTAGTATCCGAAATGTGAAGTGACGTCACAATGACGTCATCGGTTTATTTTTTATTGATTTTTGAATAATTAATGTTGCAATTTTTTCACAGAAACACATATAAGCGAATATCCGATCTTGATGAAACTTGGTGGGTAGGTAGGAAACGCTATTACTATCCCAAATGTGAAGTGACGTCACGATGACGTCATCGACTGATTTTTTTAAATAATTAATTTTGCCATTTAGAGTCAAAAATAACACAAAACACGGTCTTTGGAACTTTTTGGACCGCTGATATGGCTATCTATAGTAGTGGGCCAATTTTGTACACGTGAACGGAGCACGACATCGCTAGAAAATCAATCATTTTGCTGTTTCCACCGCCCATACACAACCATACATACTACGCGCGCTGGTCTGTAATAGACTCGGCCATTTCTGTGTTTCTCATGGGCATGTGTATGTACACGAATCTGTATACGTGTATTTATGGACGAGTGACGACGCTCCTGATAGTTGTTTACAACAATTAAAACACCGCTATTTCTCTGTACTGGGCCAATTGCGTTCATGTTTGTTTTTCATATTATTTATAAAACATACGCGAAACAGCTCAGTGTTTGTCAACAAACACAGGTCTAGTTATGCATTGCTGCCTTACATATTAGATATAATGGGTTATCCTTTGTATAAACTTGAGTTACGATCGATCGCAGGGATCCGAGAAATCGAATGCTGATGGGGGGGGATTGTTTGTTGCTTTGAAATTGATCAAGAAACAAAAAAAATTTGATGGTCACTGTTAAAATTTTACATACAAGTAGTAATGGAACGTTATACATTACAGAGAGAAGAAATTAATGGGCTCGAAATTTGCATACAAATTCCCAGACATGAATTTTGATGTCCGTTACCAAAGCAACGGCGAGCAATTTCAAGGTGAACGAGACATGCAGAAGATAATGGTAATTGTGCACAAAACATCATTACGTGCCATTACTGCTGGTTCTTAAATTATACATATAACGACCATACGAGAATCACAATAGGTAATGTGTTCAGGTAATGAACTACTGTACATGTCTTCAGGGTCCGATTTCACTAACGCTTTGCGATCATCGCTAAAGCCCAAATCCATCGCTAAACGGAAAATCGCCACGCAAAATAGCGATTGATTTTGCCGTTTAGCAATGGATTTCGGCTTTAGCGATGATCTCAAACGTTAGTGAAATCGGTCCCTGTTCAGTTTCAACATGACCCTGCAAAATAAAATGCTCAGAGTCAGCAGGGTCTGACGAGATATTTCGATCCTAAGCAGGATCTTTCTCAAAGGTTTTAAAAATAAGTAATTTTTTAATCATGTTTTTGTTTCCCTAACACAAAATACTATAGGCCCTAATGACTAAGCACATGAGGATTCACAAAGAATAAGCTACAATATTCATGCGTCTCTAATTCTACTTTTTAAAGAAAATTGCAGGACTGCCATGAATTCAGAAACTTTGACCGCAGTTGTTTTTACCAAAGGGGAAGGAAAAAAGTTGAACAATGAAGAATAAGGACTGATGCTAAGAGTGCATTGCACTATAGTAATAGAAACAGAGCATTATAACCTATCCTTGACTTCGCCATCAAGCAAATTGATGCAAAACATAAACGACCTTTTCTAAAAGCCGCAATTAGATTAATTAACCATTGGCATATTGCCATGACGACCGGCTGACAAAATGGCCGCTCAGACGATGATAGCAGAAACTGCAGCGAGTTTCATAACCAATGAAGAACAATACATCAGGCTGACCCTATGGCATGGTGCCACAAGAACCAGGGTCAGTCGTTACACTCCACTTCATGGGGTCAGAATATTGCAATTGTTTCCTCCTTGATCTTGCCAATTTGAAAGGCCTAGCGATTTTTCATCCGTGGTGGTTGTTATTCTTTTTTTTCGCATAAAAAGCTAGGCCTATTTTTCTCTTCCATTATGCATCCAACCTTTGTTTAATCCTTAAAAACGTAAAAAAAAAAAAAAAATTGAAAATCCTGGATATTTTTATGCCCCTGTTGTCAAAAGATGGAGGTCAAACGAAAGAAGAGGAATACAACAAAATTTGCCCTTTGGCTACCATACTTTCCAAGGCAGTTTTTATAGAAAAATTTGTAACAAACGTTCGTAAAAAAAAAGATATAGTTTTGTTCCTTTCAGATGTAGGGGGCACAAAAGGACAACTGAGGTTCACGTGCATTTCAAAATTCCACGAGAGGTATCGAGCGGAACGCTTTCCAACAAAGGGGAGCTTGCTATTTATTGCCTCACGTGTCAAATGCAGTTCGCTAATTTTTTCCATCACGAGGCGGATATTTATCACCAAACTCAGTGGATGAATAGTCAGCATGACCCACTCCGCAAAATCAGAAACTAGGAAAAAAAGAAAAAAGATGACAAAAAAAGAAATCTCATACAAACAGACAAATCCTGGACTAAAAAGAAAATGGGATAAACATTTTAGGAGGACGGTCAACAATCCTTTAATACCAAAAGTCTGACGTTTATTGGCGTCCAGCCAGAATTGAGTTCCACTTCCACTCTTTATATTCTTATTTGTGGATGGTAGCAAAATGTAGAGAAGAGTTGAGATTTGGGATACGTATATAGGCAGGAAGTAGCCTGCAGAATTCGAATTTCAGAAGTCCCTTTCTGTCATGATTTTCAATTTTAAAAGAAGAAGAAAAAAAGGAGAGAGAAATCGAGAAAAGAGAGTTCAGGTTGGAACCCAGCTTGTCTGCATTAGTAAAATGCACAACACACACTTTGTGTTTTGAAGCTCATCAATGGAGGGGCTTCGTTTTGGTTCGAGGAGAAAAAAAAAGGGGGGGGGGGGTCCTTTTTATAAATAAGGAGAGAACCGTTATACACAAAACGAGAGATTAACAAAACGGAAGGTATTTGTGTCCCAGTTTGGAACAAAGCGGTCCATTTGCGTCCATTCCATTGATCCAGTGCAACAGCCGAGAAGCCCACACAGCGATTCATTCTAATGATCCACAATCTTTAAGCCCAGATTGGGCCATAGAAGATCCCTAAGCCCAGTGTAAAGCAGGGGCTAAGGCGACTCAATAAAAGATAGTTGTCTGCTTTCTCCAAGCACTGCGCTCTCTCTTACTCCCTCTCTTTCTCAATCATAACAAATCTTCAAATGAGATCTCTCCGCAAATCAGGCAATTACACAATTTGCATTTAGCTCATCTCCTCCAAGATGGCAACACTAAGATGGTCAAACTTCTGCCGTGTCTAATGCAATACATTGCAATCGACATCAAAGCGGCGGAAGTTCGGCAGTTGTTTCAAACGCCGGTTTTCTGTTAACCTTAATGCAAATTCGAACATGGCGGACCAAGAGAGACTTGTGATATTGCATTATATTCTTCTGCGAGAAGGCGGTGCTCTCTCTTTTGGTAGGGTGTGGAACTCCGATTTGGGACGTTTCAATTGAATTCGACATGGCAAAACATCGACGTTTGAAGCCGTGCCGCTCTTCTGCCGTTAAAAGTGGCAAGCCCTGTCGATCTTTCGGCAGAAAACCGGCAGTTGCTTCAAACGTCGAATTTCTGCCGTGTCTAATTCAAACTTGGGCTAACATTTGAATTAGACACGGCAGAAGTTTGACGTTTGAAGCGGGCCTAATCTTTATAAACTCATCCAAAATTATCATCAGTAATTCTAGTTCCTATAAACTCCCTTTCTCGTCCAATATTGGGCCAACATTTGAATTAGACACGGCAGAAGTTTGACATTTGAAGCGGGCCTAATCTTTATAAACTCATCCAAAAATATCATCCGTAATTTCTAGTTCCTATACAAACTCCCTTTCTCGTCCAATATCAACTCACCACTTCAACTGACTTTTGGTCAAATGCAATCCTGGCGGGATGATCATACATGTACAATACATCTTTTTAATACTTCCTTGAACAATGACAACCAACCAGCATATTCCCCCAGGGCTAAAGTGCCATTTCTTTTCAACCATTTTTCTTTTCTTGTCTATTTCTTTCTCCTCCTTGGTCTTTCCTCTTGAATGGCCAGATTTGGACAAGGACTACAAATCCCTGGACTGGAGATAAATGCCCATTCATATGCTGATTTAAGAGGACCCTGAAGTGTGCTTGGTGGGAGAGGGTAGATATAGGAAGACAGATTCTTGTTTGGCAACAGGGGCAAAAAGGGAGGAATACTATAAACACAGAAGGATCAAGGGACAATTTTATAGCCCTGCTTCCAATCAAATGGCCAATTTTATGCTTACTCTCAAGTGAGTATGTAACTGCTATTTCAAAGATCTGATGTAAGTAAGCATTACGTAAAAGCTTGTGACATAACAGTGGAAATCCATGGTGAATGTGGGCCAGCAGGCAGCCCAAATGTCTTGCAAAATCTTGTGAAATATGCTTACACCAACACTGTATTTCGCAAATAAATTTGAACTAACCTTTATTACAAGTATTACGGCAATTTGCCCATGACATAACACATTTTCTGTTAGGAAGTAAACTCAGACACTATTACATGTAAGAAGAAACTTGCTTCTCAAGGACAGCGGGATGTGTGAGCATTTTCCTCCAGTCAAATTTCCAAGACCCTGAGGGTGATGAGGACCTCTTGGCAACTTTTCTTTCACAGAGGAAACTATTGGAAACTATCTTGCTGCCTTTGACCACCACAGTGCTGGTGCTATTAATTCAAACATCTCTAGCAGATAACTTCATGGTGTTCCCACACATCAATGTTCAGATGTCCTTATCAATGTTCCAGCAAAAGTTCCAGTCTAGGGCTAGGGTTAGGGTATCGAATGACCAGCCATAACACAAGGTTAAGGGAGAATAAAGGAATGTTGAAAAACAGAACTGTGTAAAACTGATTGGTGTTTCAAGAAGAAAATTCCCATCCTAGTATCTTGCACAGACTGTCAAAAAAACCAAGATCTCTCTATTACCCTGAAACTCTTGTAATGATTTGAAAAAAGTTCTTACATTCTGCCATCTGGGTCAAGTCACATTGGGTTTATTCCCAAATGTCTTCCAGATTAAACTTAAAAGTAATATCATACTTTGGTTATTATCAGAAAAAATACAGATTCATGGGCAAAAATATCAAGATAGATGAAAATTTCAGTCCCATACGGTGCTCACTTTTTGAGAAAACAGTGAAAAACAGTCACAGTATTTCTTAGGTCTTTTCTCTTTTATTTTTGATCTTTTAAAAGATCAAAAAGATTTTTGGTCGTTGTTTTACTAATTTCTTGATAAATACACCATTTCAGGCAGACAAATTGTAATGGTATGTTTCTACCACCACCATCTTCATACCCTGTAAGTAATACGTAAATATGTGAACATTTCTGCTTTGGTTTCTTACTAAAGTATGATACTACCTTTAAAATACATTCTGATGTCAGCAGCAGTGTATTATAAGGACATGAAATACGACCTTCTAGAAAGAACGTCGTTACACTACAGCACAATAGGTGTCATGAATTATTGATTTGTTCAATGGCTGGACCATCATACCAAGGACAATCCCAATATGACACCTGACAAGTCCCTGGCAGGAATCAGTTCTTATCTCAACTGATTGTTCAAAAAGGAAACATGGTTGTGGAATATGATACTTGATAGTATTTTTCCTAGGAGTAAGAGTTAAGATTGTTCCAGACACAATATCATGACCTGTAGGCCATGTTGAATGTCTCTTGGGCAGGGGGGAGGGAAGTATGATAAGGCTGTCCTATTTGTGTCAATACGCAGTAAAATATAGTATACAGACTTAAATTTTCATATAACTTTAAGGCTGTTGTAAAATTTTACTGCTCCTTCCCCCAAGAAAATTGGGCATCGTTTCAATCAAGATCGCTTTTGGGTTTTCAAATGTTGTCAAGATAAATCTTAGACGAATCAGCCACCTGATTTGACGTTCACTTTAGCAGTAAGTGGTACATTTTTGCAATGGATGGTCACTTTTTTTGTAGCAATGGCAGGCATGCAACTTGGACTTGACAAAAAATAGGAAATTCCAATCTTCATCACACTTTGTACAGTGTTTTTCACTTTTCAGTGACATAAGAATGAAGTGAAAAAAAGGAGGAAATCAGATGATCTGAGGGAAAGTTGTATGCCTGCAATGGACTGGTCACTTTGATTGTCTTGACTCTGAAGTACTGACTAGGTACCTGATTCGTGGTCACATTACATTTTTTTAAAAGTCTGTTACATCTTGCTGGCAAAGAATAATGCATCACAAAAACAACAACAACCACAAGTCAACTGCAGCAAGGGGTTGGGGAGGAGAGGGTGGGTGAAAGAAAAACATCAAATTATGCCAAACTCCTTATTCTGAAGAGCCTCCTTAATGGCGACGCTCAACCCCAAACTCTCACAACCGAACAATAATGAGCCCTTTTCAAAAAGCCTCTATATACCCCGTTTCAAAAACTATAACCTCCAGCGCATGTTTACTTTTAACATGTAGGCCGGCCAGGGTTGTTAAGAGTCTGAAGACTGTTTTGAAATGCCCGTTAAGATTTGTGTTTCTTTCGAGGAGGGTCCGGAGCGAGGTCTTTGAAACCATTCAAGGAGGGATGCTCCCATTGTTGGAGCTCCTGGCGACACTAGGCCAGCATGCAAATCAGGAGGTTTTTCAAACATTCCTGATCTTTCCTTCTAGTACCCCCTCCCCCCACACACAAACACACAACAGAAAAGGCCCTATGGATAAGGATAACAATCTCAAGAGGTACTTGGAGCGCTTGGAGCTAGGGTCTGAATGGCCACAGTTTGCTCTCCTCTGAAAACCTCTCTTCGGCCTCCCAAAAAATGCAGTCCAAGAATCTGGTATGAATGTCCAGAGGTGTCTCCCGGATATTTAGCAGAGGCAAAAGACACAAGTGGATGTCACAGGAATGTGTGAAAATGAAAAGGTGGTATTGATATTGACAAAGTTTCGGGTGTTTATTTCTTTCTTTCTCTTTTTGAGGGTGAAGGACTACGGGTAGAAGATTGTGGCTGGAACTGGCAAACTCAAACAAAAACAGAAACCCCTACAAATAAAGGGAACTCTCGTTTGAAGAAGCCGCTCCATGTAGCTTTCAAAACCGTAGCCAAAAGCCAAGAATTTCTTGCCTCCTATACTCTAAAATGCATTTATTCAAAAGCCAAAGCCGGAGTCAAAGAATCAAGCAAGCTGAGTACCAGTCAACAATTATGAGTGTACATCACTCACAGACATTTTGGCCGGTAACCATAGACCTGCTGAGACTGAGAGCATTAAAACATTTCCTTGGCTTTCCACACAATCCGTTTACATTACAACTGTGAAATGACTGGCAACCCATCTTTGCCAAGCGAAACATTATCACGCTTCAGCAAACTGTTCTGGTTAGAAAGTCTATGAAATCAGCCTCCTACCGTTTGCACAGGGCAAAACCTGTTGGACACTTGGCAAATTTGCACATGATACTTTATAATGCATAAGGGCTTGTGGTTGCCATGTGGTCAGTACAGCTGTTATATGCACAGGCAGGATTCACTGTTCATTTGACAGTCTGGAACAGACACACAGAGAGGAACAATGAGCAGGTGATCCAATTAGCACCCTATGAATTGCTGGTTTTTCACACCTCTGCCAAACCTCCCTGAAACCACAACGCCTGTGAAGGAAACGGCCCACCAATTTCATGGAGCTGCTTAGCACAAAAATGTGCTTAGCACAAAAAATTTCTTGCCTCAAATAATACAAACCACCATTAAAAATTCCATTTGATATTCATGGTCAGCGAAAAACAGCCAAAGAACAATCACAAGTGATTGGGATACACAACATATGGAAATTTGGTTAGTTAATCCTGTCTTTATGAAGACATAAATTTCATGGTTAGCACATTTCTGTGCTAAGCAGGGCCGTGAAATTGGCCCCAGCACTCTAGCACAAACACAGCTGATTAAATACAAGTCAGACACAAAATGTGTATGTATCAGGCATGCAACTTGGACTTAACAAAAAACGAGGAAATTCCAATCTTTAGCATACTTATGTATGTTTTTCACCTTTCGATGGCATATGAGTAAGGCGAAAAATAGAGGAAATCAGCCGATCCGAGGAAAAGTTGCATGTCTGATGTATAAAACTAAATTGAATGATTAATGGCTTCTGGATTGGCTACCACATGGTTCATGCTCTGTAGATCATTTCTATTAGTAACCATGGCAAAGGTTTTTTTAGAGTAATCAACCTACTTCAAAAGGTATAGAGCTGTATCACTATCAATCAGTACACAACCTGCTGTCACGTTGACATATTAATTTAAGGTTGCATATGCCATGTGTGCATTTGCCAACAGAATTATTCCCATATTTTATGAGGAAATCAGTGACGTCCAGTCATTAAATGATAAAAATGCAAATTTGACTTGATACTGCTGGTACTGTTAGGATCAATTACAATACAAAAGCTTGTAGTGAATACCAGTACTGGAATCTAATACTTTGTGTCATGGGATATGTATTCTTGTGTGTGCATGGACATTGTGCATGGTCAATCTTTCCATCCAGGTTAGGAATAAGTTGTGACAGTGTCCATCTACATGTAACTAACATCCATATAAAATGATTAATACAATCCTTTTCAGCAAGACTTCTGATAAAATAAAGTGCTTAGAGTTAGAGTTGGGAGGGCCTGATGCGTTTCGATCCTAGCAGGATCTTTATCGATGAAATAAAGTGTCAGTATGCATCTTTTTTTATTGAAGATGCCAGTTTATTTCACCCAAGTGAAAGAATGAAGCTATCTAAAGTGATGTACTGATGAAAATAATGAAATAGAATGATGCTTCTAGATGGGCAATGGTCATCAATTGGTACCCATGGACCTCATCGAAGATAAGCCTGATTTCGGCACTGTGCTTGCGCACGCAAAGGACAGTGGGTAATCTTGTGGATTTGTGCATCACTCAGGCCATGCCCTAGCAACAATTTTACCCAGAATGCTTTGCGCATACCCCGTTTGGGTCCATCTTGTGCTATCTTTGATGCACCAAGCTTCTATTAAATGTTCAAACGAAACAGTGAAAATCATTCCAATGGACCATCGAGCTGCATGTGTAAAAAACAAAATGGCGTATAAACTTGAGTTTAACTTTAGAGGACATTTACTGTCAGATTTGACCTCAAAGAAGTAACAAAATCATTCAAAAGGCACGTATTATAACCGAGTGTGAAATTCATGGAAAACCTTCACAACTTTATAGTTCGTCATACATGTAACTTAAGGAAATACTGCTCAAGTAAAGGTCTAGGTCACCAACCAACGCACCTAACAGACAAGTTCTATAGATGAAGTGTGGACTGTAGATTATTAAAGGACAGTGTACGACCCTGGTTCACATTGTTCCACGTGAACCATGAAATATTGGTCCGGTAGAACCCAAACAATCCTGTGCTTGGTTTGAGAACTGACAATGGCTGCCCTCTGTCCGTATTAATTCACCGTACTCACATCAAAGGACCCTACCGACGACCGACGGGTCACCAATTGGGCATCGCTACAACGAAACGTGCTCAGTCAATGTCACAAGTCTAACCAATATATTAAATTGAAAATAAGTGTTCGGTCGGCCGGACAAAATAAACACAATTGCAGACCACGTTGCACAAAAAACTCCACCGTACCTAAATCGTGTCAATATTCTACGCATCGGAATCTTGAATTTGCACTGCTTAAACTTAAAAGAACAAAGTTCCTGTCATGTGAATTGAAACACGACAGGTTAAAAGGTTTTGGTTTTAAAAATGCAAAATTTGGATGGTCTTTAAAAATGAACTTAATTGTTGAAAGGTTAAAAAACATCAGCATTTCAAATTCATGCACACTGATCAGAGTCGTTCTCGGGCTGATCATTTTCACTGAAAGGTGACCCGGGGGTCAATTTCACCAAGCCCTACGATCAATTATAACTCAATTACAACCCATCGTATCCTACTTATCCTACGTAATGTTCCAATGCATCACAAGTCCTACGATTGATAGTAAGTTACGAAGAGTTTGGTGAAAATCGACCCTGGGAACTCTGAGGTTTCATTATTGTCAGAATAGTCAGTAGTAATTTTTTAGTCACTCGCTGCTCTGCATCCAAATTCTAAGGAACTTTAATCCAGCTGACTTCTCTTTAAAGTCCAGTTTATTTTTCTAGCTCCTATTTTGGTTCAGACTGTCAACTGCACTTTTGGAGAGCACATTATTTTGACTGGTTGCCAGACTTTTTGGGATCATTTTTCCGCTGTGTTTTCAGTGGCTGGCATTTGGCCAAACGACCAGTGTTATAAAGGTTGAAACCCGCCAACTTGCTTGATTCAGGATGATCTCAATTCTTGTTACCGGGATGCCATTTATAACATTCTATGACATTGTTACAGAATGTGATACAGATTTTTCCAGTTATCATTTCCCCCCTGCAAAGACGAGTACTCACGCGAGAAGCTACAGTAGTACTTCAAAAGATCCCCCCACTGCTTCGCAACAAACAAACAAACTCCCACAAAGGTTGTGGGTAAAAAAAAAACATATCAACAATGAGGGCTGCGGATGGTTGCCCACAGTGATTCAATGAAAAATGAAGGATTAAGAGTTTTAACAGCAAAACTGTGAGTCCTGTTACAGAATAGGGTAAACAAAAACATCTCTGTGGTTTTTTAGCCCAAAGAATAGAATATTTCTTTCTTTTTTTTATGAATGATCGCCCACGACCAAAATAGGAAATTTGGAAAGTTATTATGGCAGTGGATTCAGATTCAGATATTAAAAAAAAAAAAAAATCTTTTGAAAAAAAAAAAAAATTGATGCGGTTTATAACTTTTTAAGCCACAAATGTTGTAACAATTTTGAGAGTTTCAATAACAGATTTATACATCAATACACTGTGCTTGTCTTGTGGTTTGCTGGGGAAATGATAATCCCAATGCACTTCTGATTTTACAGTCTCTTTCAAAGAATTTTCTTTCAGTTTTCTAGTTACAAATGCTTTTGGTTTGAAGCGATAATTGCCAGGCATCGGGGCTTGAATTTTGTGACAAAAATCTCTAGACAGCAGATCTAGTATCAAACTGAAGCATTTTACTAGACCTGAACTTATTTTACATAAACCTGTGGCATTCATGTACAAATGAAAACTGAAATTGTCAGCAAGATTGTGTCAAAAATCACCAATTTAGGAACCATCTTATTTGTGAAAGGAAAACAAAATTACGAGACAGCCAGACTAGTGCAGTACACACTTTTTATACTAGACCGACACTGAAATAACTAGACTCAGTTCTAGGTCTAGTGGATATTTCCAGCCCTGGACATTCTGAAGTCTTTCTTGATAGAAATTACATGTATGCTTTGGCAGGAAACATCATCTGTTTGTTTCCAAAAGTAGTATTAAAAAAGCAACATTTTAAATCGGACTTGAGCAAACTAGTTGAAACGTTGAGACCTTAATTGCGAGAAGTGCGAACGATATAGAAGTGCGAAAGTATGAACGATAATTACATGGTGTTTCCACAAACCGATTCACATACCAATTGTAACCATGCAAAGCCTCAAAAACATTTCAAATGTTGTCTTTTTTCTTGAAACAGATGGCACTTGTTTTGCTGTTTTCAACTGTCCATAAATACAACATAAATAGCTTCAATCCCGGTTTAATTTTCCCCCATAGAAATATTTGGGTGTTTGACTCATGTCTACCTCCGTACCTCGAGGCCACCTGATCCCTGACCAGAACAATCCTAGGCCCTGTTCAAATTTTCAAACCACACAACAGGAACCCAACAGAAGAAGCCACAAAAAGTACTTTATACCGACTGGCTACACTCAGTGTGCGGGGAAAAATCATAACTATTATCACTAAGAGAGTTATGCCTATTCCATTCAGTGCCTTCCTGACCTGTTATTGGCATTGTACAAGTACAAGCACGTAGCCCATGTTGTACTGACTCAGAATCAACTCGCTAACAATTTGTGGTTTTTCATTAATGACACAACACAACACAACCCCCTGCACCCGCTCACCCAATTTTTTTCACACAATGAGGTCACGACAATGGACTCAATTGTAAAAGTAGATGAGGGCTTTCAAAAGGGGGGACAAATACACTTGGTACAATTTTCAGAGTTTTGTTCACAAGACGGAAAATGGCCAGAGGATGGATGGATGGATACAAATTTCAGGGAAATCGCTCCGAGTCAAGTAGGTCCGTGTTTGCGCCGGAACAAATAAAACCGTGTAGATTCATTCCATAACTATTACCATGTAAACAATATCATGTATAGAACAGACATATCCAGCTTCCTGATCTCTGGCTAACCACATTTTAACCAAATCTCCGCCACTCAGAATTTGGAATTTAGAATAAAAGTACTCAAGAGGGGAATGTCATTGACGTATCTCTTGAGAAAAAGAACAGGAAGTTGATTCCTGGGCGCAAAAATTCAAAACTCAGGAGAAACTAGAACAAAATTATAAAAACATATCAAGAAATGTTAATGCAAATGCCACTGAATTTCCCTAGCGATGTGTTTTTTATATTTTTCACTGAATGTTTGGGAGAGGAGAATGTTCTGACAATAATCAAGAGCAGATACCAGAAAAAAAGCGCTAAAAATTATTCAGATCAACGATGACCTGTCAATTGTCATACTAGAAAACGTTCAGCTTCCACTCAGAGATTGACCAAAAAACAAGTCCGACATTAGAGACCGTCAAACCATAGGGACACATACAATCTAACAAAACAATCGAAGTGCAAAAATAAACTCCAGCAGTTTATTATTTGTCCATGGTTACACAGTTTTATGGGAAGAATCTACAAGAATTGATCAACCAGCAGAAATTACATGTATGCTCCAAATAGACAGGTTCCAAACAGACAACTACCACAAATAGTCCAGCCACATCTACCATACAGTTTTTCTCACAATATCATACAGCAGGGGCCTCATACACCACTACACCTGTGTGTAACACTTGCATCTGAATGTTACCAGTGTCTTATGAAGGTGTAACCCCGTTTTAGACAGGCGTTCTAGCGTCGTGCCGATCCAATTGAAAGGCAAACTTTGAATTAAGTACAGAGAAAATTTGACATTTGAAACAATTAGGAGCGACTAAGCGCGCATGATGCCGAAAGATCGACGGTCTTAGTCATTCAGAACGGCGCTAGAGTGACGTCGTTTCAGACTTCGCTCTAGTCATGAGCCGAACTCAATGCAAATGTATGCAAATAAGCAATGAACTTGATGGTGTAAGTGTTACAAATCATCATCCTGAACAAAAAGCCACAGAGAAAGAGACAGTTGGAACAATTGAAACCATGGGCGATCTGCCGAATCCTCCCAACAAAACCAGAACAAATAGTCAAGTATCATACATACAGCATAAAGATTTCCCTTTTTCAGGGAACTGTGAAAGCATTTTTTTTTAAGTACAGTAGGCCGACTGGTATGTGGAGTGCACAATGTGCACACTGGAGTGTTACTGCCGGGCTTAACAGAGGCAAGGGTGACTAATATTGTCAGCGGTGAAACTCACTCATCCCAGGTACAGAAGAATCTGCCTCAACAACCCATATACATATAACAAAAAATGTAGGCCTATAATATGCGACTCTCATAGAAACATTTTTCATCCCAGAGTGGAAAATTGGGAGTGGAAATTGTCCATTTAAATTTACATTGCAAGTATAAAGTGAAGATAAGTTTTCAAACCCTGTCATTTGAAAACCGGTGTTTGTGACTGTGTACTACCTACAGTACATGTATCAGGTAGAACTGCACAAAGTAATACAGGAATTCACTAGAAATGGTTTGTGATTTAAAATGTACTGTCCTAGTCAAAGTTATTGACTTGAGTTGGTGACTTGGTGACTGGGACTCGAGTCCCCAATCACTGTGACTTGTGACTAATGACTTGACCCGAGAGCAATGACTTGAGACTTGACTTGACTTGACTTGACTTGACTTGATTTGACTTGACTTGACTTGACTTGACTTGACTTGGAAAAAAGTGACTTGACTTGTGACAATTTGACTCAAGTGCTCACAACTGTTTAATAAGTACTAGTCCTCTCATTTATTGATAATGTGCTGCTTATTGGGTGCTGAAGTAAAAATGGTCTAGTTCCCAGAGCCATAAACATGCTGAATAAACACATAATGACAGTTTTGTCTTAATACCTGACCTACTAACGAGGATGGACAGCTAGTCGGTCCTTCATAAATTGTATTAACAGTATTTCATCATTCTTTATCAAAACTGGATGATTTCCAACTATTCAAAATATAAGGAATAAGGATATGAAATACACATCTGATTTAGATATTCCCCCGCTTGTGATGAGCCCCCTCCCCTGTCCCCGCCCCCTTATGCACACGTGTTTTCCCTGGCTGTAATTGTAGCTAAAACAAATGAGAATTTGGCTCAATGTCCACAAAATATAAACACTTTCTAATTCAGAGACCTGTACAATCATAAAGTCAATAATTTCATTTCATAATATCAAAAAACAACCACTGCTAGGTTGTCAAAAATCCAGCAAAAAATGAAGCGCTTGCACGATATTGTTGATTGAAAAAAAAAAAAAGTTTTTGGACTTACTCCCTGCTTTGCCTCTTGCTCCATGGCTGAGACACGCTGATGATGCGACGATCGCACAAATAAATCGTGTATTAATCCCCATGCATTGGCCTCCCTCATCTCCAGAAAAGGTTCCTGGGTAAAAATCCTCCGTTGGAAAAAATGTTCCAGGCTTAGGATGATTACGCTGGGACTATGGAGCGGCCATCCACAAACTCATTGCTCACTGCTCAGCGATAGCCATCTAGAGAGTGACTTAATAGTACATATGTACACAGTCCGGCACACTATACTACTGGGGAACCTGGGGGGATTACTTCATCATTGTGTAGACATGTACACATTCACAGTCATCCAGCCAATTGTATTGGTGATGCCTACGTCACATACACACAAGCACAGGCTAGGCCCCTCCCACTCATTCCATTCCACACATCCAACCAATAGCAGGCTGTGCCTCATTTGCATGACAATGCCTGCTCCAATGTGAAGTGAGAGTGAGCCCATACCACATGCATATTCATAGACAGCTTAACCAATGGGGAATAGCCATGGGGCAGTGGGTCATTTGCATTTGAATCCAGCTCCCATGAATGAAATTTCAAGCACGAATGACTATCAAGGTTGTATTAATATTACGTGTAGTCGCATGACGTTTTGAATGAAAAGGAAAAGGGGTAGAAGTATTTAGAAAGTTGCTACGGTGACTAATAGGGTAGAAGGTTTCAGTGAATCATACATTCTGTATTTGATGAAATATAAAAGAACTTTAGAAGTTTGATCAAACAAATTTGATTACTGTACCGGAAAACAAATTGAAATGCACTTTTTTTTAAATTTGACATTTTGTGATGAAAACTATTGCCAATAAAGGGAAAGAAATCCACCTTTATAATATTTTTTTTTTAATCATACGAAAAATATGTGGGGAACTTGTGATGTACATGTAACTCTAATGAAATATAAGTGGTTGGCAATTGTTCAAGACACTTTAAAAGAGTGTGGTATTTTCTCTGATGAAGAAAAAGATGTTTTAGGGCAAAGGTTAAATCCTAAATTCCCAATTGAGCAGCACAATATCACAACTGGCTGGTCGGACTATTTTTAGCAGCGGTGGCTAGCCAACAGACAGAGCACAGGCTAAGCACACTTTGCTGTTGAGCAAACTTTACTTGCTTTTATACTCGTCAAGAAAAAATTTGCCCCGAACTGGATTATAAGTGAATCTGTGACCCAAATCTGTTGAACGACCTCCTTTTTTTCCCGTGCCCCCAATGAACAAACATCGTTCCGAGCTTGTCTACAGGCTTTAATCCCCAGAAATAATATATAAACGGGCAGAGATGGCTGTGGACTCGTTGGGCAAAAGTGACACGACTGCTCAGTTCCAGGAACAGTTGAATGCCAGTCTTGTCAAATAATGAGGTATGGCAGGATGTATTCCCCGAGATGGTACACAGATTAATTGATTGGGTAAACTCCTGCTGGGCACCAACCAAAATCCGAAAATCCTCGGCTACCCGGCACTGTATTTATACTGTAAACTCGGCCAGAGGTTTGACTACAAGAGGGGCAGATATAAAATGTAGTTTGTACACTATATGGCCATCGAGCCTTCCAGTCTACCACTTGTAACAACCATACAATTATATATTTACCCGAATGACAATAAAAAACCGAGGTTAAAGTCATAAAATGGACTGACAGAAGGACCTCGGAAAACCCAAAACAACATGCGATAGGTTCTAGTACATCTATTATTTATTTATCTACTTTTTATGATGACAAATTTTTTAAAATAATACTCATTTTTTTGTCGTATGTATTTTGCTCATTTTTAATGATTACAATTTTCATGTTATTATCGTTAAACAAAATTTTGGAGGTGGAGTGAAGGGTGAAAAATCTACCACCAAAAAAATTGTGACTTTGGGTTGAGCATAATTTTGATTCAAATTAATCTGATTTTGAAAAAGAAATACGACAATTTATCAACTTCACTGGCAATCAGTGATCCTCTGCCCTCAAACTCCTACACAAACCTTAAAGGTAGTATCATACTTTGGGTTTTGTCAAAGAAATGCAGATTCATGGGCAAACAGATCAAGACAGATACAGTAACAGTCATCTGTGGAAATTTCAGTCCTATACGGTGCCCACTTTTTGAGAAAACAGTCAAAAACGGCCTCAGAACAACAAGACCCTGTACTCACGTCAAAACAACCATGGTGGGCACTGCAGATTCTTCAGGGCTTTGATAACTTAATCCTCCCAACCACCTTGGGATGGGGTGGAGACAGTTGCTGGGATTAAAAGCTTTTATACTGAGTAACATTACAGAGATCAGTCTGTTCTCTATTGGATTGTGGTATTCATCCTTTTATTGATTAGTGTGTGGGCCCAGTGAGAGCTATAGACTCCACAGCACAGTGAACTCATACCAGTCTTGGTAAAGACAAGGAATGGTTCTCTGTACTTGATACTGGCAAGCCGATTATATTAAACCTCCCACTGATTCCACTCACACTCAAACCGCCCCGTCGTCGTGCATGGACGGTTTAAAAATCCAATAAAATCCCTTTCTTCCCTGTCACTGTCAAAGGAATACAGAACAAAAGTCGATTACGGGACGAATATTCAGGAACGTCACGATGGTTTAACCATCCAAAGATTTCCTGGTACTCATTAATGGACGGATGAGTAAAGAAAAGAAAACTATTAAGTGGGTGGAATTTTTTTTAATTTGTGTTGGTTTTTTGAGGGTCATGGCAATAAATTAAGTTCTGTGAAATCTGTAGATGTCGTAATTTAATACTTTAAAGGATTTGGTTTGTTGTCAAAGAAATACAGATCCATGGGCAAAAATATCAAGGAAGATACAGTAACAGTTATCTGTGAAAATTTCAGTTCCAAACGTTGCTCACTTTTTTAAGAAAACAGTGAAAAACTGCCACAATATTTCTTAAGTCTTCTCTCTTTTATTTTTGATCTTTAAATAATCAAAAATAATTTTGGTCACTGGTTTTACTCTTTTCTGGATAACTACAGCATTTCAGGCAAATTTTTTTTTTTATAACAGTATGTTTCTACCATCACCATCTTTATACCCTGTAAGTCATAGGTAAATCTGTAACGATTTCTGTGCTGGTATGCTAGTTGCTACCAAAGTATGATAATACCTTTAATTTAAAAGGAGAAAAGCCTGTAGGCCTATTTGTTTCTTTTCCGAGATTCTTGGGTACAAATCGGTGATAAAATAAAACAAAACAATACTCATTCAATAGTCATTAAAAAGTGAACAAAGGAAAAATTTCACTAAACTTTTGCGATCATCACTAAAGCCCAAATCCATCGTTAAATGGAGAATCAATCGCAAAGTAACAGTCCAAATAGTGATGATCGCAAAATATGACTTTAGTGAAAGCGGCCCCTGCTTTCTGGTTTTCTGTCCAGAATGGCTGATGAATGGACCGAAGGGTAGGCAGGAAATTACGATTCATATCGGCCGACAGTCAAAACAGACCAGCAAATGAGTTTGAACTTTTCATATGATTATGAATGAGGACATTATGCACAGTGCAGTAGTCAGTAGAATATCATAACCTTGTACTATTTTTTTTCCCACACAATAAAGCATGTTGAGTTAATATACATGCATATTTACCTAATGCTGTCTTTTGTATGTAGGGTGAACTACCATGTTACGCCAATTAGCACAAGTTGCAAAAAGGCCTTGCGGTTTTGGAGGGGTTGCTGAAAAGGCTTTTTATTTCTCCCGGGGTTACACTAGAATCGGCTTTTTGTCGGTCACTCTTTCATGGGTGATTAGCGGAAATGGGGCCCAGTTGGTCGCTGACCTTTATGGGGCGGTCATTGTTCGGACAGAGTCCTCCAACAACAAAAAATCATGTATAATCATATATAATCGTTAAGCCTAGCCTTAGTAATCATATGTAGTTGGTGCAATTTCAGGGCAGCTTCACACAATCAGACAAGGTTGATATGCCGAACACAAATCAATGCGAGTCAATTTGGGAATTGCGCCTGGCCAGTGGCTGTGGATTAGTGGAGTCTGCTAGAAGCAGTTGCAGCCACTTCCATGTACATGTGTAAAATCTAAGCCCTAGCCAAATAATTTAGACAAGACCTTGCAGGGGCTTCTGGTCCAAAATGCTGGTCAGTCTCAGTAATTTAACTGGGGGCAGCATTCTAAATGGACTTGTAGTGGAAGAGTGCTCAAAATCAAAATTTGGTTTTTGAATTTCATAATGGTCCATTATTATGGTGTTATCCATTATTAATGGATAACACAAGGAGTCAAGTCACACAAGCCAATGAAAAGGCATTTTTAACTTAGAAGAAAAGCAAATTAAGCTTTTAATTCTAAGACAATCTCCTTCTAGATGTTTTTTTTCTAGACGGTAAAGCAAATGTCACAAAAACAGTTTCATTTGCATGTAATGCACTGAATGACGCTGACTGCCTTTTAAGTTGCCTGTAAAAAAAAGAAGACTCTTGCGAAGAGGCCCTAGCACCGATTTCACAATTTGGAAGACTGTTTTTCCAAATTCCGAACAAACTTTTCAGAGTGAAAAGTGAAATGAGAACAGGAACAATCTCCATTCTTTGGAATGGGCAACCTTTTATCAAGTTCATATAGGCATTTAAACTTTACATCTCGTATGGTGCATAGGGTAAATTTATCTCACTCTCAGTGCTGCTAAAAAACATATCTGAACTATGCTGAGAATTGGGTCATGCTATACTATTCATGTCAGATGTCCTGTCTATTCTGCAGATTAATACCTAAGTAAACACTCCAAGGGACCTTGAGGTGTCCATACAAACAGCAAAGTGACTGACCACCTATGATACTTCCAATGGTAGGCCTATACATTGGGGCTAGAAGCCTACAACCGTTGTTGAATGTCCCTGTAACTACTGTGGCTGTGTGGGGCCCCACTCCATGCTCCAACCATGGAGTTCCACGCTCCAAGGTACATAACAACAACAGTGCAGCAAAAGCCCAGACAAAGCTGGACATGTGTCCTTCGGAGAATGGATGGCTTCTGAAATTGCCAATTTGTCCTAAAAATGGAGGCCCCATCATCAGTCACAGCTGCCCCTCACCAGAAGACCTACACAAATGACATACAACTGTTTTTTTCAGGACAAAAAGTTGATGAAGCCCTTCTAGAATCTTCCATGTTGTTTCTTCCAGACCCTATGATACCTCAAAGGGTCTGTGAATAATCAAATGCGTGTGAAAATAACTGCTACTACTACAGTGTCAACACGATGTTTATAACCCACTTTTGAGAGGCAGTAAGGTAGTATAATACTTTGGTTGCATACCAAAACAGAAATGTTCACAGATTTATGTATAACTTATAAGGTATGAAGATGGTGATGGTAGAAACATACCGTTAAACAATTTCCGCCTGAAATGGTGTATTTATCCAGAAATTAGTAAAACAACGACCGAAAATCTTTTTGATCTTTTTAAAGATCAAAAATAAAAGAGAAAAGACTTAAATACTGTGGCTGTTTTTCACTGTTTTCTCAAAAAGTGGGCACCGTATGGGACTGAAATTTTCACAGATGACTGTTATTGTATCTGTCTTGATATTTTCATCCATGTATCTGTATTTCTTTGACAAAAACCAAAGTATGATACTACCTTTAACTAAATTTGTACTGTTTTGCAATATTAACTTTCCCTTGGTTTTTCTCTGTTATGTTATTTCAGTAAACCACTTAGTAGGCCTATTTTATTTGTCAAAACATCTCCGTACAGTACACATACTTAGCTTTGTAGTTCCAATTCTAACGTTTGTCGGCTTCTTTACTGTGGGTTCCAGAATTCATGAAAGAGTTTTTATTTTGCAAACACATCACAAGGACTCCCCATTATTCATGCTGGGTTTGCAACCAAAATATGGCTCGGGAATTTGGCTCGGTAAAATGCAAAGAAGAGAAAAAATGATAGATTGACAAAAAACGCAGCACGCACCCATCACAGTGTGATCAAGTTAACCACTACAGACCATTTCCACAACCAAGGTGCTATTTTGTTTTCCAAATTTTCCTCCTAGTCCTACCTTCAACTCATAATTATAGCCTATACCCAAACACATTCTTGTACCCCAAGACCCAAAGTCAGCTCTAATTTTGAACATCTTTTACCGCAGGGTATGCTCTCTTATAGACAGGAATCTTTATTTCACTGCCCAAAACAGGAATGACCACGAAAAATCAAAACGCCCCTCAAAACGATCCTTTCCTTTAAAAAAATCCCCAACTGTTAAATGACAGAAAACTTTCTACTGCATCAACACGGCTAATCCGAATGACCTCAACTCAAGGTATCTAAAAAAACCTCAAGTGTCTAAAAAAAACTTGCAGCAATCCCCGATAAATCAGGATTATCTCCCGAGTCCTGACCCAAGAGGCATTCATTCAACTCAGAAACCACCGCATCACACGAAGAAAGAAAGAGCCGGAGATTTCCGCAAATGCAGCCGTGAAGATTGCAAGTCAGACACGTACAGGATATGTCAGACCCGCTATTAGCACAGGTCCGCTCCTATTCACTGAAGGGGAGCTTAAAAGTCCGAGGCAAGAAGCCGCTATATGATAATGCCATTCCAGCACAATGGCTGGAAAAAAAGGGTTGATAAGCTTCGGATCTAAATCACAACAAATGCAGGGGGATTGGTCGACGTTTAAAATGCTGGAGCAGACCCCCCAACTGGTCCAACAGGAACAACATCCATCGCTTTAAAGTTTAAAAGCAAAATGCAGGATTGGTAAAAGTGACAGAACAGCTGCAGAAGCTGTTCAATGTTCATATTAGATTTGTCATGGAATGAAAACAAACATATGACATTTTCAGCTCATGTCATCTGATCGGAAACTGTAGAAAACAGTGACAAATGCTCACAGTATTTTCAAATCTATTCACAGGAGATCTCATCCCGAGATCAAAACTGTTTTCGGTCATTGTTTGATAAATTTCTGGATAAAATACAGCAGTTCACTATTCAGCAGAAAATATTCAAATGGTATGTTTCTACCAGCACCATCTTCATACCCTGAAAGTTATACGTAAGTCTGTGAACATTTCTGTTTGGGTATGTTACCAATCCTGTACTGTACTTTTAAGTTCTATCGGACGCATTTGAAGTTGAGAAGTGCATTGCTCTGCCGAGCCAAAATTTCCTTGGCCAGTTTAAATATAAAAGTTCTCAGCCTGAAGGTCCCTTGACTCAAAGGGCCTGTTTGTTTTGGACGAATCCTGCGGATCCGGATCCCATTTTTCGGATCCACCTCCTATGCAGGGTATGCTAAAATGGGATCCGGATCCGAAGGATTCATGATCCTTTGCGTGAAACAAACAGGCCCATAGATAACACAATATTGATCACAGCTCTAAACCTGTTTATCCTTGATTGGTTAGTGACCATTATAATTCTGTCACCAAGTACGTAAGCACAGCATACATTTTACTTGTAAATTGTACACAACAACGTCAACCTGATTTAGAGGCGTAAGGCTTGACACTACACGGTACCATGGATTCTTTGGATGAACTCCCAATTAACGGAATACACTCCCCATACTGTAACAATGTCCTTGCCTGGGACTTAACAATGCAATTGGCAAACTACAAATGTTCATTGTATTGCTTGGACGTCAGCCAAAACCTACACAACACTCTCAATACAGTCACACCATTCTGCAAAAGTTTGATGACCTGGACCAACTGAAACTATAGAGGGCAGCAAACCCCCAAATTAAGTTCAGTGTATTTTCAGTGAGTAACAATGATCTGTCCAGACCTTTTTCAGAATTAAATCTGAAACCTTTCACAAACCGTTTAACTTGACAGATTTTCCCAAACCATGTACAGTGTAAAATTAACTTCAGTTGTTGTTCACCCAAAATACCAACTTGAGGGGGCATAATTACAGATTTCTTCATCTTTCAGAAATGTCTTCATCTTTCAGAAATGTCTTCATCTTTCTTTAAGTCTAACAAAAAAGTTCTTGACATTTTAATAGGTGTACATAGCAGGTGTAGCCCCCAATGACACAACATAAGTACATTCAATACCAATACCAGTACATTAGCACTCCTTGTAAGTTGTACTTTTGTAGGCCAACACAGTTTGGCAGGGTTATCCGGTGACAAATGAACAATTTATGTGTCGTCAGTGTTACAGAGGAATGACAGGAAACAATGATGGAGGCATGAAGGGCGACATTTCGGGGTCACAGAGTGCGCCCTTAGGGGCAGGGGCACAACAGGAGTCAGCCTTAAAATATATGCCCTTCTATATAAATCACCTCAAGTGTCAATCTAAACGGCATCTAATTGCTAGACATATTGCTACGCATGCAGGGGTCTGATTTCACGAAGCCCTGCGATCGATCGCAACTCGACTTTACGAAAGATAACCCATCGTAGGGGGCCTATCCCACGTAGGGATTCAATGCATCAAAAGTCCTACGATTCATAGTAAGTTACGAAGAGTTTGGTGAAATAGACCCCTGGTCCCTATACTGTAGATCTCAATTCATCAGAAAAGGGCAAAAGGGCAATTTTTCTCCTCGACCCTTAATATTTCAATACTGAGAATTGCCATATTTACGACCAAAAACGTCACATCATTGTCAACTAGGTTTTAAACAACATGGAGCATTTTTATATATAGCTCCATGGTGTAAAAACACAGTTTAAGAAAAAGTTAACTGATTACTGCGCTTTTATGAATCATACCTAATGCTTCCAAGAAATTCTAGAAATAACTTTCAGCCTGCCAATCATCGCTCTTGATTCAGTTTTGTCTCCAGGTGAGGGGTGGTGGGACCAGGGGTGGGGGTGTGGGTGGGGGTGTGGTGTAGACCAGAACAAGTACTGCTATAAAACAAACTGCGCCCTAAACAATTCTCTTATTGTTTTCTAAGTAATTATATAATTTGATGAATTTAAAAGTGCTTAAATCCAGGGGCTCTTAAGTACAAAATTTGACTTTTAAGCATGAAAATTCTTCCTTGATCAAACAAGATTACCAACCAAATGTTTATGTGATGTTTACTGTTTTTAACCTGTATTCAGCCATTGTTTTCTAAGCATAACATTCACAAGGAGTTTTGGCTGGCGAACTGATTTTAAGGTTTTTGGTGCTTAAGCAAATTTTGGTGCTTAAGCAGCTCTATGAAATTGGCCCCTCGTCTTGCAATCTGCCACATGTCCTTATTAAGACTTTGACAGAGGACCAATCTCATAGAGCTGCTAAGCACAAAAATTTGCTTCACACAAAAATGTCTCGGCCAATAAAACAAACCACCATTTGATATTCACGGTCAGCGAACAACAGCCAAAGAACAATCACAAGTGATACACAACACATGGAAATAGTGGTTGTTAACCCTGATTTTATTAAGACAGAAATGCCATGCTTAGCAAATTTTCATGCTAAGCAGCTCTAAGAAATTGGTTTCTCTAACATACAAAATTTATTTCTACCTCCATGATTTGCCTAAGAAATGATCAACACAGAGGCAGAGAAGCCCTTGAGTCCAGAATTATTCTGACTTGATGACAAGATTACTGTGCACAGTGATTGCCAACCTTCCACTGCACAAACAGCAATATAACAACAACAAACATGGAGTCCAGACTCTGATGACAAGCCAACAGGTGGCTGGGGCCAATCTGGCCTCAGTGGCCTGGAATGATCCAAAAGGTGAACTCCTTCAATTTAAAGGTAGTATCATACTTTGGGTTTTTATCAAAGAAATACAGATTCATGGGCAAAAAATATCAAGACAGATACAGTAACAGTCATCTGTGAAAATTTCAGTCCCATACTGTGCCCACTCTTTGAGAAAACAGTGAAAAACAGCCACGGTATTTTATAAGTCTTTTCTCTTTTATTTTTGATCTTTTAAAAGATCAAAAAGATTTTCGGTCGTTGTTTTACTTATTTCTGGATAAATACACAATTTCAGGCGGAAATATTTTAACTGTATGTTTCTACCACCATCGTCTTCATACCCTGTAAGTTATACGCAAATCTGTGAACATTTCTGTTTTGGTTTCTTACCAAAGTATGATACTACCTTTAAACCAGGGATCCCAAGAAGGAAGGCTCTTTATACAGCTCACAGGCTCTGGCTGTGTAATTATGGGGGGAATATTTTGCACTACTAGGCCTATTTAATCAGCATGGCATTGAGTTTCCAAAACTACAGCATGGTCTTGTCACCCGCTTTGCAGGGGTTTTTCTTGATCTCCAGTTAAAGTTTCAATCAACCCCACCAAATCAATCACTTGACCCAAACATCCTTCTGCCTTTTAAAGCTGCAAACATTCTCCTTCCTTTAAAAAATAGTGAAATATTTGATGTTATGTTGATCCTCTACAATATGCCTTTTGCGAGTTACAATTTTAATCATATGTGATACACTGAATTCTTTCACTGTACGTAAACATCAAAACCTGAATTCTCAAGACTAAAGACACTGTTGCTTTATCACATGATTCGGGGCATGTATTTGCTTGGTTACATTAACAGACATCTTGCACCAATGCACTGTTCATAATGGAAAAGAATGGCACAAAGGAACCATTCCATTCCAGTCCATTCCAGAGATGGGTATCACTATATGCAAAAGTTTACCCCGAATCATGTGCCATATCAACAGAGTTTTTAGTCTGGGAAATTCAAACTGGGGTGTTTTATATGCAATGAAAGAAGTCTTTGTACCAGTTACTATTCACATTTAACTGGCAAATGGCTTATTGGTAATATTTGTGACTTAAGTTGATTGTTTAGGCAAAGGATATTCACCATTTCTCCACTTCACTCTTACGAAATCTCCTTGTGGCTCCTGATTTGATTTCCCTCCAGAAAAAAACAAGAAGCCTTCTTGTCGACCCTGATTCATGTTCTAAAACAGGATCATTTATTTTACTTTGGATTGCACTGGATGATCCAACCCTCACCACCAGGGCTTACCGCAACAGGAAGTCTTGGGCCAAAGACCATGCATGCTGTATATTGGGTCTCATGATCCACACTGTGCCACGAGGCAGTGTCAATTACAGACAAACCACTGACTCTCATTGGAGAGTTGAACTACAAGCATCACAACATGAGCTGCTTCCACAGCAAATGTTGTTATCCGTTTAAGATAATATCATACTTTGGTTTTTGTCAAAGAAATTCAGATTCATGGGGAAAAATATCAAGGAAGATACAGTAACAGTCATCCGTGAAATTTACCGTAAGGTGCTCACTTTTGAGAAAACAGTGAAAAACGTCCACAGTATTTTCACCGTTATTATTTATCTTTAAAGGTAATATCATACTTTGGTTTTTGTCAAAGAAATACAGATTCATGGGGAAAGATATCAAGGAAGATACAGTAACAGTCATCTGTGAAATGTTCAGTCTCATATGGCGCCCACTTTTTGAGAAAACAGTGAAAAACGCCCACAGTAGTAGGCCTATTTCTTAAAAGTTAAGTCTTTTCAACGGTATTTTTGATCTTTAAAAGATCAAAATTGTTTTTTGGCCATTAGTTTGACTCTTTTCTTGATAAATACAGCATTTCAGGCAGACAAAAGTTATCATTATGTTTCTACCATCACCATCTTCACACCCTGTAATTTATGGTAAATCGGTGAAGATTTTTGTTTTGGTATGCTACCAAAGTATGATACTACCTTTGAGAGCATGTTATGAGAGCAGTTCGTGTTTATAGCAAAAAGGTGTTTGCAGGCGAGAGCGGTTTGTAAGCAAACAGCGCCCTCTACTGACAATGGATCCCCTACAAGATAAAATTAATACTCTTCTGCAAGATGTATTCAAGAAAAGAACACAGAAAAATCAGGATTAAAGGAACAATACATGATTGGTAACGGTCACAGGACTGCACTCATACTTTGTCTGATCAAACATGTACATGAAATAATAAACCTGTGAAAATTTGAGCTCAATCGGATCTGAGTCACAAGAAAATAGCGAAAACCCGACTCGAGTTTTCTTATAAAACATGAAGAATAGTTTACTTTATGTTTGTTCCAAAAATCATTTGGAAAAACGATCTTTGGAAAAGACACTCAATCTTGATTTGCTTGAAAAAAAAAAAACCAGCATCTGATGAACCACGATTTCCCATGGTGACTGTTTGCACTGTTTTAATACGAACTGTCTAGTCCATTTTCTGTCTCAAACTCAATAAATTGTTTTTGGAGGCCTTGCAAATCCTATATGCTCCCTTTAATAATAGTTTGTGGTCTACTGGTACAACCATCTCATATGCATATCACCATGGTCTCAGTCACAATGCCAAAACAATAACACTTTACTTTGGGTGGTCCTTACTAAGAATACAGCACATTAAATGCCAGCAACATTACGTACATTATGATAGTAAAATGCTTTGAGTGGAAAAAAAATGGAAATGTACTGGTCCAGGGGTCAATGCTGGTCAAATGGTCAGTGTTGGGCTCTGGCCGGCTGCCACGCTTACAATTTGTGTGCAACTAAAAAGTCATAAATGAATAATACAGGTGGTGACTTCAATGTCAAGAAATATTAAATCTTGCCCCAACCCAATAATATGCCTCATCGCATCTGTGAACATCTGAAGAAATTGAAAGAGAAGACACTCTTCTCAAATTAATTCTCAACTTCAGCAATGATCCATGATTTCCACATTTTTTTTCAATAGTGAGGTGAGAAGTTCAAAGAAATTACATTGTGTTGGCCAATGACCTTTTATTAAAAGGTAGTATCATACTTTGGTAAGAAACCCAAACAGAATTGTTCACAGATTTACGTATAACTTACAGGGTATGAAGATGGTGGTGGTAGAAATATACCGTTAACATTTTTCCGCCTGAAATGGTGTATTCATCCAGAAATGAGTAAAACAACGACCGAAAATCTTTTTGATCTTTTAAAAGATCAAAAATAAAAGAGCAAAGACTTTTAAAAAAATACTGTGGCCGTTTTTCACTGTTTTCTCAAAACGTGGGCATCATATGGGACTGAAAAATTTCACAGATGACTGTTATTGTATCTTCCTTGATATTTTTGCCCATGAATCTGTATTTCTTTGACAAAAACCAAAGTATGATACTACCTTTACGAGATCTTCAACCAATATGTAGTTGAATGAGTTCACTCATTTGACTGACACAGACATTTTATTGGACACACTCAAATGAGCAGCAAATAACTTCCCATGCCTACTACTAGTCTATTTTGGGGGCCTGCTGGGAAAGCTCAATGAGGTGTTAATAGTTTGTGGTTTGAGTAAAACAGGGACCGCGTTCCCACTTGTTTTGGGGAAAGGTGGATCAAGATCCGGCATTTTTAATGATCGTTATCTACCCACAACAAAACCGCAAGTCGCGTTCCCACTCGAGCTTGATCCTCCTTTTTAAGCGGAAGTGTCGAGTCTTAAAAGGTCAGAGTTGACAGGGAGAGCGCGCGTTCTGCTTTCCATGCTGGGTAGGCATGATCAGCGTGTTCCAAAGCAAGACCCATGGGCGATCGGCCACGTGAATGGCCGCCAGAATGTTATGTCTGTCCCGCGGCCCGCTGAAACAAACTGTGTGTAACAGATCGGAGAGCGTAAAGATCATTCCTACAACGTCTTCAGTTACAGCGTGCCAAAATTTGATCAAGTTTTTCGAGCTAAGATGGCCTAATCCTTGCATAAACTAGTCTGTTAAAATATCACCATGAATTAATGCAGACAAAGTTTTATTTTTGATGAAATATCGGGGAAGGTTTTAAAGGCCATTTTTGTTTGGTTAATTCTCACATTTTGACGAGGGTGAAACGAAAGTACTAGATCGTCGCTCAGTAACGGGCCGGGGTGACGGCTCTTCACATGTTTACCATTTTAGCGATCGTTTAGTTCAGGAATAATGTACAAATTATTGAATATTTGTCATATTTGTGTACCCCAGCATGTTTTAGTGCTTTAAAATAAATGATAAATGATGTATTTTGAGTTATTTTCCGTCACAAAGATCACCGAAACATAATTATTTGTTGGATGGACACACAAAAATTTCACGTACCTTGTGAAAATGCATGCACTGTGCCGATCTGGACGTTCGTTTCAGGATTTTATTGGGGTCGAACTTAAGTACGAATGGGCGTATTTATTCTTTAAAATAACAAATTGACAAAGCACACGAAATATAAATTTCATTCTCAATGATTATGATGATAAAAAGACATTTTTTATCAACTCAGAACTTCGGAGAATATTACAAAATCCAGCACGTGGTTGCACAGCCATTTTGGACCAATCCATTCTACGCAGGGGGAATAGATAAACCATAAAATAATTAAATCGGCAACTAAAATATTATCCCCTTTCTTTCATGATATAAGACTCTGATAAATCGCACTAACATAATCTATGAAATCATTTTGCTCTGTTCTCTTTTTATTTTATGGGTATTAATTGATTCCAATAAATATAATGTTCTATTTTACTTTTCTGTCACCCCCCAAATTGGCCTGAAATTGGTTCGATCCGCCCTGTTTACTTTCGGGCAGTTCGGGGTGAAATACCTCGTGTTTTCCAAAGCAGTCGATCAAAGTAAGCTCGCAAAATGCAAAAAAGGAACAAAATCTCAAATGAAATGCGTGTCTACTTGTACGATTTCCTTCCTCCATGATTTTAATACATGTGTAGCTACATGCATGATGCACACACTACAGATTTTACAGTAGTTTAGTTGTTGTTTATAGTGTATGTCAAGCCCGTTGCGGATTGTCACATAATCTACATGTACATGGCCGAAGTCTTCTTTCACGAAACCGCAACATTTTCGCGCCACTCGTGTACAGGCCGGATATTGACAGGTAAAATTGCCGGATCAGATCCACCTTTTGCGTTTCCACTTATCGTGATAATCCAATTGCCGGATCTGATCCACCAATTGGGGGATCTGTATCCTACTCTGGAGGTGGATCAAGAAAGGTGGATCAGATCCTGATCCACCTTATAACGGTTTGCGTCCCCACTACACGCTTGATCCACCAATTGGGGGATCTGATCCGGCAATTTGGCAAAAGGTGGATCAGATCCCCCAATTGGTGGATCTAGTGGGAACGGGGTCAGGATCTCAATTGTAGTCAAATCACTTCCACCTAATTATCAAACTAATTAACTACATGGATATACACACATGCAGGGCAGTGTGTGTGTATACACACAGGAAGTCCAAAGTGAAATCTCAGGAAGGAAGCTTAGCAAGTTTTCAGGTTCACACTAAGCAAAAATCACAACCAAGCAAGGAACCAGTCACACTGTCAAATAGTCATCACCTGAAAATATTTGGGCTGGTACTGGTTGGTATCCTGTATAGTTTCTGTTCTGGTCACCCAGCAAGGTGCTGTTGGGCGAGTGGTGTGGCCCTCATAGTAATCACAGGATGGAGGTGTACTAGGCCAATAATATCATGCCAAACCCAATTTAATGGTGTCAGACTTGTCAGTCAAACCATAGAGTCTGTTCCTAGCTCTATGGTCAAACAGGAAGTTAACTTTCCTCTAATCCAAACTGGCACATGTCAAGTTGACTCCTATGACAGTGAATGGGGCAACTGGTCACACCTCTTGCCTGACACTACCAATTTGTATTACTGGTCACAATTTATTTCTGATCTAGATTTCCAAGTGAATTTTTCAAAGAAATTATTTCCGGCATTTTGTATGTTTGTAGAATTGTTAATGCACTTTCTAGTACTTAGCACTTCCTAGTAGCAGTAGTATTAATAATTCTAAAAAAAAACCAGTCTGTTACAACTGGCCTACTTTACTCTATGCCATCCAGAGTCTTTCAAGACCTAGCCAGACTTGGAAATGAAGAAAAAAATATTTGGGCGGACTACCAGCACTTATACTAGGGTGTATTCGTTAAGCTCCCCCCGGGTCAGCTCTTTCTGGGAATGGTCGTGTTTTACTGCACAAAACAAGCAAGAGAATGGTGACGAGGTTGACTGGTGTCGACCCGGGGGAGCTAAACGAATGCACCTATTGTATCGTTCAAGGGTTAATGAGCATCTCAGTCACGTTTTGTATGGATGGAAATTAGACAAGCAATACAAAAAGAATTTAAGAAACAAATTCATCAGGCCTTAAGTCCAATATGTAAATTATAGACAATTTTTAGAGAATTGCAAAAGCAATGCATACTATCTGTGCAATGGCAGACATTATTATCAGTGACTCAGCCACTTTTTCAATTTGTATGAATGGAAATTACACAAATAAACAAACAAAAATAATGAATAAACAAAGAATCCATTGGCGTTTAAAACTTACACTTCTGACAATTGATAAAAAAAAACCAGCAAAATGCAACAGCAAAATGGTAGGCTTACATTATAATACCAGGGCTACAAGAAAAAACGACAGACTAGTCCTACTATAACTCTTTCGACACCACTTCAAAATGCATTTAACATACACAAATGACTCATGACGAGAAATTGGATCCAAATGAATACATGTATTGCCTTGATAAAATTATAATGATTCCTATATAAGAAGAGAAATAGGTCTCTCTCATCGCCCATCAAGCATGGGATTGCTTTACCAGATGAGAGGAAGAAGAAGAAAACAAAATTGGAGATATTTCAAGGATGAATCACTGTCCTCATAATCCTCCCTCCAGTAAGTCAGTTATTTTCTTTATCAAGTGAACAAGGAGGCACCTTGTAATGGTCGGGGCCGAGTCACGCTCAGAAATGTTGAAACCCAAAACCACCAAATGGCAGTGTGTGTGTGTCAATGAACTTGTACATGTACATGTACACACCCTACATGTACAATATGTACACATAACCCTCTCCTACTACAAATCACACTGGTCATCATTATTTGGCACCAAGGGTTCACCACCCTACTTCACCGGGTTGAAGCAGTGGCTGTTCTTATTGGATAATTCGACCCAGGGTTTCTCAATTCAAGTATCACGCTGGGAACCAAATTGGAGCAAATTGACTGTGAAGAAAGCTGACATAATAATAATAATAATGGACAACTCGCCATATTTTTGTCTTTCTTTGACCGTGCAAAAGTAACAAAGTTCTGCAATTCCCTCGAGTATGGCGAATAAAATTGCCTTAATAAAAAAATGCATAATCTAATTGACTCAAACTTCTGTAAGTAGTGTTTAATATTTCATGTTCCATTTGACCAAAAAAGGAACAATTTGTTTGAGCAAAATTGCAGAGAATTTCGTTGTGCGTGTTTTATCTAAGGGCCTGTTTGTTTAACGCAGGGGGTCCCAAAATGGCTGTTTTTCACTGTTTTTCTCAAAAAGTGGGCACCGTATGGAACTGAAATTTTCACAGATGACTGTTACCGTATCTGTCTTGATATTTTTGCCCATGAATCTGTATTTCTTTGATAAAAACCAAAGTATGATATTACCTTTAAGGGCTAAATTTGCCAAGAGTTTCATACTTTCATTCTCTCGGCAACGATGACAGAAATGATTTGGCTTCGTGAAATGAATCAGGACATGAGGAGAGAGAAACACAAGAACTAAATGCGAATAAATCCACCTCAGTTTGTAAATAGAAAAAAAAGGAGAAAATGTTCCAATTGCCTGGCCTTCCCCCTCCAGCTACTCCCCAGCAGGGGGTTGCTACCTCGACCCCACTGCCCTCTTGGCATTGGCTGGGTGTTTTTTTTTTGGTTAACTCTCTCCTCAACTTCAAGGTACAATTGGATTTACAGTCTGCTTGGGAGTCGGGTCCAACTCGAAACTGTGCACAGTTATCGCTGCGTGTTGTCATGAAATCCTTACGGGACAAGATATAATATTTGGGTCAGGCTCATAGAGAACATACTCAATCCTTCAAATCAATCAAATAAAGTGATCTCTAATTCTCTACTAGGGGTGCCGGTAAGATTCCTGTCCCGAATCTGGAAATAAAACTAGTACTACTACTAGACTAGCAGAGAAGCTGAACATTTGCATTTTACATTGCCTGGAACTAGACCATGACTAACATTTCAAATTGACAAGCCCCAAATCGGCATAATGCAATGGGAAACTTTGGAGAACCGGTCTTCAAGTCAACAGCGCACGCAATTGTGAGCATGCGCGCGTTGTTTTGCGCATGCGTACTACAGGGGTACTACAGGGGTTAAATCTCTACGTGAAAAAAGTCCTACAAAATCCTGTGAAATAACAAAAGGAATTTGGAGGTTCAGAGTGACATTCAGATACATGGGGAGTAAAAAGTCGGTCCCCATCATTTCCAGAACCTTGAGTTTAGTGGGGACCAGTGTCTTTTTTTGCCAAGCTGCCTGCCCATCCAAATAATACAACCTATCTGATCGGAAATAATCAAATGACCAATTGAGACAAAATCTACGGATAGGCCTACAAAACCTACACCTTGATTAGTTACACTGGAAATGAAAAGGATTCTCGGTCATGTTCGGATAAAATAAAATACAATAAAATCTTGTATCTTGCAGAATTTGCAATGTTCAATTGTTTTGTACGAAGAAAAGGACATCTGTCACACTGCAGTGGCAACTACTTCCCAAAGATTGTACAAAGCTGAATACTATTTCCAAATTTTAAAAGGTCTTTTCTTCGGAACCATACCCTATTACTAAATCTCTGTGACCATGGCAATAACGCTCTGCACTAAAAAATAGCACACTGGATCTCAGACAAACAATGCAAATGTGTGAGGGTATGCTTGTGTGCATGTAGGCTACGTGCATGCGTTAAGTTTGTTTGACATCTGGGGATTTTGTATATGCACGCGATGGCCATATCACTCGACCTCAGTGCGGAGTGCTATTGGCAGCAATGCCTGCAGATCTAATAATATGAAAATCCAAGTTAACCAACACTAACAGTAATTGCTTCAGCAGGTCAGTCAGGGGATCTTTCCTGCATGCTGCATCACTACTAAGAAGCCTTGGTCAAATTGTATTGGTCTTCACTCCCCTCCAGACTGTCCTTGAAGATACTAAAAATAAAAAAACTACATGGGCCTCAAAGAAAAAAATCCTCTATTCCTCTACAGCACCTGTGATTTTTGTCACTTTGCTTGAATTAGGTGTGAGAATGAATGGTTTATCAAAATGTCTGGTCAAAGTTGTTGCCTGGCAACAAATTTGTTTCTGAAGGATTTTTTTTAAGTGGACGGATTCTCTCTTGTGTGCTTTGTTCTTTTTATGTTTCCATGGCCCTGGCGGTCAGCATGTGAATTTTGCTCGGGCCTGAACTTCAAGTAAGCAATGACCACCACCTTCATAGTTTACACCTCTGCTGACCGGTCATTGCCTTGGTGCCCTTGGCCAATTGCTTTGGTGCCCTTGGTCGCAGCAAGAGAGCCCTGTTGGTCATTGCCTCATTGCAGGAACTGGTCATTGCCTTTCCTGCATTGCCCCAGTCCCTAGTTGACCTGAAACATTAGCCTCCTACCCACTGCTTCTCTAATTTCTCCGTCAACTTATCATTCGCTGACTAATAAGTGCTCTTCAAGAATTTCAACAGACATTAAGATATGTCTTTTCTACAAGAAAGTTCTAGCTCACAATTTGCCAAAGACAATTTATGCTAGTCCCCTTCAACTTATCAATAAGGTTTAACTTCAAACGGAGTACATAAGCGTGAAAAACAAGTGGAGCCGATAGGTGGAAGCATACAGAAGCAGAAGGGAGGGGGGTTTACAGATTTGGGAAGGGGTAGGGAGGCTGTCAAGTGTAAGGGGCTCAGGCCAGATTCCAAGCTCCAAGAGCTAGTCTCAAGCACGATCATTTTCAGAGAACAACAGAGTATTGCCAAACTGTAGAGAACCCAACATGCAGTACTTGTCTTTAGCGTGAAACAAACAAATTGGCAGAGCAACTTAATTTTGCTTAGCTAGTTTGCTTAGCAAGGAACACCTTGAACATCATTGACAGGTTGGTCCAATTGTACACCTTTAGCCCCTCCAGGCTCTAATGAGTGAACTCAAGCAATTAATTGGGATTAGGCACGGATGATTATTGTGCATCCAAATCACCCACAGGTTAAACGTGTTAGGTCCACTTCCTTCCTGTACAAGGTGATAAGAGAAGGCAGCCCTGAGGCTGTCATGGGTGCAACTTCCATCCTTGGAAACAGGGAAGTAAGGAGCAGAGAGGGAAATCTGAGAGGACCACACATGATAAACACCAAACAGGATTTCCTCTCCTCATCCTTACACAAGTTCACTCTTCGATATTCCGGGAATAGAACACCCACATTCATTAGTGACTGAAATCCTTCAAGTTGCAGGACTACATCCCACGAGAGAGAGACACACAGGAACTAAGACCTGATTATTGGAATAGATATCCCTGTATGTTACATTCAGCGGCCAGAGTTATGACTCTGGAATTGGTGTTTAAAAATGACTTGCAGATGTAAATTCCATCTGAATGTATGAGCGATCCCCCTGACAATACAACAACGCAGCGGCACTCTGTTCTGGCTATGTACAGTACATGTTGTGTTCATTTCAACACTGGCATTCCATGGTGACTACAATGAGAATTATCTGGTTAGTCATGGCATGTTAATGGCAACTGACTCTGCCCTTACTGCTAAATACTGGCCGACTGGGGGGATTTCCAGCAAAATTATCAGAATATCAGAGCTTGATCAGTAGAGTTCCTCTATGGTATAACATTACATTACATGATGGATTTTAGTCACCACTAGGAGAGAATGGGTAAATTGACCATGAATTGACTAGGCCCTATTCATCTCTCATTAAACAAATCCATGTATTAATGGATGTTTTCATGGGAATTTATGAGCAGAGAGTTGACAGTTTCACAGTGAACTGAGTGAAGAATGGCAAAACCTAGAAATAACCAGCCCGGTTGCCTCTGAGGCTGAGAGCTGTCACAAACAGTCCATTTTATTTTGATGGCCCATTTCTTGACAGCCAGGAGCTGTCAACTTGTCAAGACTACTGGTAGATGATGTAAATTGTACCAAAGTCATGATTAATAATAAAGGAAAATCATCATTATTTTGACATTGAAATGAGAACACATTATATTTGTTATGCGAAGGGAATTTAGGAAATAACCAAAGATGAAATTTCTGCATGTCCAGTGCATGTTTTATCAATCACTATAATTAAGGACATTGTGTTCAATTCTGCATATTACTTATTACTATTTAATACTAGGTCCACTTACAGGACAATGAAAAAAAAACTACATCATGCTCATTGTACAAAATTTTCCAATATCAAAGGGCATATTCAACTGATTATTATTTCATTAAATCTACAACAAATTGTTCTTTCCCCTGCTTAGTACTGGGTTTTACATCATTATCTAAAGTCAATCCCTCTTTTCAACCAGTCTAGTTTAAAGAAGGAATGTTTTGTTTTCTTGCAATTAAGGGTGTAGGATAGGGGCCTAATGTAACTAAACTCACCGGAGGGCTGATTACAGGAAGTTTGGAATCCACTCGCAATGAGCTCTCCCAATCGGAGAACGAATTCATCCTCCTGGGCTGGGACGGCTGAGATATCTTGATGGGAGCCGACACCTCGGCAAAACGTACCGTGGACGTCTTGTTGCGCCGTGGCCAGCGCCGGTCCAGGGACTTGGAGCGCTTCCGCGGCTTCTGCGACGAGACCAAGATGCTGTCTTTCGCCATCGTGCAAAACGCAAAGAGTCAGGTCCGGCCGAAAGAAATTTCAACAGATCAGATAGTTGGACAGTTAACGAGAACTGAAAAGTTTGAATCAATTCCGCATTGTCTTAAAGCCTTCTTCAAAACTTTGTTTGTGTTCAGAGTTTACAAGCGGAGACAACCATCAGGCGGTTCCAGTTATCACCAGCAACACATTTTAGAAGTCCAAAATTTTACTGGAGCGAGAACTACTAAAAGGAATCTGAGATAATTTCAAGAGGAGACTCAAGTGGATTCCAGCTGGAAACTAAATCCTGTTGGAACTCCGGGCAGATAGGGCTGATGGTAATGGCAGTAGACTGATGATTAGGAACACTCTGCCTATAGGTCCAAGAAAAGCAGGTTATCTTAGGGATTCTGGTGCTTATCTCTTCTGGAGTGGTTGCATTTCTAGTCTCAGGACAGAACTGGAGCTGCATTAATACTAGGTCATTCACTTCATCATCATCACAGTCTAGTCAGACAGGCTCTAGGACCTGTGTCTCCAGCAGATGGAATGGACAGTGTTGCCTCAAGCTTGCTGGGCCTGGGCTGGTGGAGCAAAGACGAAATTCCCAAAAGACTGGGTAGCCAAGGGTAAAACCAAAATCACCAAGGGAAAGTACTCCCCCTGGCAAGACATAGGCCTAGCAAGACACTCACTGAGGAAAATCTTGCCGGCTGCTAAGAAATTTGAGGCCTCAGTTGCAATGCAGTCTGTACGTCTGTCCTCAGTACAGCAGAAAGGTGCTGCTGCTGAAGGTGTAGACTGTAGATCCTGCTGAAGCAAGTCTCAGATCTGAAGTCAGCCGCTCACATCAATAGCTCCGCTCTAGATCCTCAGTTGTGGGGGACTACAACTTTATACAAGTGCAAGTCTGCTCACCAGAGCACCGTCTTCATGAATGAACGAACTAAACACAGTCATCGTGGTACTATGGCCTGTCAGAGTGTTAGACAAGGACATAAACAATGGCAAGTGTGAAGTCCTTCCTCCCACCATGGCCATGTGAGAGCAGGAAGCTAGTCTTCACCTAACATTCAGAACATCATTTACAACACTTAAAACCAAAACTACCGGTTACCAGTACAAGTTGGCACCAAGAATACTCATCACATCACACAGCGTCTACACTCTATCACTGCTTACCTCAGAATGACCTTTTTTTCTTGGGGGTAAAACTCACTGATATGAAAACATGCTGCTAAATCCCTTCACCATGCTTTTAGGGGTGCACTGTTTACAACCCTCCGATGTGAGTGTAGCATTCCAAAAGTCAATCTTTTGCTATTGCTTAGTATGTTGGAAGCTCCTCCCCCTTGGAGTGTACCATTAGTTTAGAGGGGGAACAGAATACGTTGAGGGACCGTATTTTGACACCAAGTGAAAAAGGGAACTCCAAAAATAGAAAATAAGACGAAGATCAACACGATGGACAGAAGGGTAAAATGGTTAATCAATTAGGGGGGGGGGTGTTGAAAAACAAAATCCAAACTAGTTCTGCAGGAAAAGTATAACTTTTGCTACTGTACATATTATATTAATTTCCTAACCTTTCACTAGTCATAACTTTATAATTATGTGTGGTAAAATACACACAAAAGAGACTCACTGCAACAAAATGAAGATGCTAAATTGACTGCATGGCTAGAAAACAGCGTATTTAATTTCAAGCAGAGAGAGCAAACAAATCTGCCATTTCTCTTACATATATCCCAGTATGATTAAAGGTAGTATCATACTTTGGTAAGAAACCAAAACAGAAATGTTCACAGATTTACCTATAACTTACAGGGTATGAAGATGGTGGTGGTAGAAACATACCGTTAAAAATGTTCCGCCTGAAATGGTGTATTTATCCAGAAATTAGTAAAACAACGACCGAAAATCTTTTTTTGATCAAAAATGTTGCGTGTATCATTGAAACGACCCCTGGGGTGTGGCGGTGTGTGCGTGGTTTCATGGCTTCTGACTGCCAAACGAACAAGGATAGTTGACTATTGGGGTCACCACCAACATAGGGCTGGATGGCTCAGTTGGTAGAGCGCCTGTACGGTGTTCAGGAGGTCGCCGGTTCGAATCCCGCTCCAGTCAATTTTTCTTTGTTCACTTTTCAATGACTAAAAATAAAAGAGAAAAGACTTAAGAAATACTGTGGCTGTTTTTCACTGTTTTCTCAAAAGGTGGGCACCGTATGGGACTGAAATTTTCACCGATGGCTGTTACTGTATCTTCCTTGATATTTTTGCCCATGAATCTGTATATTGACAAACACTTAAGTATGATATTACCTTTAAACCATGCGTGGAAGAAAAAGGAAATCCCCCCTCTTCATCCCAGAAGAGTCATCCGACCAAAACAACTGATTGAGAAACCGTTCAATTTCAGTTTCAATCCGGCAACAAGGATGTTCCCGCAGCTGGCCGAGTACCACTTCCTTAGATGGTAAATTAATCCATATTAATAACACATAAACACAGTCTAGCACCTTGACTTCCTCTACTGGAGAGTGTGAACCTTGTACTCCTAGTCCTAGGCAGGTGCAATATCCTGATGAAATGCAACACTTCTGTGTATATAAATACACAGGAAGGGGAAAGAAGACAGGACACGTTCAGACAGCGTGTTAAATTCACTAAAACAACTGTTTTAACCCGATCGGTTTTAGCAATATGTGTCTGGACGCTCTAAAACAGTTTTATATCTAAAACAGATCGGTTTTATCCGCCGCTAAAACACCAAAGTTAAAACTGCTCGGAAGGAGGGTTTAGCACTTAAAACCAATCGAGTTTACTGCTAAAACACTGTTGGGACAGAATAACTTTCCGACATCCTGTTTCAGTGCAGAGAAGCCTGGCAGCTGGTTACGTAACACATGTTGTGGCGCGCTTGTTTATATTCAACACACAGATAAATCCGTGCGCTTTATTTTATAACTGGAAGCTAGTACGGGGTCAAGGTAAAGTGCATGACCTCTTAAAACCAAAAATAAAACCGATCTGTTTTAACAGATTTTTAACTTGTGACTTAACCCCGCGGTTGCCGAGCAGTTTAACTCAATTCGTTTTATTTTATACAAGGCTGTCTGAACGTACCCATTACAACGTTATGAATACAGGACAAGGTATCTGGTCTTTAGGCCATCCAACAGATTGCTAGTAAAAGACTGGTACTGGCTATGTCTACGTGTAAATCATTTGGCTATGACTTAAACTCACACATAATTAGTAGGCCTATACCTGACTAGACCTGCAGCTTCCATAAACTTGTTTGTAAAATTGCAAGCCAGAGCCAGAGCCAGAGCCTAACTTAGTAATTCAAAGTAATTCAGACACAGCATGACTGGATTGTGAGGCAGTTGCGTCACTGGATACTGCATTTTGCAATATGGAATTTCCCTCTTGAGTAACACAGAAAGAAACCCAATTTTTCACTTCTGTGAAAAATGTACAGAAATAGATGGATTGGCTCATTCAGTTTGAGCGTAAGCTGTAAAGGTGGTGTAAACAATAGGTTGCACTATTTGAAAATGGCTGAATTTGGGGCCAAGCATACACTGTGTTTCATGGGGTTGTCTTTTCAGGACCTTTATGAAATCTTAAAGGGAGCATATAGGATTTGCAAGGCCTCCAACAAAAATATATTGAGTTTGAGACAGAAAATGTTTGTAAACAGTGCAAACAGTCATTCATCCAAACGATTTTTGGAACAAACATAAAGTAAACTACTCTTCATGTTTTATAAGAAAAATCGAGTCGGGTTTTCGCTATTTTCTCGTGACTCAGATGTCCGATTGAGCTCAAATTTTCACAGGTATATTATTTCATGTACATGATTGATGAGACAAAGTATGACTGCAGTCCTGTGACCTTTACCAATCATGTATTGTACCTTTAAGGCAAACACAAAATTCCAGCCCCAGACTTCATGCCATATAGAGAAATGCTACGATGGTTCTTGGCTGTCTGTGCTTAGGCATGAAACTTGACGACAGCAGCAGCACAACATTTGTGGCAAAAGGGTTCACTGTGGGATCTCTTGGAAGTTTCTCACCAAGGAAGGACTGAAATTTGTAGTCTAAAGCCCTGTCTGCACTGGAATTGTTTTTTTTTCCGGGGATTTAAGCGAGCCAATGGGTAAATGAAAAATAGGCAAATATTACCGGTGTCCGCACTTGGACTTTTGACTCGAGGGTAACTTAACCGTGCACGCACGGAAGAATTACCGAGCTGACAATACAAGCCTCATGCAGGTACCTGACTCGCACTGACTGCACTCGCACTGACTATTCGTCTCGGGTAAAGTGTCTGGGGCATTCTACCCGGGCAGAAGTTGGCCGGTAGAAATACCCGCGCGGCTCGGGCAAAGTAACTGAGAGGTAGACTTCCTGAGACGTCCGCACTGGACTTAAAATGGGTAAACTAACCAGAGTCTCGGTTACTTTGCCCAAAAAAAAGTCTAGTGAGGACAGGGCTAAAGGGGCAATGACTCAATTTTCCCTCTGTAAAGGGCGCTTTGAAAAGTTTTATAAAAAATAACTGTATTCTGCTAAAATGTTTCGACTGAGAATTCAAGGTATTGACCAAAGACAAAAAAGGCAAAATTAGCTTTCTGTTGTATACCTCAATCAAGTTCCTGCCCTGCACAGAAAAATATCCCCCTTTTCTCAACTGAGGTCACTTTGACTGTAACTTGGACCTGCGGACCTCCCAAGCTTATCTGAGAGAAAATAATATCAAATGTGTGGCATACCGGGATTGGCCTGAAGTGACGGCTTACATGTACACAGATGAATTTACAAGCAATGTCAAGAGTTTCTGGCCTGGGCATTTATTTTATATAAACCATACACAGTCCCTGTGCAGCATGCACTGCAGTATCAAACTGACCTACAAGTTTAGGGCCAAAATTCCAGACCATGGTATCTGGGGGATATTTTACGAATTACTCTTTAAGTGGTCACTCAAGACCAGGGGCCAATTTCATAAAACTGTTAAGCACAAAAAATTGCTTAGCACAAAAATGTCTCGCCCAATAAAACAAACCACCATTGAAAATTTCTTTCGATATTCCTGGTCAGCGAACAACAGTCAAAGAACAATCACAAGTGATACACAACACATGGAAATTTGGTTGTTAACCTTGTTTTTATTAAGACAGAAATGTCATGCTTAGCAAATTTTTGTGCTTAACAGTTTTATGAAATTGGTCCCTGGTCTGGACAATGTTTGCTTCAACTTTTAAGGACAGGTAGTATTTTTAATGGCCCAAACAGGAGGGAGGGAGGGAAGGAGGGGCTGGGGGATAATTTTCATAGAACACCGTGACCTACAACCAAGCAATTAAGGAAAGAAAGAAGTCTATACTGTAGCAATACACAAGGCCAAAGATCAGTAATTAAATGGCTGGTTGAAATCCTTGTACATCCAGTCGTTCCTCTTTACTTGAGGGCAAACCAAAAGTAAAGATCAGGGTTGCTATCCTGGGGGGAGGTGGGCTGATCACCAGACCCTGTCCCTGACTTTTAAGTGGCTTGCCTTCTTCCTGGAGGTTATAAACCTTCATAATTGTTCAGAATTTACAGCTCAATCCTCTCCATACCAGGCAGGTCCCCCCCCAAAAAAAACGTTCCAGAAGCAAGGTTAGTAAAAAACAAAAAATGACGAAGCTCAAGGAACAAGTTTAAAATGTACCAGCGGTCCAAACACCTTGACCACACAAATGTTTACCGGTTCCTATATTTTTTTTACGACACGATTATCCTCATTTAGTTCTAACAGTTACTCATTTTGTAGACTGTCCTCCAGACAGTGGGTTTGTTTTCTTTTCCTTGCGGTCCAATGACGGAGATCTCCGTAAAACTGTTCGTAATTGACGACTGGTGTTTTATCAACCAGAAAGTTTAAGATAAACCGACGGACGCTTGGTGAAAACTTGACGACCTAATGTACCCCCTAAGCAAGGTGAACTGAAGGACAATGATTGGAATATAAAGGTAGTGTCATACTTTGGCAAGAAACCAAAACAGAAAAGTTCACAGATTTACGTATAACTTACAGGGTATGAAGATGGTGATGGTAGAAACATACTGTTAAAATGTTTCCGCCTGAAATGGTGTATTTATCCAGAAATTAGTAAAACAACAACCAAATTTTTTTTCTTTTAAAAGATCAAAAATAAAAGAGAAAAGACATAAGAAATACTGTGGCCTTTTTTCACTGCTTTCTCAAAAAGTGGGCACCGTATGGGACTGAAATTTTCACAGATGACTGTGACTGCGTCTGTCTTGATATTTTTGCCCATGAATCTGTATTTCTTTGAAAAAAAACAAAGTATGATACAACCTTTAAATGAAAAAAAAATTAAAAAATAGGAGGAGAAGAGAATGTCAAGGGTCATGAAAAGACAAACAATGGAAAAATTTCTTTTTAATTTAATCTACATGTTCAAATCAGCTGCCAGGATAAAAAAGTTCACGAAAAGTCCAACTCCAAGCATATCAGGAACTGAATTCAAGGTTGGAAACAGGAAGACTTATCTCTTTGTCACTCGATTGCGGCCGGACTTGTAATGGATTCCTTATCACAAATTCCACAGTTCCAAGCAAAGTGATAGGAATTTCATTTCAAATAGACATAGTTGGGTCGATCAGAATTTTAATGACTCAATCAACAACACAAAAAACACACAACACCAAAACCCCACGACTGAATTTGGTCCAAAGCTGTATAAATTTGTTTTGGTAATCTGTCAAATTTGGCTGCAAACTACAATATTTCCTGTGGTTTATTATTTCAATATTTGTGATGGTAATTTGATACCCTGCACACGGGGCTGGACAACAACTTTTAATGACAGTGCCCTCAAACAATGACGACAAAACAAACACAAACTGAATCCAAAATCTGATATCAAAAGTCTGCAGACCATTTGCCTGCAACTTTCTGATCTCAGTCAATAGAGGGCAACATGTAAGACTGAAAGCACACTAGGGCCCTTTTCCAAATCTCGGCTCTGGCTCAGGCTCCGGCGTTGTCATCCATATGCTGAAAATATAGGTTGTGGTTTTTCATTAAAGCTGAAGCTCTGTTTTCCTTTTCAAACTAGAAAATCTACTTCAGAACTGCAGCCAAAAGCCTCTATTTTGATACCTGTTAGAATGGATTCAAATAGAGCCGGAGCCTGAATTGGAGCCTGAGCCTCCGTTTTGTAAACGCACTATAATGGCCCTTTTCCAAACCTCAGCTCTGGCTCAGGCTCCAGTGATGTCATCCATATGCTGAAAACATAAGTTAAATGGCTTTTCATTGAAACTGAATCTCTGTTTTCGTGTTCAAAATGAGTATGATCTACTTCCAAACTGTAGCCAAAAGCCTCTATTTTGATACACGTCATTTTAGAATGGATTCACAAAATAAAGCCAGAGCCGGAGCCTGAGCCAGAGCCAAGGTTTGGAAAAGGGCCTAGCATAATTTGCAATTTATAAACATATTGATTTCACAATCCTCGCACACCCGAGTGTGCACCAATCACAAAGCTCCTTTACAGAACAGGATCCCAAGCAATCATTATATTAAGGACCTCGCATCCCTCATTTCAATCGTCTCCTGATGAGGACTGGAGCAGGCTAGTCGAAACGTTGAGCCCGTACGAGAAGTGCGAACGAAATAGAAGTGCGAAAGTACGAACGATTCTTACATGGTGTTTCCACAAACCGATCCACCTACCAATTGTCACCATGCAAAGCCTCAAATCTTTCTTGATTTCACAATTCCTCATTTACACTGCACAAACTGCATTCAACGACACTGATGAAGTGATTGCTAATATAAATGCTGGATAATTTTTCAGCAATTCAATCACTGGCTCCCACTGGTTGGTCGCTAGGGGCATTGTTTGTGTAGAAACATTACCAAGTGGTCTCTAGAGCATGGAACCAGTTTGAATTTCTGGTCGGGCTTCTCTCTCGATGGTTTCACCATTTTTTCTCTCTTGGTGCTGCATTTCTCCTGTCCTTCTGGCCTATAAAATCACAGGTCGAAAGGTCAAAACTGGGTCCATGGATGGACCACTCGGGCGTTCAAAGTTCAGCTCCGGCTCGAGCTCTGGCTCCATTTCGTGAATCCATTTAAAAAATGTGTATATGACTTGTGGCTGTGGTTCGGAAGTAGATTCTTTGGTTTGAAAAATAAAACTAGAGCTTCAGCTTCAATGAAAAACCACAAACCTATATTTTCAGTATGGACGACAGAGACAAAGCCGGAGCCGGAGACGAACTTTGAGAAAGGCCCCTGGTTTGGTGAAGTTCAATTACTTGCAGTGTGAACAGGTCAGTCACGTTTACAAGGATCACATTTACAAGAATCATACCTCTGAACAACCAGGAGGTTTTTTGTTGTGTGAAAGGCCATTCTGAAGGGCTAGTCAAATGCATGATAGTGTCGCACAAGCATTTTATGAACATTGCAAACTACACCAGGATTTCACCAAATTCACACCTAAGATCAATCAATCTTAGTGCTTCGTGAAATTAGCCCCTGGTGTAAAAACATTCACTAATAGTTCGATGCTAAGCTAAAGTTTATTTTACTACCATAGGTTAATTCCTGATCAACCAGCTGATGAAATTAACCACGTTCTGAATCAGTAGTGCCCGGGCACAGCTGTGCCAATACCATAAGGCCTAAAAAAAAAAAAATTTGTGTTGCCCTCAAATTAAAATTTTGGGTGGGTCGGTGGGTCGGTCGGTCGATTTTTTTTTTTTTTTTTTTTTTTTTTGGCAGACTTTCAAACATTTAAGAATAAATACAGGATGTATGGTCACCAGGGCTTATAAATTAACGGTCTCGTTTTGAGGAGACACGCTTTTTTACTGCTAAATCTGACATTTTCTGTCAAAAATTGTGAGTTTTTATACTTTAGGACTCAGAGAAAAAAAAAGAAAAGAAAAATCCCGACCCAAAGTTTTGCCATTTTACGGTCGGTCGCTGAGGGCGACCCAACAAATTTTTTTTTAGGCCTAATTGTCAGACACTTTCCCAGTAAAAGAAACCGAGGTGATGATTTTTGGTATTACATTGTATTATTATTATTTTTTGGCCCAGCTGGACTGCCAGATTTGGTTTCAAGTGATTCATGACCCAGTCGTCTAGCAGTCATTGACTTATATTGTTTTGACAGAGTCATTTAATACTGAGGGTCATTAAGCCCAGGATGGGATGACAGCTCCATCAGCTAGGCTATAAGGGCCAAGTTGACAGTGAAGATGGTATTCGAATGAGATGAAAGGATTCCACGCTGCTTGTGAACATTCATCAACCAAATTCTGTCTGAAATCAGTCTTAAGTCTTTTCAGGCTCTGAAAAGAGCTAGTTTTAAACTAGACGTTCCGGAGTGTAGGCCTACGGTCTTGGCTGTCTTTCTTTTGAAGATAGCCAGAGTATACTGGCCGTAACTTTGAGTTAACAAGCTCTTTTCAAAGCCACACAACTTTAAAAAAAAAAAAAAAGAGTATGATTTATGTCTATTAGGTTTGGCAAATAGCGTTCCGCACTAATGACGTCATACGTCACACCATGCATGCACGTGCACACATACAGCTCAGCTCACCACACGTTTGCATGGCCGGTTGCAATGTTTGTCTGAGGTTCGGTGCTATTTTTAGCGCAAGTGCGCAGTGCTATTAATGTAACATTTTCAGTATATCTGTAGATTGAAAGTGTCGTCACTGAGTGACGGAGCAGGAAAAATAGAAGGATGATACCTTTTCCCCAGGTTAGCATTTTGATGAAAATAAGAATCTTTCATGTAACTATTAAAACATCCGAAGGATATTGTTTACCATGGAATAATTGGAATAAATGCTCAACCTCTTCCAAAAAAACAAAAAAACATGACCGATGACGTGCTATACATTAAACTTGGCCCTGAAGTTTGTTTGAAAGTTGGTATGGCAACTTTTACATTGCAAGGGATGTTTTCAACAAACACGGACATGTCTGTATATAGTAACACTGAAGAGGGTATCAAGGCCAAAGACCGGAGCCTATAAAGGCCATGGTCTCCGTAGTCTCCAGTACATTCAAGGCTTGTTTATATTTTCATGATCATCAAACTTAAACTCATGCTTGATTTTATCACCACGCTGCACCGCAGACAAGTTCAGCGCAGACTGAGCGGAGTCTCAATTAAAGAAAAATAATGGTAGTCAATACAAGTAATAAACGTTCGATGAAGATCCTGTTAGGATCGAAATGCGTCAGACACTGGCGGTTCTAGGGAGGGGCTAGGTGGGGCTTGAGCCCCCCAAAAATTTAGTTTAGCCCCCCAAAAAATGCAATTGAAAAAAAAATGGAAAATAGTGGATCTTTTCTGTTATTAAGCGCCAATTACATAAAAAACGTGTTGTGTAGTGCATGTTTTTCTACTCCTAATAAGACATAGCAGAAGCGAGTGTTAGAAGAAGGGTCTAGCCCCCAAAATATTGTGTCATCTAGCCCCCCAAAAATAATGGCTCTTCTAGCCCCCCCAAAAAAGATTGGCTCTAGAACCATGCCTGGCCTCAGGCCTTTCTAACTCCAAGTATTGGCTAGAATGAATTGCACACATCATTGAGTCTAAATTTAAGTTTTACAAACTGGCAGTAAGCACTATATATCCACACAAAATATCATTGGTATGTTTACTGTCTTCCTCAAAATCCCATCCGAACTTATCACTACAAATTTGTTCATCAAAGGGTTAACGAACTCTTAACATGATTGATGAACAGTATGCTTAACAATCCTGATCATGCTTTCCCGACCCGACAATCCTGATCATACTATATCTAATTTCGATGAACAGGATCAACAATATCCAGTACCCGTGGGAAGCATTGTTAACATAGTTCAGTGACTGCACATTGTATTCGACAACATTAATATGAAGACTGATGAGGTAAAGAGGCCCAATTAGTCAATGACAAGAGTCAGAATTCCAACCGGTATTTTACAACCCGAAGAGAACTTTGAAAACCAAGACGTGAATAACAAAAATACTTTGTCTCCTGATGATGACTAGAGCAGGCTAGTCGAAATGTTGAGACCTTAATACAAGAAGTGCGAACGAAATAGAAGTGCAAAAAGACGAAAGATGCTAAAATGGTGTTTCCGCAAACCGATCCACATAAAAATACTTTACTTTTGTAAGTTACAAAAATACCTAATTTTTACAAAAATTAAAAAAAGTTACAATAATTTGCATAAGTTCAGACAGTAAAGACCATCAGAATGGTTTGGTTTTATTTGTAGTTTTCCTTCCAGGTTAAAAAAAAAAAACCAAAACATTTGGGGCGCGGATATTGTGGGTGGGGCTATCCGATCTACGGGAGTGAGGAGGTGTTGAAGAGCTGCTTGTCATGTGACAGGAGTTTAAAAGTAGTCAAACTAAAGCACCTCACTTCAAAAGATAATTGCATCTGTGCAAAGTTGAAAAAAAAAACTCCAAAGTTCTAAAAATATACTTTTCAAAGGGATTTTCCAAATTTCAAGGAGGTAGGGAAAGGGAATTGTGACCACTGCCTATTGGAACAGCCACACCTTGTATGTCATTAAAAGTGACCAGGGATCGATTTCACCAAATTCATCGTAACTTACTATCAAATGCAGGACTAATAATATAATGCATTGCAGCCCTACGTAGGATACGATAGGTTACCTTCATCGAGTTGCGATCAATCGTGGGGCTTCGTGAAATAGAGCTCAGGCCAATTACTTTTGATATTAGGTGATTGCCATTGCATGGTAGTTATAATCCCACAATGGTCACAACCTTGACAAGGATTTCTGCTCTTGTCTAGAGGGAGAATATATCTAGAATACTGACTGAGCCTTGACTGCCAATCTCAAGTTATGAAGGCCAATGTGACGGAATCTAATGATGATTGGTGCAGCACAGGTGAACAACAGAGCACTATTCCATAGTTGCCAATCTCTACAAAAACTAACTGCATGCATTGGGTGTAGCTTTACTAGCATGATACGTTTTAGCAAAGTTTGCCAATCCCCAAAACAGTTTTTACTACTCACAGTAACACAGTATCACAAAAGTTGCTGGTGTGAGTAAAGGCCTTTTCACACTATCTCCTTTTCGATCCGTGTTGAAATCAACCCGATATCGATATCTGTCTTGATATTTTTGCCCATGAATCTGCATTTCTTTGACAAAACCAAAGTATGATATTATCTTTATTAAGTACACAAATCTTAAGGATACCACAATCTTGCAATGTTCACAATGAGAGTATATGCCTATATCTCTACTGTGGAAAATGCCACTGTTTTAAGAATATACGGTCAGCTTGTCAAAAGCCCCTTTCTCACTACAGCAAAAAACGAGGGTCCTTGGTTATTAGGGGCCAACACAGTTTTTATCAATCAGATTTCACACATCCACTGAGTTATGTCAAGGCAAATTTGTATTCATGGTCAAAAAGCAAAGCACACAAAACCAGCCCAATAAAACAAAACCTACATCCTGTAAATGTTTATAAACAGAGTCAACCCTGGCAATATCCTCGCTTGTAACCAGCCAAAAGGGGTAATAAAGAAATGTCAGGGACCCTGATAATAGCTGGCTAGTTTCTTTAAAAAGTTTGGCCGAAATGGATGATTTAGGGTCGTTTAGAGCAGGTTCAATGGCAGGCTGACTGGTGAATCTGTGGTATACAGGGTACTTAGTGCATCCTCTATCACCCATCAGTCTCGTACACAAGTACCACTTGATTCCATTTGGGGTGTAAACAATCAGAATAGTGTAGCTATAAATGCATATTCTATTATAGTCCTTCCATGATCTGATTTTGCCAGTCGTATGACCGATCATTTCTGGGTTGTTCCCGGACCTAGACAGTAGACAAATTATGATTGAAAGTGGCTGTCTTATTTGCATGTCGAAAACCAAACTGCATTTTCAATATAGTCACAGTTGTAAAAGAAAGTCAGACATCCGTGCTTTCTATTTTTATTGAAAAGTGAACAAAGAAAAATTGACTTGAGCGGGACTCGAACCGGCGACTTCCTGAATACCAACTGAGCTATCCAGCCCTACGTTGGTGTGACCCAAATAGTCAATTATCCTTGTTCGTTTGGCAGTCAGAAGCCACGAAACCAGGCACACACCGCCAATTTCTATTTTTATACAGCTGGTTCTCTCATACAGGACATCATGATTTAAATTAACCATACACAAATTCTAATTTTATCATGTTATTAAGCAGATTCTCTCTTTGAGAGAACTGGTAGGACTTGCCCGGTAGGGCGTCCACATGACATGTGGTTGCATCAGATGGATTGTTATTTTGCTGGGATGGGGATGGGTCATGTGGCTGCCTGGAGGATGGCCATCAGAAGACCGAAAGAGTACCCCTCGAAGGCAGATGCGACAATTGCGCTGCCGCGGCGCATGCTCCCACTGATTGATTGAATGATGCTTTCAAAATCATTTAAACATGATTACTTATAGTCTCTTTATTGTGGCTTGTAGTTCAGCTTGAAAATTTGCTCAGCACCAATCTTAGCCACGTTGCCTCCAGGCAATAGGGCCCTACACTGTGAGGTCGGAGTATCGTCAGGGCAGGCTGTGGAGAAACGGAATTCAGTGTGGACTTACCGGCAGCAAGAGCAGCGAGTCCAAGGTGTGCCAGGACGTGCCTCGCTTCTCCCGACACAGATTGACAAAGTCCTTGTTGCTATTCCTCAAGAAAACCAGCAACCTGGACCAAAACAAAAAACAATTTAATTTAGGGAATAAAGGATCACTGAAGAAAAAATAAATAAAAACTATACTCTTCTTCAGCCATGAGGTAATTTATCGCAGTATTCCTTCAAAAAGTAAGTCTACCAAACATTTCTGCTTCAAGACTTCTTTTACAGTGATGGAATATTTATTAAATGTCAATAAGTACAGTTTCAAAAAAATGCTGGGGCACCAATCTGTGGCCTTTTTGAAAAAACAAAAACAACAACGTTGTTCCGAATTTGTCTCCATACATTCAAAAACTTGTTTTTCGATGCTGTTTAAGCATTACTTTCTTGTTCAAGATTGGGAACTTTCTTAAACACCTTACCAAAAGCCTCTATTCTGATACTAGCTGTTGCTTTAAAGGTAAAATCATACTTTAGTTTTTATCAAAGAAAATACAGATTCATGGGCAAAAATATCAAGACTGATACATTAACAGTCATCTGTGAAAATTTCAGTCCCATACGGTGACCACTTTTTGAGAAAATAGTGAAAAACGGCCACGGTATTTCTTAAGTCTTTTCTCTTTTATTTTTTTGGTCTTTCAAAAGACCAAAAAGATTTTCAGTCGTTGTTTGACTTATTCCTGGATAAATACACCATTTCAGGCGGAACAATTTTAACGGTATGTTCCTACCACCGCCATCTTCATACCCTGTAAGTTATACGTAAATCTGTGAACATTTCTGTTTTGGTGTCTTACCAAAGTATGATACTACCTTTAAAATGGAAGCGAGTGCCAAAATGGCGGGAAAGCCGAAGCTGAGGTTTTGAAGAGGGACAATGTTGGTGTCGTTGATCCTAATAATCATTGGGCAAATTGCCCGCCAGTCCCAGACATCCTGACAATAATAACACTGAAATGTACACATTCACTTTGGCCAGAGGTGCTGCTAGGGCTGAGAGGGTCCTGTTTAAACACATCAAAGGTAGGTAATGTTGTCTGGACGGTGATAAAAACTTGTTTTGCATGTTTGCTGAGGAAACACTGCCGACTTCAATGAGTCCATGAATCCGTTCTCTTTTTTTGAGGTGGGGGAGAAAATTTGTGCATCTTTTAATACTTCTTTTATGATAATTTGAGCAAACATTAATGGAACCTTGTAAAGTGTTTATTTGTTTTGGTAAAGCTTGAACAGTTTGCGTTATTAGTCATTCTATTGAACAAAACAGTGATTGAGTTAACTTCCCTAGCAATCATGCACCAGTGTTCAATAATTATTTTGCCAGCGGGTATTTTTTCCTTCAAAGTTTGGATGTGGAGAATAAGCACTTATACAGGGTGTCCCCAAAAAACGCAACACTTTGTGTGGAGAACTATTATATGAAAATTATACTGTCATTATCACTTCAAGATTCAAATATGTGATACAACCATGTCTTGGCTATCACCATGTAGAATTAGAGCAAAATTGGAGTGAAATTGAGTGAACAAAATAAGATTGAATCACCCAACCTCAAAACCCATTTTTCATCTTTCTTTCACATTGACCACTTATTCTGAAATACTGCAAATTTGTTTTTAAAGAGTACTCTTTCAATTGGTCATATTTTTGCTTAGGGACACGAGTAGCATGAGTTTTCAACACGACATGAACCTGTGCATAAAAGTGCTCCACCCCATGCTCAAACTAATCTGACTTGTGACTGTGAGGTGCATTAGTAGTTGAGAGCGGTTCATCCATGTTGACATGATTTTGACGTGTGTTGAGAGGGTGGTGGCCAAACGCCTGAAAGCGCTTTTCGTGGCGAGAAATGTGCATTGACCTGTGTTGAAATTATGAAAAGTAGACACGGAATGGATGGTCCAGTTTTAAATGGAAACCCACAACCCGAAGAATTCACCACAAACATAGTTCATGGAGGTATAGGACCTCCATAGTAAGATCATGGAGTCTTTCCTAGTCCTCCATGGTAAGATGCACTCTGACAAGTAGCCAGACTGGTGAACTTTTTTCACAAGACAAGCCACAGTACTTTGGACTTTCTTCTGTCAAACCTGGAAAGAGTGTAACTTTAGTTTGAGTTTCGAGTTTCAAGTTAAATATTCGAGTTTCGAGTTGAAATTTTGAGATAATCGAAAACTTAATTCGAATCTCGAAAATTCAACTCGAAACTCGAAAATTCAACTTAAAACTCAAAAACTTAACTTGAAACTTGAAAATGGCGAAACTCGAAAACTTAACTCGAAACTCGAAAATTCAGCTTGAAACTCAAAGAAAAGAAACCCTCTGGAAATTGGGAGGGCAGGGTCATTCCAACACAGTAAAGGTCACTTAAATCAAAACAAACAAACATGTTTACGGGACCATTTGACGGGACAACAATGCAACTAACAACAAGTTCAAATCTCCTCTGGTGAATGTGCAAAACTACGAAAGTGAAACTTGGCCGAAGATCCAAAGCAATCAATAACTAGTATTGCACAGAGTTGATGAAATATGCACGTAGAATATGTAACTGTATAGCATAAAATTTGTGTCTTGCTCAATAGGTCTTACCTCACTGGAATATATGATAAGATATTCTATAGCACAAACTCTTTATTGAGTTTCAAACTCCCATAAAACTATTTGTCCTGGTATAAATGATTGATGCGGGTGGGACTTTCAACAGGGATTGATGAAGCCAGTGAGGCTGGTAGAATCAGGGAAAGGTTTATGGAGGTGTTGCGGTCAGGGTACTGTTTCGGGCCGAGGGGGAGAGTTTCTGATTAATGAGCCATTTTGGAACTGAAAGGTAATAGGGCTAATGGGGGGAGGTAAAGTTAAGAGCAGGAAAGAAACTGAGTCTGTGGAGTAGAGCCTCAAATCTCGAAATTGAAGGAGGGATGTGTTAGCAAATTCTAACACTTTCATTAAACCACAAAAAGGCAGCATAAACATATCAGTGTTTGTCACAATAATAAGAACTCTGCTCCCATCTCCATAAGCCTACGTAAAACCTTTGAGCCTTGAAGTTGGGGAGATCTGAAACAGAGACTTGTTCTAAGCTGCCCAAGAGTAAGGATGGACTTATGCAATCAGTTGATAGAGTGCCGGTACGGTATTCCCGGGTCGCTGGTTCAAATCCTGCTCCGGTCAATTTTTCTTTGTTCACCTTATGATGATTTATTAAAAAAAAATTCACTGTAACATTGGGAACGGAAAGAGCACTGCTTCGTAAATGAAGATAGGAAATAAGTTTTAGATTTTGTAGCAGAAGGACCATCAGATGAGACCAGACCAGGCTGCATGGTCTCATCTCATCATTATTCACGCTTGGCCAAAAAGCTTACAAACAACATAGATAAGGAATGTGTGGAAAAGTGATCTCCAGGGGGTGAGGAGGCTAGAGATCCTGATCCTGGGCGCCCTGCTGTCTCCTGCTCCCTCTGGGGGTTCGTCCCTTCTCACTAAAACTTGTGGTCATCATCCAGGGGAAGGAAGAAGGAAGATCCTGGGCGACCTGTCCCTGCCTGATGCCCACACCACCCTCTGGGGGTTTGTCCCTTCTCACTAAAACTTGTGGTCATCATTCAGGGGAAGGAAGAAGGAAGATCCTGGGCGACCTGTCCCCTGATGTCCACACCACCCTCTGGGGGTTTGTCCCTTCTCACTAAACTGGTGTTCATCATTCAGGGGAAGGAAAAAGGAAGATCCTGGGCGACCTGTCCCCTGATGCCCACACCAACCGCTGGGGGTTCGTCCCTTCTCACTAAAACTTGTGGTCATCATTCAGGGGAAGGAAGAAGGAAGATCATGGGCGCCCTGCTGTCCCCTGATGCTCCCACCACCCGCTGGGGGTTCGTCCCTTCTCACTAAACCTGTGGTCATCATCCTCTCTTCCTAGCTCCATGATCCAGGGGAGGCAAGAAGGAAGATTCTGGGTGCCCTGCTGTCCCCTGATGCCCACACCACCCTCTGGGGGTTGGTTCCTTCTCACCAAAGTGGTGGTCATCCAGGGGAGGCACGAAGGAAGATCCTGGGCTCCCTGCTGTCCCCTGAACATGTCCCCCTCTCCCTCTGGGAGTTTGTCCGCCTCCAGACCAAACTGGTGGTTATACTTCAACCAGGGGAGGCAAGAAGGAAAACCCTTGAGCCGATTTCACTAACGTTTTGCGATCATCGCTAAAGCCCAAATCCATCGCTAAACGGAAAATCGCTCTCTACTTTGCGTGACAATTTTCCTGTTTAGTGATGGATTTGGGCTTAAGCGATGATCGCAAAACGTTAGTGAAATCGGCCCCTGGACACCCTGTCCCTTGATGTACCCCACTACCCTCTAAGAGTTCATCCCTCCTGACCAAACTGGTGATTATCATCTGTCTCCTGATGCCCCCCATCAAACTCCCTTTGGGAGTTTGTCCTTAAATTCTCACTTAACTGGTGATTATCATCTGTCTCCTGATGCCCCCCATCAAACTCCCTTTGGGAGTTTGTCCTTAAATTCTCACTTAACTGGTGATTATCATCACCAGGAACCGGCTGGTCCTGCATTTGTTTGTTCGTTCGTTCGTTGAAGCGTACAGTCAAATCAAATTGCCTATTAAACAACACCAGTCTGTACTTGTCACTCTTGTGTCCAATAATCATCAGATCATGAAGCTAGTATAAAGCTGGACCTTCTTATTCCTCCACTGGTCCAGTTCTTCTTCTTATCGTAGCAACACACATCAGATGTTGTGTTTCTGTCAAAGCTGGACACAGCTCCTAGCAACTGCATCATGTGTTAGTGTTAGTGTGTGTTTGGTGGTGGTAGAATTAGCATTACCCAGGGCCGCGGTGTGGACGCTTCTACCATGGCCATGGTCTAGGTAAGATCTTACTCTACGATAGACGCACTCTCCATACAGGGAGCGAGCGTCATCACATGCTTGCGTACAGATTTCCTGACTAATTATGCAAGCCAACCCAGCACTGACCTCTAGCTTTTGACCAATCAAGGTTCATCTACTATCATACCGTTTGCCGAGCGTGTCTATCGCAAGACCAGGTAGCTACTGTGCGACGCAAGAAATTGACCAATCAACATCCTCCGTCAAGATCCACACGGAAATGTTCTAAAAACAGATCTGATTGGCTATGATGTGCCATGTTGCATAAAATTTGCATGCACGCATGTATCAGACGTTCATACGTAGTGGCACGGAGTAGATTGAGTGATATTCAGACTAGTAAGATCTATGTGTATAGATCTATCAATAATAGAAATGTTTGTGATGTACCGCTCTCTGTCTGAGGGCTCTCATGCAGACACACCAGCACCATGTACAAGAAAATAAGAAGTACACATTTGTTTTATGATGATCTTTTGTCCAAATAATGAGACAGGGTACATCATATCATACCATGAAGCTCATGCAGGGATGAAATTGGACAATGATGAAAATGTCTGAAAACAGCTGACAGGGAGCATAAAAAGTCTGAAATCTGAAAATCTCCTATACTTTTGTACACAGCCTGTGAGGAAAACAAATCTGAAATCCAAAACTAAAAAAGTTTGAAATCAGATTTTAATCTGAGAAATCTCATCCCTGAGCTTGGAAGAGCTTCCAGCTCCAAAATAATACTATTAATGGTAGCTGGGAGGTCTATGCCTATGAATATGAGTCATTTTCCAACAGTTAATAGTTTTTCAGTTTTAGTTTTCCTTTGGTAAATAGGCGATTGTCTGTTTTTGTAGTCTGAAGGCTGAATGTGGTCAGTAATAATGGGACCAATAACCTTGTTTTTGTGTATAATAGCAGGAATGGTCTTTTGGTTTGGATAATGATCCATCATTGGTCACTGACGTTATTGCCATGGTGATAGTTATTAAGTGATGGTCACTGGTGCCCTACTGGCATATTACCAGGTATGTGGGAGTGTGTAACAAATGGTTTCCAAGAATCCGTGACTGCATGTGGTCCTGTTCCACCAGGGACGCCATATGGATGGACTCACACCAGCCCATCTCTTGCATGGTCAAGATGCCAACTCCTACCCCATATAATAGCAAACTCAGGGTAACAACAACAGCTAGGATAAGCCATGTATTTGGGTGGTGGAAGGTAATATGACCGAAGAGGAGATAACTTAATCACATGCCCTGTGGTAACGAGGTACAGAGAATTTGTGATCAGATCGGTGTCATCAAGTCATTTCTTAGTAGTCCAATGTAAAAGAGGTCACCAGGAATCTGACCAGCGAGATTGAAAAGGACAGAGGTTGGTGTGGAGGAGGAGGAGGAGGGTGATGACAGGCCAGCTAGAATCTGGAGAGGCAAAGATACAGAAGACACGCCTCCCTCGTTAACGTAATCCTAGAAGTAAATCCAGTTGATGCAAGGAAATTTACTGAGTGAGAAAAAATTAAATGGATCCATATTTCAGAAAATAAAAAATGGACCAATAGACCGATCCAGTAAGCTCCGCCCCTTGACAAATTGACCAATCACAACACGTTATTTAAGGTCCAACAAATTTCCGCCATTTTCTCTAACAAAATGTTATAAATTCTATATTCTTAACTACACACATTTCGTTGAGTTTTGCTTTGGTTTCGTATGTAGAGGGCAATTCTTTAACAGATCCAAGTTTTATTCTTAATCCTAGTCAAGCGGTGTTTAAATTTTCATTGGAATCCTGACTCTCGGTGCCCTGGCTGAGAGGAAATGTACATTTGTTTGCCTTTTGCAAAACCAAAGTTCATCGGAGAGAGGTGCTTTCGGTGGTTGAGAGTGTGCAATGCTTTGTGGATGAGGGAGGGGGCGTGACCCTGCACCTGGGAGGTTTACTATATACCCCTGCCCAGCCCCTGTGTGCTACAGTAAGGCAAACCCTAACCAGTTAATACCCAACATTGAATCAAAAGCCCCAATTTTCAGGACCCTGCATCCAGGATTGTAGACCCCAAAAAAAAGAGGGTCGCAGTGGTAAGATTACCGTGAAAGAAAAACCCTGTTTCATCTTCGTCCAAAAATATCCTGCAAGGTTGACCTCATCGGCAGAGTTCAACTGCGGTCAGCCCAGGGAAGATGCAAAATTCCTCCCGTCTGGTTTTCAGTCAAACCTCCTTGTTAATTGGGGTGTCCTCTCTCAAGTCCATCTGCCAGTAATCAGGATGCATCCTCAAGATTTGTACAAGACCTTCTTCTCGGTCACTTGGTGGTCAAAAGTTTCCTCAAATTGGGTCATGTTGACATTTTCTGTGAAAGGCCAGCACGTTTACAGTTTCCTCAGATTTCTAGACTCAAAATTTACCCAGCAACACCAAAAGTCCACCACAAAAGTGCTTAAAAACTGAAGAATTTGAAAATGTTTTCTGTGACAACAACATCCAGTGGCTTCTGCACAGCACCAGTCATTTCAAAAATGAATGAGGAAACTTTTTTCACTTTCCCTGGTAACTTAATATCAAATGAATTTCCAGCTTTTTACTAGGAAAAATCATAAGGTACGTGCAACTATTATTAAAACTTCCCAGTCTTCCCAATTTGTGATGGACACTGGACACTAGGTGGACAGTGACTTTTCCCCCCGGTCATTTAGTTTAAATTTGAAGGGACGACTTACAATCGCATGACCCTGAAATGGCCGAAGTAGTTCTGGTATTCCCCCAGGAATTCAGCGTCAAACAAATCTCCTGGAAAATTGAACAATTGAGAAAAATAAGAAATTGAGAAAAAGATAAGAAACTGAGCAACAAATAAACATTGCCTTTTCACATTTTTAGTGACAATAAATTTGATATCCATTAAGTTACTTCTAAGCAGGTTTCGTGTAACATGCACTCTAGATCTTTGTGGCATATTCTACAGGATCAAGCCCATCCTGCCTTTAGGAACATGGTGCTAGTGTCCCTATGCAAGACACTTTACAACAAATTCTTCCTTTCCACTGTAAACGGGTAGCAGTGTGGGTAGACCACTGATCTATACAAACTGGATAGGTCGTGGGTGCAGTGATTAGACGGCGAGCCGTGAAGTCACCAGCGGTCATGTAAGGATATTCAGCACAATACTCATTGCACTGCATGACTGCACAGCAAGCAGTGCAGCAATTCTCTGTATACGCCGGCCTACGGGCCTGCCAATGTATTGAATATCCCAAAATGGCCGCACGGATGCTTCACCTGCAGAGCAGTGCGACCTATCCAGTTTGTATCATAGATCGGTGGGGTAGAGTTTGGATGTTGTGATTTGAATTATAAACCCTTTACTCTGAATAGCTTCATTTTAAGGCCAAATAGTTCTTGAACATCTGAGATGGTCCAATGAGTGATTCTGCATCACTTGAAGCAAAGGATGAGCAGTTGTGATGGAAAGTACAACCATTTTTTATAATAGGTAAATAATCTGGCCGGATAAAGTATCCTTCTTGAAGTCCAAGGCCATTTTTCTAACTAAACAACAAGGGGTACCTCCAACAGAGAAACAAGAGTAGGTTCAAAGGGAGGAATCCACATCAAGGCAAAGACCATTTTCAGTCCTAGGATTAAGACAATGATGGCATCTTTTACTTACCTATGGTCGATGTCTGTGCATCCCAACTATCTGCAACTGCTTCCAACTAGACAAAGACAAAAGAGGAAACAAAATGAAAACAAAAGGTGAATTGTGTAATCGTGGAAGGGCCTTTGTTGGTTTTTTTACGACAAGATCCAAGCATCTCCCTTCACTGGCTTTGTAAATTTTCTCTGTGGAAATAAACGAGGCTAGATAAGAATTTACTCATTGTTGGACAAGTTTGACAAAAGATGCTTTCACATGAGTCTTCACCGCTAACATACGACATCAGTACATCTTATGTGCATCTAAAATGGGAGACTTTTGGAGCGGGCGGTCGACAGAGGGCAGCAAACAACCGGTCTCCTGAAAACTTTTGTACGTGCTTTATTGTACGCCGATTGTTCAAAACCTCTCCAAAAGATTTCTTTTCGCCAAAAAACGCAAAACAAACTTGTATTTATTTGTGACTTTGTGAATGGTCTCCCCACTCAAAAAGGCCCCTCCCAATCATTTTCATCAGTTCCTGTTATTATTTGAGTTGCACTTTAAACAATCTGTCCACAAGAGCAATCCAAGGTGCATTAGACATATACCACAATATTGATTCAAGGGAGCGAGCTTGCAAAACCTGGGCCCCTGTCGGCAGTCCGTCACAGCCTAGTTAGCCCCTGCAGGACAAACTGTGTCAGTGAACTTGGGCAGCGTGGCTATGAGAGATGGTGAAGGACTGGATGTACAAAACTTTGAATTGACGCACCCCTGATGTAATTCGGTCACAATGAGGGCAAAGAGTTCACTGGTTAAGGCCTATCGAATGTTCATGTACGATTGTGTATCAAATGAATGTTTGTTGTAAAACAAATTCCTTGGCAGTTGATTGTGTATAACACAGGACAGAATGTTCGACTTTGCATCTAAGAATGTGTACAGGACTTGTTGGATTGAGAAGTAAACTGAAAATGCATACATTACAGATACATGTACACAATGCTTGGAGTTTATAAGAGGGCCTGAAACATTTTGATCCTAGCAGGATCTTTATCAAAGGCTAAAATGACAAGAGGACAAGAACACGCAAGCCTTACAGAATGTAAGGCTGCGTACAGTTTTTGAGACAGAAAATGGACTCAACAGTTGGTAAACTGTGCAAACAGTCACCACAGGAAATCTTGGTTCATCAGATGCTGGGTTTGCAAGGAAATAAAGATTTAGAGTTTTTTAAAAAGATTGTCCGTCTAAACGATTTAGTAGCATTTCGAAAGCGTGGTGTATTGAACCGTGAAGGATTCGGGGGGGGGGGGGGGGGGGTAGTGGCAAGATTATTTCGGACGTATTTGTGCTATCCAGATGAACAAAGCATAAAAACATACACCTACGAAACAACGTCTGTAAGGAAGTTTAAGACCTTCACTTCTGTTTAAGTACCAAATTCAGCCAAAACAACAATTCCTTGCAAATACTATCACACACTGTATACAAAATACTGACTGGATTATACTATATGTTAGAATGGTAGACTGTAGGCCCCTTCCCTGAGCTTTCAAATGTTTTGAGAATGTTTGACCTGGAAGCTGGAAGCTCCAAGCTCCATGATTTGACACAGACAACTACTAAGGAAATAATGTACAGGAAATGTTAAATTGCCAGCAATAATCGTGGACACATATCCTGTTTAGACATTATTGTTTGCATTTTCTCCATGGAAATGTCTTCAGATTGCAGACAAACAAGGCCAAGATCAAGAACGCAGGAATTATGCAGAGACGGTGATCAAGACTTGCATGCATGGCAGAAAGATAACTGGAGGCGGGAATGGGAATGGGATCGGGCTCAGTCTCGGTCTCAATGCAGGCTCCCAGTCACAATAAGACCTCTACTGATCCCGAGATGACCCACAAAACACTCTTTACATGTACAGACGTCATTCAAGGGGGATCAGAGTTCCAACTGGAAAGGGGGACGTCTACTCGGCATTGACTGCCAACACATTGAAGCTTATCGATGTCGTTGTAAACGGGTCTTTGGTGGCATTGAAAGGAACTTGCCCCGGGAAAGAAATATGTGGGGCAGCTTACGAGCTGGGAATGCCAGTTCTAATTTGGCTACCTCAGTTGTGACAGTTTTAGAGTAAGCTCAATTCACAGCAAACCTGCAGCCTCTTTTTTTTTCAAAAGTTTCTTCTCCCGTTTCACATTGTTGTGTTGCGTTTGCAACAGGTGAACCGATGACCTATGCCTTGTGATTCCTTTTTCGGAGGGTTGTGGGAGCTAGGGTCAGTGGGAGTAGGAGGGGTAGAAGTGCACATGGATTATTGGCAAAAAGGCTTGTGGGAAGGGAAAAAGGTATACTGATGTATCAGATGTGAAAGTTCGCATAGCAAGTCTGACACCAGAGGCGATGTTTCTTCTCTGTGAGAGTATTTTGGAGCTTATTGACATATTGCCAAAATAGTTTCATCACAGACTACTGCACTGCACAGAATCTGCATTATGGGTCTTCCCATCATTTCAGAGTGTGATTTGTTATGGTGTCCATTTTTACACCTCTAAAGGCCTTTTCACACTATCTCCTTTTCGATCCGTGTTGACACCAACCTGGCTCCACCCCGGTTCAGCCCAGCGAGCTTTTTAACTGGATCAAAGAGATGCAACAATCACACTACGTTTATGGTGAAACGGTTCATACAACACAGATCACGGTGCAAAATGCAGTTTGGAACCGGGTTGAGATTTTCAACCCTGCTCCCTACCAGGTTTGATTTCGATCCGGCTAGGCCGTCCTACCCGGGTTGGCTCAGGGTTGAAAATATTCAAGTGTGAAAAGCGTTGGAAAAATCTCGGGGTTTGATCCGGTTCCAACCCCGAGATTTTGGATAGTGTGAAAAGCCCTTAACTTGTGTACGTCTATCGTAAGGGCAAGAACATGGTTCTTTCAAAAAAAGGCAAAGCAATTTTTCCTTGCCAAGGGCTAGTGCTGGGATTTTTATCTAGTTATAAGTTAACCAACCTGGATTTAATTATCCAGTTACAAATTTTCATTAACCGTTAACCGAAAGGAAAAACAGAGACCAACATTTGGCTCATGCTCAACAACCCAAAAAATGTTAACTGTCGAAAATAAATTATTTTCTCCATTTTGCCAAGTAGAAACACGCTTTTCACATACTGGATCTAAAAGAAATATTTTATGTTCTTGATCTAAATGCTTGATCTACGAAATAACATCATAAAAAGCATTCCGAAAGCAACCATCACATTGAAGAAGACTTATATGTGTGTAACCAAGTGAAGACACGGGCAACACAAGGATGGACGATGACAAAAATTGTGTAAGGTTTCGCAAACTTTAATATTTAAAACGACAGCCAATTATCATGGACTTGTATATATACAACCACTCAAAGTATTAGGACGATGGGAGGTTAGGTATTCTATACACTTGGTCTAGAGCTGCAATTATATGGAATCGGCATGCGGACGATGTTGGCGTCATATACCTCATGCCATTCTCTCTCTCTCTCTCTCTCTCTGAAGATTGTCTTGATAATAATTGATAATTTCGTATGCCAAGACTAAGAGGAATTTCTAAGGTGTGGCGGCAGTGAAACCAAGTACGATAGTGATCGCTGCATGTACCCGCTTGCCACTCCCCAAGAGAGCCCAACAATAGTGGTAGACTTTCCCTTATCTTTATGCAAAGTTCCACCCATTCAAAAGGATCTAATGGAATTTGTGGGGATTGGTGGGAGAGAGGGCGCTATCCGGTGCTTATGCATAAAAATAAATCAATCTTATGCGGGGACCCACTTATTATTTTGGTGAGGCACCTATAGAGCGTCAATATTACGTGCGGGATTTGCCCAATACAACTATTTGTTGTTCACATAATCATTGATTACAAGAAAATAATAAAAATAAAAGATAAAGGCACTTGACCTATGTACAAAACTATATACAGGGCCTGGCAGAGTAATTACTTTAAATAATTAGTCTGGCTGGTCACATGTGTATACTATAAATCGTATGTCATGCATGTCGCACGTGATTACATTTCTTTTCCAATCAGTAACCGGATATGAAATTACCCGATTTTGCCAAGCACTACCAAGGGCCGATATTATGGTGGAAACTGACAAGTTTGTTGGATCAACTGGAAGGGCATCAAGGCAATCACCTCTGTTGCCCTCTCGAAGCACTCGGATATGACGCCCAGTTAGCAATGTTTAGCTGTTCACTGTAATAATTTTTAATAGCCATTTGTGAAAATAAACATTCAATAAAATTGGAACCAATATTTGAGGCTGAAAGACGGGCAACTAAAGTTAATCATTTCCTGTCTTGGTCAATTATTTTTTGTTCAGCCTAAAATTGCTTCCTCATTGCAGCTAGCCAGTTTCCCTTGTGGTAATACTTGACATGATAATGATATTGAAAAATAAAGGGGGCATGGCATTTCCTGCCTACTTTATCCTTAATAAAAAGCCATTTGCTTGTATAAATGCTGGTATAAGAGGATGTTAAACACTCAACAAACCTCGTTTTATTTGTAATCCTTAAATTACTTGACATGAGAAAACAAAATTTTTATCTCACACTGAACACAGAAAGAGAGTCTTTTTGATTATTTCTCTCAACATGCTCAACCTGCTAGCTCCCCAAAATTAAGATTCTCTGAATTTCGTCAATGGGGGCAGCAGAGAAATCTGTGTGATTTTGTGACGTCAGATATGGGAGCCTTTTGTTCAAAAGAAAAGGCTCCCATATCTGACGTCACGAAATCACACAAATTTGTCTGCTGCCACCATTGACGAAATTCAGAGAATCTGGATTTTGCGGGCTATTAAAAGAAAAATCATAAAAAAGACTCTCTTTCTGTATTCAGTGTGCCATAAATATTGTTTTTCTCATTCCAAGTAATTAAAGGATAATAGTTCTAACAAATAAAGCAAGGTTTGTTGAGTGTTTAACATCCTCTTTAATGCATCCCTGGGCATCAATGGTACATGTGTGGTTTTGTGGCTTTGGACTGTAATAGCAACAGAATAGAAGGCAGCTACAGGATTTGCAAGGTCTCTGAAAAAAAAAACTATTGAGTTTGAGACAGGAAATGGACTCAACAGTTTGTAAACACTGCAAACAGTCACCATGGGAAATCTTGGTTCATCAGATGCTGGGTTTTTCAAGGAAGTCAAGATTTAGTGTCTTTTAAAAAGATCGTTTGTCCGAACGATTTAGTAGCATTTCAAAAGCGTGGTGTAACCATGAAGAATTCGGAGGGGGGGGGGGGGCGCAAGATTATTTCGGCCGTATTTCTGCTATCAAGATGAACAAAGGTACACAAGGTCTGACTTTTGTTTAAATACCAAATTCAGCCAAAATGCACATCTTTGCAAATCTTATAGGCCTATATCTCCCTGTAAACACTGGCGACACAGGGCTGGACAGCTCAGTTGGTAGAGCTCCGGGTATACGGAACCCTAGCAACTTCAAGTCCCCTTCCCGCTTCACTTAATTTGTCCTAGATTCGCCCCTGAAACAATGAATTGAATTTGAAGTGATGGTTACCAAGAATTGATCAATTTCAAATTCCTTGGACTTGACCCTGTTGAACTTGAGCCAACTGACAATGCTGGCGAAGGTGTCAGTGTTTGTCCTCAAACCACAACTCAGCTCCTGTCCCCCAATACCCCTGTAGAGACATATTGCATAAAGCAATCAACAGCCTGGTCAGAAATGTACCAGGTTGTCCCTCTGGCCCCTAAAAACTTTCCAAAAATATCTCGTTGGCAAGACAGTTGGGAATTGAGGAGCAGGGGAACTGGAATCTATTTGTGGTGAGAAGCAGCTGCAGACCTCTGCCAGGATGCGAGGGACCAGGGTAAAACAGAAGATCTCCCAATGTGCAAGGATGACGGTGATCCAAGGTGAATGGTTGCTGCGCCTACTACTTATCAACTCTTAAGCCCTGTCCGCACTGGACTTTTTTTGGGCAAAGTAACCGTGACGCTGGGTACTTTACCAATTTTAAGTCCAGTCAGACGTCCCAGGAAGTCTACATCTCAGTTACTTTGCCCGAGCCGCGCGGGTATTTCTACCGGCCAACTTCTGCCTGGGTAGAATGCCCGAGACACTTTAACCGAGACGAAAAGTCCAGTGCGGACAGTGCGAGTCAGGTACCTGCATGAGCCTAGTATTGTCAGCTCGGTAATTCTTCCGCGCGTGCACGGTTAAGTTACCCGAGTCAAAAGTCCAAGTGCGGACACCGGTAATATTTGCCCATTTTTCATTTACCCATCGGCTCAGTTAAATCTCCGGAAAAAAAAGTCCAGTGCAGACAGGGCTTAACATTGGCACTGCAAGTCTATGGGAGGAGGGGGGTTGGAGGGAGGGGAGGGGTGTTTGGGAGGCATGGAGATGGAATTTTGGCCTTGTTGTACAAGGATCACTGTCATTGCAGGCATGCATGGGATTAGTTGCTGTAACGGTTCACTCCTTGCAAGCAATATCCCTGATGGAATTGAACACACACACAAAAAATGCGTCTAATCCTGGAGTGGTCTTTTCGGACACGGTTGAGAAATGCTGGAATTTGGGCCCTGGATCTCAAAACTCCCACTAGGATTCGGGGTATAAATTTGGAGGTTTTTCAATAACTGCAGCCAGAAGGCTCTTATGTCTCTGCAGTGTTCTAGGGCCGATATCATGATAAAACTGCTTGAGTACACAGAATTGCTAAGCAAAGAAGAGATAGGCGTAGCAGGCACTGGCCGGGTACCAGCGAAAATATCCCGCAATGTTTATTGCATTCGTGCTTTTGACTGGCTCCCAGTTGATGCCTGCTTTTATGATATGGTAATGCGAGACTTTTGAGAACCGTTCTTCAAGTCACTGACAGCGCACGCGCACGTACAACAGCGCAGGCGCAAAACAACGCGCGCATGCTCACAATTGCGTGCGCGTGCGCTGTTGACTTGAAGACCGGTTCTCAAAAGTCTCAAATTCAGTGCTATATTAAAGCAACATTTTCTTTCCAATTTGGCCCTGATCCTACCCCCATCCCCATGAAAATCAATCTTTGTCTTCATTTTTTGTAATTTACTGACTTTGTTTCTTACAAATTAATCCTTACCACCAAAAACAATTCTTGAACTACAAGTTTCCTGCATGGTGTCCAATAAAAATGAGCTGCTTTAAATTAGATCTACGGTGTAGAAAAGGTGCTGCATGCCGAGGAAGTACTTATGTACAGCGAAAGGGATTTAGCTGTAAAAAGGGAGATTTGTTGTAATACTGTGTACTATGTTTTATAGATACCGGTACTTCATTTTTTTTTTTTTTGTGCGGCCGGCTCTGAAAAGAACAGGATGTTTCCAAGTTCATGTAAAGCGTACCAGGAAAACACAGACTTGTAAACAAATTCTGACACAGTGGACAATTGTTTGACGGATCACCAGACAAATCTTCTAAAAGCGGCAAAAGGCAACTGCCGGGTGAAAGGGGGAGGGTGGGTTGAGCAGTTAGCCAAGTAAATCCTCTAGCTTTCGGCATAACAGAAAAAAACACAACCAATTGTTCATATAAGTCCGACTTTATGATTGATCCTCAAAAGCTCAAAAGATAATCTCTGTTCTATCCGCTGACTCTACAAATGAAATATACAGGATGTTTCCTATTTTCTCCGTATTTTGTGACGAAATTTTTCAATAGTCTGGAACTTGTATCATGTATCTTTTGTCTTCCTTTCATTGCTTTCATCTGACTGCCTGAACCAACATGTACTTTCTATTGTGATTGAGTTTGGTTTGCAACACAATGATGTTTCTTTCTTTCATTGCTTGACTGGTTGTTAACACATGGGTTCTTGTTTACTTGATAACATGATCCCGTTTGATGGATTGAACGTTACACGTATCTGACACGGCACAGCAATAATGAATGTTCTCATAAAATGTGAGCGATTCTTTCTAGTGTGGATGGGGGGGGGGGCAGGGGATTGAAGGGGGATGGGGTTAGGTTGGTTGATGGTTAGTTCCTTCACGACTTCTTGTGAGGATTATCGACAAATTACATCAACTACAGGTGATACAATCGCGATGATAGATTTCAAAGGGTTGATGGTGGAAAGGTTTTAGAGAAATTTGGGGTAATTTCTGATTACATGTATTATGCAGCGGCACACTTTTCTTTTCTGCAGTTCAAATTCTGCATGAGCTTCCCTTGGGTAAATAGAATCCAAAGTAACGTTGACTGACAAAGTTTAAGGGAAGAATTCACCATGATAATGTTTATTGAGGTTTCAGGACAAAATATAGGTTTGTACAATAATCTCATAATTTGCTTGAGTTTCCAATGTTGACATACGGCCTTCAAAAGTGTAACAGCACTGTCAAATTTGATATTCATGACTATATGCTATTACTCTTTTGGCAATATTTCTTCATGCTATATATCTGGTAGTGCCTGAACAAAGCAAAACAAAACAACAAAACAAAACAAACGAGACAATGCGCCGTATTTTTGAACGCAAGAGGGCGCTGTTAGGTACAACTTTATTTACTTTCTGGGGGTATGGTCCGATTAATTGTCAATTGAGCAGAGGTCATTTACGGACAATTTTGTCTTTTGGGATACGATAGAAGTGTATATTTTTACTACGACATGTACGAGTTGTATTCTGACACAGCGGTACACAACAACAACGCATTGTCAAATGACCCCCGGAAGTAATTTGAAGCGCCCTCACTCGTTCAAAAATACCGCGCATTAGCTGTCCTAGCTGATGACACATCAGGAAAGGTCACTCAATATCCAGGGACACAAAATTCTTTGATATTGATGTTTTTCAATTTAAAGTCAGTTTTAAAAACAGAGTAGGGGAACACATCCACATGCATTTTTGGTATATCAGACAAAAGGTGTTCAAAGCTAATAACAGGTATATCTGCTTCTCCGATTCGGGTGTGGTGTAAAAAATTGCAGCCAAAAAAAGGGTACCATTTCAAAATATAACACTGAATGAGTGTGGAAGAAATGAGTTGGGGTACCCCATTGGTGCGAATGTGTGTCATTCGGTGCGGGTATATGTCGGCGTGGGGGACAATTTTTTTTTTTTCCTTCACAAATTCAAAGGAGAGAACTTAATGGTGATAAGTTGTCATGAGGATTTTATTTCCAAAACATCTGGGGGTCCACATAGCAGCCATGATTGATACCTTGTTCAAGTACAAGAAAAGGGCTTCATATTTCACCATTCACAAGGGGTACATACACGCAGGGAAGACAACCTTTCCTTTTCAATATTTCCGAACGACCACCCAGGGACCTTCTTTTCATCCCTCACCTAAAAAAAGAACTCCTTTCATGAAGTTGTTGTTATTGTTATGGATTACACATACTAGGTGAGAACAATAGGAGGTGACGACAATTCATTTTTCTTTTTATAATCCCGCTTGACGGATCTTACCTTTGTGAGAAATGTCGCGCTGACGGTCACCATCAGTTTGACACTGGAAAAAATCCGTATGTGATCGGATTTGGGCATTGAGGGCGACTTTCTGAAATTCAAAGCAAAATTCATTCTCTTTGTTAAAAAAAATAATAATAATATCCAGACACTCTCAAATGATAAAAGTGCCTTGAAAAGTCTCCAAATTTATCATGGACTTCAGAAAAATCATTGTTCCAAAAAGATTATGTCGGACAAATGTATCCATTTGTTATTGGCAGAGTTTCAACATTTTGTATCTAGATGGAAAAAAGTTTTTCTATTAGATTTTATGTCTTCAACCTGACATTAGCTGCCCAACAGAGGGCGCTATTTATTTTACTGGAGCCATAGGGATGCACCACACTAAATAGCTCAAAAATCAATGCGCCGAGCTGATTATCATAATGTGTATACCCTCAAATGTTTTTTTAATATGCAATTTGGGGGGTCGTGCAATTAATATATTGTGTAATTTTGACTGGTTATGACAACCTGGGGGTTCAGTGCTTCAGCCTGTTGTGGAGACTTGAGATATTTTGGTTTACAATCCGGTCCTACATTGTCTTGAACGTGGAGGGTTGCTTCATGAAAACTCGTAGCAAGTCGGTTACGGAAGAAGGACATTTCGGGGGTGTTTTTTTCTTGGGGCAATTAGCAAAAAATCCAATCGGTTACCCAACCAAAAATTGAAAAGAATTGGGTAGATGAGAGTTCACACTATCATTTACACTATTGTACCAACAACTGAGAAACTTCTGGATGGGTTTTTTTTAACTGTGAAGTTGGGGGATTTTACACTTAGGTCAATGGGAGTTTATTTAGTGTGGTGCACCCATAGAGGTTGCACCACACTTAATAAACTCCCATTGACTATAGTGTAAAATATGTCAACTTCACAGTTCAAAAAATCCCATCCAGGAGTCTCTCAGTGATTGGTGCAATAATTCAAAACAAAGCTTGAACCCTCATCTACCTGATTCCTTTCAATTTTTGGATTGTTAGCCGATCAGATTTTTTGCTAATTGCCCCAAGAAAAAAACACCCCCAAAATGTCCATTTTCCCGAACTAACTTGCAGCCGGTTTTCATGAAGTAACCTACCACGTTCAAAACAATGTAGTTCCACATTTTAAGCCAAAATTTCTCAAGTCTCCACAACAGGCTGAAGCACTGAACCCTCAGGTTGTCATAACCAGTCAAAACTACACAATATATTAATTGCACGACCCCCCAAATTGCATATTTTAAAAAAACATTTGAGGGTACACACATTATGATAATCAGCTCGGCGCATCGATTCTTGAGCTATTTAGTGTGGTGCACCCAGAAAGCACAAAGTGCATTGCATTATTTTCTGCTATAATCTAATAGCTCCAATACATAATACTATAAATCTTGCTATGAAGAGAAGTTAATTCTCTTGGCGGAGAAATTATTCAGATTGGGAAAGCTTAAAACATTATGATGGATACTTCTTTCCAATATTAAAGGGGATCTTTCAAGCTGAACCAGACAGTTGTGAAGCAGTCTACACATTTTCACCTCGAACTCATGGATGTTCTATAAAATTCAGAAAAATAGAGTCTGGCACATTAAAGGTAGTATCATACTTTGGTAGCATACCGATACAGAAATCTTCACAGATTTACCTTCAACTTACAGGGTATAAAGATGGTGATGGTAGAAATATTGGTAAAATTTGTCTGCCTGAAATGTTGTATTTATCCAGAAAAGAGTAATACCAGTGACCAAAAACAATTTTGATCTTTTTAATATAAAAATGACAGTGAAAAGACTTAAGAAACAATGCGGGCGTTTTTCACTGCTTTCTCAAAGAGTGGGCACCGTATGGGACTGGAAATTTCACAGATGACTGTAACTGTATCTTCCTTGATATTTTTGCCCCAAATCTGCATTTCTGACAAAAACCAAAGTATACATGGTATTACCTTTAGTGATCAAACTTCATCTGCTACAAGTGTTTATAAAGTTATCTTCGCTTCAAATTTTCAAAATAATGACACGATTGAAAATGTGCTTGTGTTTGATTTTCAAAAAGTGGCTTAATGGTTCAAACGATTATTTCTAAACTTTGGCCAGCATTCCTTATTCAGATATTACGATCTTGTCTCAAAATCTAGATTTAAAGAATAAAGAAATGAATTTACCTCAAGGGCTCCTTGTATGTCATGAAGATGGACTGCAGCAGATTGCAGTAGACTCGCTCCGATGAAATGATCTCATTCAAAACAGCCAATCGCTTGTCAGCAGCTAGAAATCAGTATGATGAAACATGACATTCTAAGTCTACTGTATAGATCAATGAACCCTAACCCTCCCAAGTGTTAATTGAATTTTAAATATTTGAAAGTTTAAAACTTTCAATTTGCCAATCAATGTTCAAAGTTTGGTGGACTTTTCAACACATTTCAATCTATGATACACATTATTATCCACGATATGCAATGTTTAAATCATTCATCCGATTCACCAACTGACTTTTAATTGATTATGTGTACATCAATAACTCAGAAAAGAATAACTCAGCAAACAAACAGATTGATTTATGAATAAATGAATCATTAGTTCTGTTGTTCAATCAATTGTCCATTCTTTTGTCCGGCCAAGTGTGAAATAAATGTGGAGTGCTGTGGCATAGTGGTCTGGCGGTGTCGAACTCAAAGTCTTGTGGTCAATCTGCAGATTGTGGGTTCAAAAACAGCCATGGGCTAGTGCTTGCGTCCTTGGGCAAGAAAATATGAACACGCCCCTTTTTTCAGTTACATTATGGGAAAGTGAATCTTGTTTTTTGTTGCTCCTCAAATGATACCACATTTTCTCAAAAGTAATACCACAATTTGAAGCCACATACTACCTAGCAAAGCTGTTAATGGTATAAACTTCCATTTTATGAAGTCAAAGCTTAGATGTAGTGGGTGTTGAGCTAACACATGAATAAGACATTAAGAGGGTTATCAGAACTTTGCTCCTTGACTTCTTAGCACAAATGAAAGGAATTTCACAAAGACTGAACATCTGTAACAAACCACGTATAGCACTAACACAAATATAAATGCACCAATACCTACCTTCCTCAGTTTCTTCCTTACAGACGGACTCGATAATGATCTCCTGTCTAGCAATGGATGATATCCTAATGTCATCTCTTATGATGCCCAGTGTGGACGCCCTGCGTAGCCTGTGTCTAGGTATCTTATACTCCATGGTCACGTCAGATATCAGATCCTTTATTCTCATGCTAGGCTGGCCAGTTAACTGAAAATATCAACAACAACAAAAATATTAAAATGAATCTTAAATGATAATGATGAATACTTATCAGGCCTTGAAGTTGGTTCTAAAAAGGGCAAGGCCACTTTTCCATTGCAAGGGGCACTTCCATTGGAAAATCATAATATCTATGGAAACATTTGAAGGGGGCACGAAGGCCAAGAACCAGGGCAACGAAGGCCATGGCCTCCGAGGCCTCCGTTTAATTCAAGGCTTGACTTATAGTGCTGGGCTTTTTATCCGGTTATAGATTAACCGACCCGGATTTACTTATCCGGTTTTAAATTTTACTAACCATTAACCGAATCTGAGGGGGAAAAAACAGAGACCAACGTTTGGCTCATACTCAACAATCCAAAAAGTGTAAATTGTAGAATTTCAGTCAGTTATTTTGTCCATTTTGCAGTAGAAACACACTTTTCACATACTGGATCTAAAAGAAACATTGTATGTACTTGATCTAAATGCCTGATATAAAAAACGACATCGTAAAAAGCATTGAAAAACCCTGGCATCTGATGAACCTAGATTTCCCATGGTGACTGTTTGCACTGTTTATGAACTGTTGAGTCCATATTCTGTCTCAAACTCTTGCAAATCCTGTACGCTGCCTTTAAAAAGGCCTATCACATTTCTGTCCATATTAGAGAATGCAATAACACCTTCCCTCTTGAGAGTTCACTATAGCACAAAAATGTATAAAGTAATGTGTCTAAAAACTAGTGAAAAGGATGCCCTCTATTGACAAAAATGAGACAGTCCATCCAGGTTTACCAACTCATCCTACACAGGCCCTCTACCAACCAAAATTTGAAAAAAGAAATCTATTTCCACTTCAAATTTCAAAGAAAAGAAACCAATGGTTTCTTTGTTACACTTAGCAAATGCTTAGAAAGGATTAAGTGCCTCTAAAAATTAAGCAAAGTATGGCCTCATCTTTTAACTTATTAATCATCAAAAAACCACAAGGGAAACTGACTAGATTAATTATAAGTCATTGAAAAGTGAGATTGACTTGAATTCTCAAAGCATGAGAAATATTCTTATTTTTAATTTTTTTTGCAAACGTGCATGTATCTATTAAGAAATACAAACATATCTTTTGTGACCATTAGCATCAAATCACACATTTTGGTCGTTGTTTGCCCGATTAAGGTTCAATTTGAAAGAGTTTTATAGTATCTATTCTCCACTCCTTACCTAGATTGCAATCTTTCAAAGTTTCACACACAGGCTAATGGGTTGTGTTTAAAGGTACATGTACTATCATACATTGGTAGCATACTGAAACTGAAATCTACACAGATTTACCTATAACTTACAGATTATGGTAGAAACATACCATTACATTTTATTCTGCCTGAAATGCTGTACATGTTTTTATCCAGAAAAGAGTAAAACCAATGACCAAAATGATTTTGTATCTTTTGAAGATCAAAAATAAAAGAAAAAAATTCCTTTTAATAAGGAATATTGTGGCCGTTTTTCACTGTTTTGTAAAAAAGTGGGCACCGTATAGGACTGAAATTTTCACAGATGACTGTTATTGTATCTTCCTTGATATTTTTGTCCATGAATCTGTATTTCTTTCACAAAAAACAAAGTATGATATTATCTTTAATAAAATAATAGGCAGCTATATATAGGGCCATTACTAGAAGCAAACTGAAGCCAAAGTACACTCCATTACGGTCATTTGACAGTTGACAAACCTCCTGCCAAGCTGTAATACTCATGTTGTACAAGTAGCTAGAGTATCCTTATCATCATTCTAATGGGTTTATGGGATATATTAACTATCAATTGCCTCCCCCCAGATAACCCCCTCTAGTACTCCATATTCTCTTCATATTAAGATTCGATGGGGATTTTTGTAATATCATTCCTCACGATCATCGATCGATCGGGACACAATCTATGTTTTTTCCATTATATATCATACATGTATATTGCATCTTTACACAAACCGCTGTAGTCTTCAGCTCAAATCTGAGCCTAAGAGTTGTATTTCTGTCTGTGTGTTGATCCACTTTCAATGATCAGCATTCAGGATCGAGGCTGACTTTCTGCAAATAAACTAGGTTTGATCAGAGGTCTAATACTTGTTAACAAGAAGTAGAATAACTCAAAACAATGGGCTTTGGAATTTTTTTGTAAAAATCAGAATAATTAATCTCCTTTTCTAAGATCAAGGGTCAGCCTTTTTCAAGGCAGTTGTCCCTTGGTTTAAAGGTTTACTGTAATCCAAATTAGTATAGGGGTGAAAGAGCTCTAAAATGATTGCTTATTACATAATTAATAACTATATAAATTTATATGTTTATGTAAGTGCTTAATTTTTACTAAAAAGTTACAAAATCAGTTCATGTATGCCCCGCCCCCTAAAAAAGCCCTCCTGGGAACCGATCCACGCAACAATAGAGTGTGACGTCACCTACAGAACTAGTATAGGCTCACACCACAGTATACTGCGTGGCGTTCTGCATGTGACGTAAGCAAGGTTTTTCGTCGCGAAAAGTGGGGTGCTAAATTATGGGTCTAAAATACCGCCTTTTTCCATAACCAATATTGTTTTGCACAAACAATGATAGCCAGGTTGAGTTTTATAACAATACAGATGTTTTTAACTTAATATGTGTTTTGATTACAGTAAACCTTTAAGCCAAAAGGGCACTTTAAATATGACTGAAATGAGAAAGTGAGGTGTCTACTATACTGTAGGTCTGGAATATTCAAAGTTAAGAAGCCCTTGGTGTTTCTATCCTAGCAGGACTTGTCTCTAAACACAGATTACACATGATTCCCTGTTTATACATACATGGGGGAAGTCTAAACGCCTTTTATAACAAGAACAAATCTCAGGGGTGGCCCCGAGGCGACAGGGGGCACAAAATAAGCCCTGGGGTTTTTCTCACTTGAAATTTCTGACCCCACGTCACCCCCAAGCCACCCCAATTGAGATGGCTCTAGCCCTGGGGCAAGTCCAACCGTACTCTGAACCAGGGTTGAGAGTTGTATCCCTGGGGGAAGACGCTTTCCCCTGGGGTGAGACCTGGAGTATAATCGAGCGCAGGGAGGTGAGTTTGCTCCGAGATGAGCTTCAGCACTGAAGAGTGCACTTGACGACTTGAATAAGAAAAGCTTAATATTAATCAGGCGCATCATCCTTCTTACGTCCTTTTTAATTTTTTATTTCAAACATAGATGAATACTACTTTCGACTACAAGTCTGCGTAAATATGCTCGCTGCTGATTTTCTTTGGCCATAATACCAATAGGCCAGCGTGTACATTCCCAGAAAGAAAGTGAGAGAAAGACAAATCTGAGCTGATGCAGCAAAGTTCGAAAATTGATCGCCATCTTGGGATGAGAGCGAAATTCAAAAGCAACTCAATGGCATTCTTGATGAGAGAACATGCATACAGTATGAATAGTGCTCACCGTTGAGTGGCCTGACTTTATATATATGCATACTACGAGAAGTGTCTATCCCAGGGGCAAACATAGACCTGGGGCGATATTTTTGAGAACAAGTGAGAATAGATGCGAAGGTTGAACTTACATGTAGGGGGTGAAAAATACTGTGTTGTCCCGAGGCTTCCCTGGGGCTACATAAGGGCAGGTTTCGCCCCGGGGATGGATGCTCTCGTGAGAAGAGCCCTTATAAATAATAATTACGGGTATTTAAGGTTCTGAATCAGAGAATAATTAAATCACCTATACAGCATTAATTATCAGGAGCAAATTTCAGCCAACGATAACAAATTTACTCATCATCAAACATCTTGCTTAAGTTTTGCCCGTCAATCATTTGTTTTGGTGTTGCATTTTCCTAAGATGTTTCTGAAGGAAGAGAAGAATCAAGTACAATTGTTTCAGGTACCCCAGTTTCATCTAGTCTGAGTATCTCCCATTCTACTCCATGCCACTACGTACGAACGTCTGATACATGGATGGATGCAACTTTTATGTAATGCGGCACATCAGCCAATCAGATCTGTTTTGAGAACATTTCCGTCAGGATCGTGACGGAGAATGTTGATCAGTCAATTTCGCGCTTCAGTGCAGCAATCTTTGTGATAGACGCGCTCGCAAAACGGTATGATAGTAGATGCCCCTTGATTGGTCAAAACTTAAGAGAGATCAGTGCTGGGTTGGCTTGCATAATTAATCAGGAAGTCTGCACGCACTAAGTTTCGTCAAGCAAGACACATTATTTTTAAATTTGACCATTCTATGAAATTAGCCAAACAAGGAATGCAACAACTATACCAAGCTCCCAAAGTCCCTCTCAAGGCTCACCTGTGATAAACCAATACAATGATAGAGATAGGAAGGGGTGGATATTGAAACCAACAATCTCCCGACAAAGAAATTGAGAGATTACACAAGACAAACAATCATGGAGAAAAAAACTTGCATCAGGCTTAGCCTTACCGACACCCGATAATTAAAAAATGTTGAGATTCTGGCAGATCTAAAAAATTTCACAGCAAAACCGTTCTAAGAAACAACCAAACAAAAAATGCCTTGGGTTTAAAACTTTAAACTATAAGGGGAGCACTTACCCCATTCTCGGGGAGCCGTTTGGGATACCGTTTGGATCCCATTCGCACCAGACCCGACACCAATGTTTCCATTATTGTAGGCATCTTGTTCCCTGATTGATGCCCCAAGAAACAAATTTATGACATTCCCCGGAAATCTGGAAGTTTGTTTTCGTTTAATTCGATCCAATAATAATGTCACCTCCGACACAGGACACTCTTTACAGTCAAAAAGTTTCAGACTGTGTCAGACTTTTAATAATACAGACTCGGCCGTTCCAGCGAGGCTGCTCTTACCAAACAAGACCAGGCACATGTTGAAACACGTGAATTCTGCCCATCCAACTGACAGTAATCCAACGCATAAAATAAATATTACCTCTACGATGTGGTGTTTCAAACCTAACCAATAAAAAAAAAAAAAACCCAAGAAAGAACGAAAGAGAAAACAAACAAACAAAAAAGCTAACTTTAGATGCTCCAATCCACAGATACACAGAACGAAGGACCCAGAAGGCAACTACTTCAGGGTAATCGGTGTTATAAGACGTTTTTTTTTTTTTTTTTCAAATCCCCTATATCCAATTAAAGTTTAGCAGGGCCTGTCTATAAAGTTGAAAGACTTTCAGACAACTCGTCTTCTACTTAAATCCGCTAGGGGGTTGAACCAGGGTAGGCTCAATCCTTTCAGGAGCAATCAGGCTCCTAATCCAAACAGTGCTGTGTGCAAGCATTCCCAGTCTGATGGACTTTTTGTTCCTTCAGCGGGGAGTCACTGCCCTTACAATGGCAGTAAAAAGGGATAACATTCTATTTACTCGACAAAGGTTGGCATTTAATAGGCAGAGGAATGAATAACAATGAAGACAAATTATTTGACAAAAGCAAACAAAGTAACAAACACCCCAACAAACAATGCAATGCAAGAACGAACGGATAAACGTGTGAACGAACGAACGAACAAACGAACAAACGAACAAACAAACAAACACCCCAACAAACAATGCAATGCAAGAACGAACGGATAAACGTGTGAAAGAACGAACGAACAAACGAACAAACAAACAAACACCCCAACAAACAATGCAATGCAAGAACGAACGGATAAACGTGTGAACAAACAAACGAACAAACGAACAAACAAACAAACAAACAAACGAACGAACGAACAAACGAGCCAATGAACGAGACGAAGGAAGGAAGCTAATGAACGAACGAACGAACGAACAAAACAAACGAACAAATAAACAAACACCCCAACGAAAGAACAACAAACAAACAAACAATTAACCAAAATGGCAACAATTTTCAATTTATGTATGGCATACTGTTCTGCTTGTGCAAATTGAATGCAATCCTGGATCTTGTACCAAAAAAACAACTTGGTGTGTGGTGGCCCGTTTTTTGTTTTCATCGTTGATGATGGAGAGGACGGGACATTTCATCTTGATAGCGAGACAGCATGACATCTCCATTCTACCTTGAAAGATTCAAACCTTCTTCTCGCTTGGACTAATTGCAATATTGTGATCGGGGGACAAGAGCTGTTGATTTAAGTTCTAAATTTACCTGTTTGTTCGCCCGACTTGGAGAATGTTTATCGAAGACTTTACTTAACTGAGGACTTCGCACTATATCACAATGTCAAACATGCCTGACTGGCTTAATAGGAGGTGATACCAGTTGAATATGGTCTTTAATCAATGGCAGAGATTGGTTCCCAAGGAGGCTGGGTGAGATCAGAGAATTCCGCCGGCTCTGGGAAGTAATGGGTGTTGGCAAGAATGTTGAACATCATGCAGTCCCAATACATCCTGTTTCTGCGTATATGGTTCACCTAGCTTGCTGAGTTGACAAGACAACTATTGACATCAAGTGTCTGCAACTAGAGAGTGCTAGTGATACTCCATAATGGCTGGTCACCGACCCACAGTTCAGCAAAACTGACAATGAATAGCTTCAGCAACCCAGTTAGCCCTGTTTAAATATCGAACGGCTGCAGAAGAAAAACTGACAAATCATTCTAAAATTTCACATTTTTTGTAACTTCAGTGGCCAGTAATCAATTTTACTAGCCTGCAGTCAACCTTACTGGCCAGCCGGCAGTCAACTTTACTGTCCAGCTGTCAACTTTACTGGCCTGCCGTCAACTTTACCGGCCAGCCGTCAACTTTACTGTCCGGCCGTCAACTTTACTGGCCAGCAGTCAACTCTACTGGCCAGTAGTCAACTTTACTGGCCAGCTGTCAACTTTACCGGCCAGCCGTCAAGTTTACTGTCCAGCCGTCAACTTTACTGACCAGCCGTCAACTTTACTGGCCAGCAGTCAACTTTACTGTCCAGTCGTCAACTTGACTGGCCAGCAGTCAACTAGCTTTACTGGCCAGCCATCAACTTGAATGGTCAGCAGTCAACTTTACTGGTTAGCAGTAAACTCTACTGGCCTGCTGTCAACTTTACTGGCCTGCCGTCAACTTCACCAAACAACAGTCAACTTTACCGGCCAACTGTCAACTTCAAATTTACTGGCCAGCCGTCAACTTAACTGGCCAGCCGTCAACTTAACTGGCCAGCCATCAACTTTACTGGCCAGCCATCAACTGTCTAGCCGTAAACTTAACTGGCCAGCCGTAAACTTAACTGGCCAGCCATCAACTTTACTGGCCAGCAGTCAACTGTCTAGCCGTAAACTTTACTGGCCAGCCACAACTTTACTGGCCAGCCGTCAACTTTACTGTCAAGCCGTCAACTTTACTGACCAGCCGTCAACTTTACTGGCAAGCCGTCAACTTTACTGACCAGCCGTCAACTTTACTGACCAGCCGTCAACTTTACTGGCAAGCCGTCAACTTTACTGACCAGCCGTCAACTTTACTGACCAGCCATCAACTTTACTGGCAAGCCGTCAACTTTACTGACCAGCCGTCAACTTTACTGGCAAGCCGTCAACTTTACTGACCAGCCGTCAACTTTACTGACCAGCCGTCAACTTTACTGGCCAGCCGTCAACTTTACTGGCCAGCCGTCAACTTTACTGGCCAGCCGTCAACTTTACTGGCAAGCCGTCAACTTTACTGACCAGCCGTCAACTTTACTGACCAGCCGTCAACTTTACTGACCAGCCGTCAACTTTACTGTCTAGCCGTCAACTTTACTGGCCAGCCGTCAACTTTACTGACCAGCAGTCAACTTTACTGACCAGCCGTCAACTTTACTGACCAGCCGTCAACTTTACTGTCTAGCCGTCAACTTTACTGGCCAGCCGTCAACTTTACTGGCAAGCCGTCAACTTTACTGGCCAGCCATCAACTTTACTGGCCAGCCGTCAACTTTACTGGCAAGCCGTCAACTTTACTGACCAGCCGTCAACTTTACTGGCCAGCCATCAACTTTACTGGCCAGTAATCAACTTTACCGTCCAATCGTCAACTTTACTGACCAGCCATCAACTCAACTGGCCTGCTATCAACTTTACTGGTCAATGCCCACAGTCATAGCCTTTGAAAAAGATCCCGCTATGATCAAAAGTCACCAAGCAGCATTTTATATTTTTCAGGTCATTATTTGGTTGATGATCAGTTTGCAGATTTGCATATTTGTTGAATTCATCCTTTACTTTGCTGACTAGTGCTGGCTGCCAGGTTTTTATAAATCTGACAGTTACGAGCACAACTAATAATAATAATATAGGACATTTATATTGCGAAGCTACTATATGAATATACTCTACTGCGCATTACAACTTTATTATTATCCCTGGTCATCGGGCCTTAATTAACATTCCTGAAACCATCTCAACTCCCTGGGGAGTATACAGCCCCGGGTACCGTTATTCAGTGCACAGAGGCTAATCAAGCACACAAAGCCATCTCAACCCTCGCAGGTACCCATTTACACCTGGGTGAAGAGGAGCAATATGTGACAAAGCGTCTTGCCCAAGGACGCAAGCATCATTAACCCATGGCTGGATTTGAACCAACAATCCGTAGATTGACCACAAGACTTTGAGTTCAACACGACAGACCAGTAGGCCACAGCACTCAAAAGCCACTACGCCGTACCTTATAATAGAGGCAGGGCTTATTTATTATAAAAAAAGGGGCGGACTAGGATGAATTTCTCCGTCCGCCTTTCCATCCTTGCCCCTGATGTAATGTAAGGCCCAGACCTCTTTAAGTTAAAATTCCGGGGTCGGACATCATTGATTGGTTAGGTGAAAAACAACTTGTAAAAGAAGAATAAAATACCGAGGGCAGATTATTGATTATCAGTGGATATGCCAGGGCAGTGACCGCCAATAAATGCACACCTTGCCAGAATGCCGGCTGACATCATCTGGAGGTTGTTTAGAGACAATGTGTACGTGATTGGCTTAAAGGGGGCAGCTAGGTGCTGGAGGTGTCATGAGGGTGACTATAAAAAAAAGGATAACTCAGGTGAGGGACGTGCAAAAAAAAAAAATGAAGATTCTTCAAGAATTCTACAGAATAACTTGGCACATCACAATGTGAGACTTTTGGAGAGTCAGTCTTGAGTCAACAGCGCACGCGCAAACCATGCTGCGCAATTGTGAGCATGCGCGCGTTGTATTGCGTGTGAGTGTGCGTGCGCTGTTGACTCAAGACCGACTCTCCAAAAGTCTCCCATTCTCTGATTGTAAAGAGAACACAAATTACAAACGAAAACATAGGCCTAGTATGAGCCTGAAAAGTCCCAGAACATGGCTTCTCTTTCAAGGTAAATGTGCTGCTGGTTTTCAAGCCTGAAATTTGGTTTTCAGGCTGCAACCAAGAAGTAGTTAACAAAATAGGTAGCTTAAGATTTCACGACGCGGACGCAAGGCCGCGTACCACTGAATGAATTAGTTAAGATTAGTATGCAGCTACAACGCAGCATCACTGTAGTGCTCTTGTACGTGTTATATGGGCTTTGTATGTGTAATACACGACGACGTGAAAAGGCCAAAATGCCGCCGTCGCATTCAGGACGACGCGCCTGCTACAAGATCTGAGCATGCGCACTAAGGAAATAACGCCTGCTCGGCCGCGTCGTGGTGGCGCGTCGTGAAATCTTAAACTCCCTAATGTAATTGTAAGAGCTTTCACTTTGTTTTACTTTATTCGATGACCTCCACATATTGTCTATGCAGGAGGAATACCAACTTTCTATTTTCATCTTCACGAAATAATTAGCATCTCCCCATTTGAGCCATGAGTCTCTTGTTTCTAAAATGTTCTTACCACAATTAAGGTGAATTTCCATTAACCCCACCCCCTTAAAAAACAACAAAAACAAGAACAAGTCCAGGCTTTGATTTTTAAGGAGAGTGAGAGTGATCACTCTCCTCCGCTCTCCTTAATGTTTTCCAAGGAGAGTGAAAAAAAAAGAGCTCCTTAACAATCTAAGGAGAGCTGTTTTTTTTTTTTTCAAAACTTCACATTAATTTTTCCAGCTGATGTTTAGCCTACCCTTTACGGTACAGAAAATTAAATAGAAATTTTTGTGGTGTAAATAAACCTTATCAGCAGGACAAGCAAAAGTTTTGCAAGTTCTATTTTTCTTATACCGGACACTTGCGAAAACTTGGTTTAGCAAGAGCAAACTGCTCTTGCTAAACTTTCACTAGTATATGTAAGTCCTAAGTTAATTTAAGAAGTTGGCTTTGCAGCTCAAACTTGATTTTTGTTGATGAGAGCAAATCACACATCCTAAATTCTCTACGTTGATTTTAGGAGAGCAATATGCAGCTCTCCTCATTTTTATCAAAATGAAGGCCTGAACAACAACAACAAAACTAGGAACTCAGGGCCTGTTTGATTAATGCACAGGATCACAAAATTTGCGGATCCGGATCCCATTTTAGCGTACCCTGCATAGGAGGTGGATCCCTAAATTTCGGATCCTTTGCGTTAAACAAACAGTCCCTCAGACTCAGTGCAGTTGCAATGAAAAATTGCGCCCTCGTCGGAGAGCGCACAAGGCCAATGAGTCTGAGGGTATTACCCGCCTCCTCAAATTATACTCTCACTGCTCTACAGGATTAGAGGCTCAACAGCAACAAACAGTCTGTGACCACAGCTATATATTTATAGCCTGGATGCTATGCCTGCTGCATTCACAACCATTGGGTGTATGATATGTTTTACCATGGCGAGATAGAATTAGGATAGCAGGGGCTTAGCAGGCGTAGATAATCCCATGAAGATCACAAAGGGGCTTGGGATTGATTAAGGGGGTTCGGACAAAGCGACTGAGGGGGGATCAATGGAGGGGCAATGAGGGGGTATGAATGGGAGGTAAGCAGGGCTGGAGTCACAACAGAAAGGAAAGTGCTCATCAGGAGAACCCAACTGAGCAATGGGGTACTATGATCCCATGGTGCATTCTATTTAGAGAATATGATCTTCCTGGGGTGTCGTTGCCAAGTGGTCTGGTGTGTCGTACTCAAGATCTTGTGGTCAATCTACAGATTGTGGGTTCGAATCCAGCCATGGGCTAGTGGTGCTTGCGTCCTTGGGCAAGATGCTTTGTCATATATTGCTCCTCTCCACCCAGGTGTAAATGGGTACCTGTGAGGGTATAGAGTTTGTGTGCCTGGTTCAAAGCCTTTGTGCGCTTATAGCAGCCGGGGCTGTCTCTCCCCAGGGAGTTGAGATGGTTTCAGGAATGTTTAATAATGTAGCCCAATGACCAGGGGATAATAATAATTTGCGCCTTTGAATGGAACTTTCCAGATACTGTGCACATTATAAATGCTCCGATATTATTATACTAGGCAATTTCAGCCTTTCTGAGATCAGACGGCTCACATTCGTCCTTCCCCGGCCAACCAACATAACAAAAACACCCACTAACAAATCTCTCCGACCAAATTGACAGGCCGGCTCTAAAGGTTTATGAAATACAGTTCCCTACATGTTTAGTTTTATTGGTTGTTAATTTTTGTCTGTGTAATAAATGCTGTTTAAAATGGATTTATATATGGGGTTTACTTTTATATCAATAGCGTTCCGCACTTTTGCTAAAAATAGCAAGCTCAGACAAACGTTGCAAACTTGTGGTGGGTGTGCTTGTGTGCATGCATGGTGTACATGTACACTACGTGTGTGAGTCAATGTTTGTCTGACATTCGGGGACTTGGTACATGCGTGCGCTGGCCAAATCACTCGTGTGATGTCATTAGTGCGGAGCGCTATTGACAAGTAAAGGTATGTTTTTTTTTTGTTTTTTTTTAAGTTGAAGGCCGTTTGGGAGGATTGTAATGTTTTCTTTGTAATGTACCATTAAAACAGTGTTTTATCACGTTTAAATAAATGTCTGTAAAAATGTTACAGTATCAGGTTTATCAAAGTTTTGGAATCTAAGCATAAGCACTTGGTGGCAAAGGGCTTGTATTGAAAGCTTATTATAGGTCTCATATTCACAACAGTGCTCCATCATTTTGGACCAGCAGTATGCTTGTGGTTAGTAAAAAGGATAAATTTTATGTAGGCCTATTTCATTCAACAATTCTTCCAGATGGAATTTCAATGTTGACACTTTTTCAACATCACACACTCACAATGCATGAGGCTTACCAGTCCGACATACATGTATCAACGCAAACATTACGTGGACAGGGCTTTATTTTAAGAAAAATGAGGAGAGTTGCAAATCACTCTCCTTAAATTAACATAGAGAATTAAGGAGAGTGATTTGCTCTCACTTACAAAAATCAAGTTGCTGCAAATCCAACTCTTTAAATTAACATAGGGCCTACTCATACTAGCGGACTAGTGAATATAGAAAGCAGTTTGCTCTTGCTAAACCAAGTGTTCGTATGTGTCTGGTGTCAGAAAAAAAGAGAAAATATGCAAACTTTTGCTTGTCCTGTTGAACAAGATTGTAAAATTTTTTTTTTTTTTTTATATTTCCTAAAGGGTAAATGTCAGCAGGATAAATTTAGGTAATGTTTGAAAAAAGGCAGCTCTCCTTAAATTGTGAAGGAGCTCTTTTTTCCACTCTCCTTGGAAAACATTTAGGAGAGCGGAGGAGAGTGATCACTCTCACTCTCCTTAAAAATCAAGGCCTTATATACTTTCAAAATGAATCATAGTAGGCCCTACATGCCCAATTCCCAATTTTCTATTGCTAGTATCAAAGGCAGACGTGTATTGCGAAATTGCCATGTTTGGCCAATTACCACCAGGCACGTACTTCTGCGCTGTAACAATGTCTAATAAATTGGATGTTGATAACAGGTTTCTCTAAACAATCCGATGCACTATGATCCCGCAGGTCAGTCAAAAAAAAAAAAAATAATAATAATAATAATTTCTTCCTCACAAATTCGTTTTGAGCCATCAGGGACAAAATCATTTCACATTTGTATAGGGAAACCGACAAGAACACAATTTGCAGATGTCAGGGGTAATTTTGGAACGTCAGGCCGCTCTGCTCTCTCTGTAGCGAGGGCAAGCCCCCAGGAAACAAACTAAATAAACTCAAGCTCTCACAGTTTGACATCGGCTGATTTATCATGGTAATAACTGGGGATATATTTGTTTCACCTGCTGACCTTTCCGGAATAAAACACAGAGCTCCAGGTAATCCTTTGACAAGCATAAGGTACAAATTTAGCTGTTGTTCACTGGAAAGACAAAAGAGTTAATGCTCCCTAGGAATTTCTGCCAGAGAATCCAGGACTTTTATTTCAGTATTTAAGTGTAACTGTAAGCTTAAAGCCACAAATAGTTTTGGTGCAAGCTTTGAAATTCTCCAGAAGCAATAGGGAGGAGGTACAATTTAAGAGGGATGTGCTGTGGCCACACACAAAAAAAATCTGAAAAAAAAAAAAAAACCATGTAAAAAGCTGAAATTGAAAAGTTCCAATTGGTTTGTACAGAGCGGGTGTACAAAAAAGCTGAAGTTTTGTGTTTAAATCTAAACAAAAAACATCAGAATTCTGAGTATAAAAAATTGAAGTTTCACATCCCTGATTTTAATGTTCTTCACTGAAAGTGAAAAAAATACTTTCTAGGATATACCAGCATTTTTCTGAACCTTAAAGTGGCAACTGCTAGCTAAAAGCTACAAAATCCTAAATGGTTGATAAAATGCAAGCCTTAAAATCCAAATGGACAGCTATTGCAATATGACTGGTCTTGGCCTTGGTTCACTCACTATTATGGTTCCCAAGGATGGTGACATTTTCTTTTCCAGTGGAACTACTGTTTTGCAAAGCGCAAGAAGCCTGGCTCCATCAAAAAATGAATTCCAGGCATGTTGATAAAGTCCTGAATTCATCCAAATCTACCACAGAGGAAGGATGATGAGACAAAGTACAAACAAACTTTGCTCACTGAGTTGATTTCAACAAACCCATCATAACTTACTATCAACCGTATGACTTATGATGCCAATCGTAGGACTTTGCGGGCCTTACGTAAACGATCTATCACAGGGCTTTGTGATATCGACCCCTGGGGACGGTTTCACTAACGCTTTGCGATCATCGCTAAAACGCCATATCTATCGGCAAACGGAAAATAGCTACGCAAAGTAGCGATGTATTTTCCGTTTAATAGCGATTAATTTGGGCTTTAGCGATGATCACAAAGCAAACAATGTCAGCAGATTTGAATAATATTAAGCAAAAATCAGCCAAGAACCGGTCGCATTAAGGAGCAATATATAGCGGCCTACTGTACTGTGTGCCTTAAATACAGAATTACGGTCAGTCACTTGTAATTGATAAGCAAATGTTTCTCGGTATTTAGTACGAAATCTGTGATCAAAGCAACCTTGTGAAATGAATTGGCCCCAGCTCCGTGGCAAAAACACGAGTCACCGTTTAAAATTCCGTGGAATGTTTACTGCATGAGACACTTCTCAGCTGGAACATTTTTGCTCATCATTCACATCACTGATGTCAAGGCAACCACAGCGAGCCAAAGAATGCACGCAATCAGTCCAGACTCCATTCACAATACCCCCCATTGAAACTGGGTGCCTAATTTGGCTGGGTAGTGCATGATCAGAGTCTCACAACCCTGACAGATTTTGGCTTACATCAATGTCAAGTGCACTCCTAATTGATCAGGTCCTTGGGGAAACACCTTGCTGGGTGTAAACAGGCGCTCACCATGAGCCAATGGGTTTTTTGACAGATTTATCGGGTTTCGATTAAAAATGTTTGACAATTTACCAAAAACACTTCAATGCGGGGAAAATGTTTTTAACAAACCTAATAGCACTGCGCATTTGCGCTGAAAATAGCATCAAACCTCAGACAAACATTGCAACCGGCCATGCAAAAGTATAGTGAGTGGGGGTATGTGTACGCATACATTCATGGTGTGACGTCATTAGTGCGGAACGCTATTGGGCCTACTGGGTAATGAAATGTGCTTCCGTGTAGTACTATGCAATCTTGAGTTAATGCTAGGTTAAAGCCGCAGAACTACCATTTACTATAAAATGCTCTTCAGTGGTATTTTACATTCATATAAATCTCAACCTATGGTTATTAAAACCCAAATAAAGCACAAATATAATAGCCACATAAAATGTATTTGACGCACTTAAGAACTTAGAGTTTTGGAGTTTTATTTCAGGAATTTATAAACTACTGCAATTGTCTCAGTAATGAGAGTAATGACTTGTCCATGGTTTAGGACTTTTAAACCTTCCTTAGTAGAGCTATTTTGTTTTATATTATGTTCATCAATCTTTAAGAAAGATCCTGCTAGGATTGAAACAGCAGGCCAAGCTACCTGCAAACATTGGATTTGGTCTAACCATGGAGCTAGGAAGAGACCTTCCTAGCTCCATGGTCTAACAAGGCTTAGGAAGTGTGTATACACTATATAGGGTGTCCCAGAAAAAAACGCAACACTATGTCGGGACCAGTTAATGTTTGTTAAAATTAATCTGTTTATCATTTCAAAATTCAGATATGAGATACAGCCATGTCTTGGCTATCACCATGTAGAATTTAAGCATATTGGGGCTGAAATTGGCAAAAATATTACCAATTGAAAGAATACTCCTTAAAACAAATTTGCAAGGATAACATGCATAGTGGTCTATACACACATAATGTGTTTGTAAGAAAGATGAAAATCGAGTTTTGATGTTGGGTAATTCAGTCTTTAGAGTTTTTTCACTAAATTTTAGTCAAATTTTGCTTTAAGTTCTACATGGTGATAGCCAAGACATAGCTGTATCATATCTGAATCTTGAAATAATAAACAGTTTAATATATTCATAAAATAGTTCTCGACACAAGTGTTGCATTTTTTTGGGGGGACACCCTGTATAGGCATATAAAGCTAAAACTCTTTTTTATGAAAGTTTGACAGATTGGTTCTCCAGTATAAAGACCTAGCCCTGAATGAGATGGGTATCAATGAAACCCCAAGAAGCGGTAGGATTGCGCTTTTGTGTTTTCCTTATCAGCAAATTACCGATCATACTGCCCCGTGCCAGGACAACAATACCAGCAATACACACACACACAAGAAAAGCTGCACGGTGACAATGTTTGCACAATTCGAGTTCAACCGACTCGTTAATTACACGCGAATCCTGGCAAACCCAAAAGTGTTTGCCACTTGAAACCTTTTCCAGAACAGAAAAAAAGAGAGGCAATTTGTGGGACACTTGGCACTCTCTTGAGAATTTGATACCCAGGGGGGAAATGGCGACACACAATAGGAGAAAGACAATCAGGAGGAGAGAAGTTTGCGTTGTTCGGCTGTAAATTTGCTGTGTGGTGGTGGGGGTACGGTAGGGGGGCCACGGAATGCACAGGTGCATGGAGTCGTTCCGTCAACCTGCAGTAAGAGTTTTTTTTTTGGAAGGGTTTTTTTTGAGTGGCATTTTTACAAGGGAGTCTGCCAGTCTGGTAGGAACTTTTTCCCTGGCGACTCGGAATATAAAGATCACATCGTGTACAATGTTCACATACATAAACTTTCATCGTTCCCGTGAAAAAACATACACATTACCTTCTGAACAGAACGCTTGTATTTAAAAGGATTTTTCCAGTCAATAAATTATAATTGGTTTAGTGCCCTAACCACAACAACCACAAGAGCTTTTGATAATGATGTTGATACACACCAGTGCAAATAGAAAAAAAAAATACAATAAAATAAAATACGTCCAAAAAACAGCCAGTTTCACTATAAAGTGATGTCCTCAATATTCTAGGGAGGTTACTATGAATTTGCATTTTCAAAAGAATCATTTTTGGTTATTTCTCTAAAATAAGCTGATTTCCGGCTACCTTAGTGATTTACGAGAAGTATATGATTTGGACTTAAACATTCATAAATGTTTATTGCTGCACTACTTTGTTTTTTACCTAAAATGACTTCAAATGAATATGGTTTATATGGGTTCTTTTGGGATGTACATAAAAGAGCTATTATGATTGGTAAAGTTCCTAACAGCATTCGCACACTTTGTCCAATCCAGCATGTACATGAAATGATTTGAGCTCAATCGGACATCTGGAGTCACGAGAAAAAAAGCGAAAACCTGACTCAATTTTTCTTGTAAAATATAAAAGGATAGTTTTGATTTACCCCGAGATCAAAACTGTTTCCGGGCTTTGTTTTACTAATTTCTGGATAATTACACCATTTCAAGTGGGAAAATTTAAACGGTACATGTATGTTCTACCAGCACCGTCTTCATACCCTGAAAGTTATACGTAAATCTGTGAACATTTCTGTTTGGTATGTTACCAGTCCTGTAGTACCTTTAAAATACGCAGCACTTACTGACAGAAAAACCAGAAATATTTCTTAGTCACTCAAAAGCTTCCTTTATACTTGCTAAAGACAACAAATCTATTAAAGTGAAGATTTCAGACAAAACCTGAGATATATGTACATGTATGTTTCATACATAACTTCCTGCAAACTGCGAAGCATGGTTTGAAGTCATCAATTTGTAGCAAACACTGAGCACTGAACTTGAAATGTGCTCAACTGAGTGTGAACATAATTTGTTGTAATAAATCAAATAAAGTCATGATCAGTTGATTTTGCATTATAACAACAGGAAGGATGTATGCATGCATGAATTGCATGGCCTTGCATGGCCTTGCATGCAATTGTTCACAATTGTCCACTCCCAAATTGTATGAATCATAAATCACAGGCTCCACAAAGTAAACCTGGGGCCAATTTCATAGAGCTGCTTAGCACAAAAATTTGCTAATCATGACATTTCTGTCTTTATTAATAAAAACAGGTTTAACAACAAAATTTCCCTGTGTTTTGTGTCACTTGTGATTGTTCTTTGGCTGTTGTTCGCTGACCATGAATATCAAATGGAATTGTTAACGTTGGTTTGTTTTAATGGGCAAGACAATTTGGTGCTGAGCAGTTTTTTGTGCTTAGCAGCTCCATGAAATTAGCCCCAGGGGCCAATTTCATAGAGATGCTTAGCACAAAAAATCGCTTAGCACAAAAATGGCTTGCCCAATAAAACAAAAAACCATGGAAAATTCAATTTGATATTCATGGTCAGCGAACAAAAGCCAAAGAACAATTACAAGTGATACACAACACATCCATGGACATTTGGTTGTTAATCCTGTTTTTATTATTAAAAGACAGAAATGTCATGCTTAGCCTTTTTTTTTGCTAAGCAGCTCCATGAAATTAGCCCCTGAACTTACCTGAAATCATAGTGGATATCCATGTTACAATGTGGCATGAATCCAAAACTGATGAAATATCTAATATAAGAATGTCTCCACTGGTTCACATGCAATCACTGTACATGCACATCACTTGACTAAAAAACACAGTACGGTAAAAGGCACACTCTCCTAAAACCAGCTGGAAGCCAGCAATATATAAGGGCACCAAGACCAGCGACTGCCAGAGAGATATTGTCCCAACGTGGCTTGCTCTGAGGCTGGGGACCACTGCAATGCCTGCACACTTTCAACAAGGAAGACCGTCTGACAAGGGAGGGAGGGAGGAGGGAAAAAAAATACGGAGAATCCAATCAGAGCTTCAGGAGCCGCCTGCAATTCCTGAGAGTGCACTGGCTTGCAACCGGGCCGGCCGGGCCCATAATTAGAAACAGTTCGGTGAAGATGACGATCAACATGGCCCGCCTGCAAAGAGGATGCCGCACTCTGGGGTTCCGCAATAATATATCCCTTCCCAAAAAAAATTCTTCTGATGGGTTGTTGAACTTCAAAAATATCACTGCAGACGAACCGTGCAGTCGCTGAGTATAATATTTAATCCTCTGGGAAAAGATGAGAAAAAAAGAAAAATATCGGCGTTTTTTCGTCCGTGTTTCAGAAACCTGATTCACAGCCAGCTGATGATGAGGTGTTTTCTCGAGTGACTAATCCGAACCCTAGGTTACATTTTTGGGGGAGTTATATCCGTCCCACCACAGCACACCGTGTTACCAATGTCATGTGAAGCAAACCAAAAAATTGCTCATGACTCAAATAGTGTATTTTTGATCACTGTTCAATGGGCAGGTCTCCCCACAAGGTAAACCAAACAACAGTGTGCCAAAGTTGATGGAAGAATGGGGCTGGCCGATGACGGCATTGAGATCGAGAACACACCAACAAAAAAAAATCATTCAATGGATTATGTCAACTGCAGAATCTACACAATTTGAAGGGATTTTTCTTTTCCCATTCATGGCGCCTAGCGTGACTAATGGACAAACCCAAACATAGTTTGTGTTTTCTTTTACATTTTTCTCCACGGCACAATAGAAGTGTTTCCAAATGAAACTAAGGAATTTATTGTACCAAATGAAAGGCCTGGGTATATATGGGTGTATGTGATTTTCTTTTCTATTATAAATAACTTTCAGTGGCAAATCAATCATTTGGCCTTGGACTTGAATTGGAGTTTTTTTGTACAGACTTTTACTTTCTCCTCAGGGATAATGATTCCAGTTTTTTCCCACAAGACGCAAAACAGCTTACATAATTTCCACAAAAAGAACGCTGTATTACTCTGCTGAAAATGGAGATATGTAGATACTGTGCAGTTTCTGAAAAACTTTGGTAATGACACATTGGTTGAACAAAAAAACCAAAAAAAAAAACCTTATGATGTCTGTTTGATCAAATAATATTGCAAGTTCCCATTTTTCATCGTTAATACGGGCATTTCACAATAGTGCGCCACCATGAGTTTGCAACGCGTTGGCCAATTTGTACAAAAGTAATTCCGCGCACTGTGATTGGCCAACGCGTTGCGAACTCATGGTGGCGCACTATTGTGAGACGCCCGTATTAACAAATGAAACAAATTTTGAGACTTTCAAATTTAATCACATCTAATTGTTGACAAAGAGCAAAAACACAGATCTATGCAATTGATACAAATTTATTATTATAATGAAATACGCACTTTGCCTAGAAACGTTTGGAACACAAAACAATTCTTTTGAACAATAGTGTCCGATTTTTAATATTGTTTGTGTTTCCTTATACTTTGGTTATGCCAGATGCCTAATAGCGTTCCGCACTAATGACGTCACACAATGCTTGCACGCGCACACATACCTCCACTCACCACATGGCCACGTTGCAATGTTTGTCTGAGGTTCGGTACTATTTTTAGCACAAGTGCGTAGTGCTATTGAGGTGCTTGTGTATCATTTATATGGAGTAAGTGGATGGGGATTTTGTTTATTTGATTAATACAGTTTTACATTGTCTTGCATGTCTTGAAATTGGTTCTGAAAGGGGCAAGGCCACTTTTCCATTGCAAGGGGCACTTCCATCGGAAAATCATAATGTCTATGATGGAAACATTTGAAGGGGGCACCAAGGCCAAGAACCAGGGCAACAAAGGCCATGGGCTCCTTGGTCTCCGTTAAATTCAAGGCTTGATCTTGTAACCAACAATATCCCCTCCCCTTTCCGACAGGGGGGATGGGCTTTTAAGTACATACCTGAGAATGGCGACCCAAAGGTTAAATCAATCACACAGCCTCTTTTGTGCACTTAAACTATACCCCCGGAGTTTACAGTTCCGATCCAATATCAATAATGGGCTAATATTTATCTTGAACATTTACACATACTGACATACATGTACAATATGTATACACTTCTCGGTGAGGCAAGGTGTATTTCTCCCTCAGGAAACATTAACAAGTTCATGTCTCCATTTTTCACACTTTTGTTGTTAGGGGAGCAGGGTACTAGTACTTAAGTTCACACATACTTTAACCCTGAATACACTTCACCTAATTCTTTTCATGTTCCAACAATGAATGACTGCCAGCATGCCCTTGTAAAGAAAAAGTGTCTACAATAATGTTTCAATTAAGTCTGGTCTAAAGTAAGATGAGTATGCAGTGGCAATAGTGTGCTCAAATATACTTTTAAACTGTCTGCATTTTGACAAAAGGATTAAAAAAGAGTTGATCAGTTTTATGCAAAAGGGGTAACTGTAATTTATAAAGTTCCTAACAACAACAAAATTGCACACTGCCCTTAAAGGTAGTATCATACTTTGGTAAGAAACCAGAACAGAATTGTCCACAGATTTACGTATAAATTTACAGGGTATGAAGATGGTGGTGGTAGACACATACCGTTAAAATCTTTTCGCCTGAAATGGTGTATTTTTCCAGAAATTAGTAAAACAACGACCGAAAATCATTTTGATCTTTTAAAAGATCAAAAATAAAAGAGAAAAGACTTAAGAAATACTGCGTCTGTTTTTCACTGTTCTCAAAAAGTGGGCACCGTATGGGACTGAAATTTTCACAGACGACTGTTACTGTATCTGTCTTGATATTTTTGCCCATGAATCTGTATTTCTTTGATGAAAACCAAAGTATGATATTACCTTTAACTGTTCTGTTCACCAGCTATTCGTGATACATGGATAGCTGTACATGTGATTGTGAAATTGCACAAAACCAATTTCACCTGTAATTAAACACATGTCACTGTCACTGACGCACAAACAAAATGTATTACAGAAGAACATGTTTTTGGGACAACTTGATAAGGGTAACATAAATATGCACACTATTCAAGTGTAGGCCTACTACTTTACCAGTTAGAAGAGCAAGTACTGAGCCAAGGTTAGGTAGGCCAAACAGTCAGAACAATACAAAAACAAACAGCTGAAGGACTCTGACAAGTTTATGGGTCAAGTGCATGTCTGTCATTCAATCAATTGTCAACGTAAAGGAACATGTTGCTTCCTATGCTGAGTTTTTTTTCCATTCCTGTGTGAGGAGAGGGGGAGGGGGGGGGGGGAACCGTGAGAGGGTGAAAGAGGGCAGTGTTGGAATGTCGCAGGAAGACTTTGGAATAAAATTGGACCATTGGTCGAAAAAATATAGGACATTATATGTGCAACATAATTAGAGTGCAAACATCTGTTGTGGAAGGTATTATGAATGTGCATGTGTAGCAAGCCCGAAACGAGTTTTACATTCCTCCAGCAATTATAATTCTTGAAGCAAGCCAGGCATAGACATGATATACATGTAACGCCAGTTTATAATAATGTAGGTCCTATCACACTAAAATGGGCAACAGCAAAGGATAATAAAAATGCAAATGAATAAATTACTAAAATATTTGCTCACTAATCACTAATACAGAGCAAAGAATTCTTTGGGAGAATTTTTGTTTCATTTTTTGGTTAATTATTTTCAGTCAGGTGTTTGAGCCAAGATCATGCCTTGAATTTTACGGAGGCCACGGAGGCCATGGCCTTCGTTGCCCTGGTTCTTGGCCTTCGAGCCCCCTTCAAATGCTTCCATAGACATTATGATTTCCCAATGGAAGTGCCCCTTGCAATGGAAAAGTGGTCATGCCCCTTTCAGAACCAAATTCAAGAGCTGTACATAGATCAACAGCAACAGCACTGAATCACCGATTGAAAATAGTTTGAGAGTTTTGGCAATTTATGTATTAAATTTAAAATGTCCATTTGAAACATACACAAGAAATATGACAGCAGGCATAAGCAGCAGGAATATGATATGAAAATGTGGTTACATGAATAGAAACGGGAGACCTCAGCTACCAGGAAAGCCCAGGGGCAAATGTCATAGAAATGCTTAGCACAAAAAATTGCTAAGCACAAAAATGGCTCGCCCAATAAAACAAACCACCATTGAAAATTTGATTCGTGATCAGTGCGAACAACAACCAAAGAACAATTGCAAGTGATATACAACACATGGACATTTTGTGGTTAATCCTGTTTTTATTGACAGAATTGTCATGCTTAGCGATTTGTTTTGTGCTAAACAGCTCTAGTATGAAATTTTTTTGTGCTAAACAGCTCTAGTATGAAATTGGCCCCTGGCTTGTTATTGCTAGGTCCATGAGGCAGAGATGTGGTCTAAGTTGTGGCCCTGCGGGGCAGCGTCAGCTGTTCCGACCGCCGACATTTCAATGTCCCAAATGAAAATTTCATAAACATTAATATTATTATGTTAGTACTGGGAACTCCATATGAACTTAAGACTAATGTTGTGTCTGTACTTCTAATAGTAGCTCCCTTTCTCCCATGGCCTTTAAACTCAACTTCATTGCCCACCCACCGAATCACTGAATTTACATGATTACTATTTTGAATGAACCCAATCATTCAATCATTCATTCATTCATTCAATTAGTTTGTTTGTATGAAACATGAGGACTAACCACAAATATTCATAACCCTTAAAAATCTCCCAACTTGATTTATTTTCAAGGGAATTAGGGTCAACACAAAATCCAAAATCTACAAAGTACAGAACTGCTTGTAATTTCAAAAAGGCATTGAAAAGTGAACAAAGAAAAATTGACTGGAGCGGGATTCTAACCGGCGACCTCCTGAATACCGTACAGGAGGTCGCCGGTTGGAATCCCGCTACAGTCAATTCTTCTTTGTGCACCTTTCAATGAGTTAAAAATTCAGTCAGTTTCCCTTGTGGTTATAGGCCTAATTTGATGATTATTTTAAAAGGCATTTTATATTTCTTAAAATGTTATGCATAGGCCTAATGCAACATTGCAATCAGAGCTAGTCTACATGCTACAAAAATAAATATGAGAATAATGATACCGCGATTGAAAAAAGCAACTTTATCTTCCTTCCAACTGTACACTGCAACTGTGTACATTGTGATTCACCTAATAAGGTTATCACCTGCTTTATCAAGTAGGCCCTATACTGGTTCCACAAATTCACCATTGGCGCCTTGAGCTCAAACAGGCCGACAGTCGGATTTGGTATTTACAGGAACGGAGTTTGTCTACGGCAATATTTACACTGTACATGTTTTATCGTACTGATGGGATTTTAATTTGATGGCAACATGATTTTTAAGAATCAGCCATTGTTCAGCTTTTAGTAAAAACAAGTTCACTTCAAAGGTGTACACCAATGAGGCCATTTGAGACTCTTGCGAAAGAACTGGCTGAGTTAGATCACCTCCTGAAAAATAGACATGCACCGAGGCAATGACTAGTGTAACTTTGGCTATTTCTAATAAACATTTCGCGTCTCGTCCTTTAGATCCTTGGTTTGTTAAGTGTGTCATTTTCCCCGTTACATAAACAGCATCCAGAGATGGGTTGCCTTGTTCCTTTTGAAGTTTTTAGTGAAGGAAATCTATCAAATTTTTCAGAGGAGACATAAAATAAAACCCCAAAGTTCATAGTACCGAGCTCTATGGCTGTTGAATTAATTATCAAATGCTTTGCATAATTTACTTTTTGATTTTCAGACTAGATTTTTTGGGGTGCACTATGAAACAACTGTGTGGCTCTCACTATCCCTTGAACAGAAAACAACTTTCAGAGAAAGTAAATAGGTATTGAAAGACACCTCAATAATTAGCTTTAAAACCTCTTCATTAAGTATTTATGCAAGTAGTGGAATGCTCCGGATTATCCGTCCATATGGAATTCCCAAGGTATACTGATGGGGGCAGCAGGGAATTATCAAAAAGGAAAAAAAAAAATCAATGAATGCTTTTCCAAGTGGGGGCAAAAACACCTTTTGTATCTCGAAGCGTATTGGAATCAGGCAGGATCCAGTGAGAACAAAGGGTGTGTAATCTAACCTTCACCCCGGGCTGAGAGGGGAGATCAATTTGGGCTTGAGAAGGGGGGTATAATCATCTCATTAAGCTTATTAACCAATCCTCCGCAGCTAGACTGCAAGGGGTGGATTGTGATGTAGGTCCCTGACAAACAAAATGTTGAAGTACCGGGTATCTGGAACTGACACAGCGGGTGAGCTGAGCGCATTTTGGGATAAACACATTCACAACTGCCGGTTGACTAAATGCACAATATGTATCCTGCCCCAATTTCTTCACAACATGATTTGTATCCTACCAAAGGAAAGAATTTAAACATGTTGTAACCAGTGTAAGGTTACTGTACACCAAACTCATCTAGCCCCATTAACAGAAACTTGCTAACATTTCAAATCCAACTGGATGCATTACATGTTTCTATTTAATTGATTTATAGTGTCTAAAGTAATTGATTCTATTGTACTGAAAAGTCAACAGTCAGTAAGTCAGTAATGGTAATTTGGTGATGTTTGTTTGCAAACGGTCTACTCTCATGCCAATAGTAGGCCACTGTAGTCATTTATATTTGCTAAACTTGCTCCAGCTGGGAAATTATTTTGTAATATTTTTATTTTGTAAATTTATTTTACATACTTTATTTTAATACACACAAACAGTTGCCTGGTAATTAGGCCTATTTGCTGGTCCAGTAAATTTTATCAATCATTACGCAAAATAAAATGACATACAAAATAAATTTTAAGAGATCATACAAATTGAAATATTTTGTTAATTAGGCACGCAATAACTCTCTACCAAGTTTTCTTGCCACATGACCGACTTACAAAAGTTTCCATCTTGCTCCTAAAACATACTGACATACAAAAACCCACATTTTGAACCGCTGCAAACAGCTCACCAAACTGACTACCGGTAATAGGAGTTTAGAGTTTAATTGCAGGGCTTGATAATATTGGTCATTTGTTTTTTATAACTTTTATTTTTAGCTCAACAGGTGAAATATAAAAAAATGGGACATAGGACATATTTCACCTAATATTTTGCAAAAAATCAGGTTGACCTTTAGTTTTATCAAATATCAAATATCATCAATAGACCAAATTTTGTGTTTCAGAAGTTTGTGCCTTCATACCATCATAAAGGTAGGCCAAGACTTATAGTTACTATGTGATGAAGCTATAAAATGTCAAATCAAACACTTACCGTTACACGATTTCCATTTGGAAGCCAGGCAAACACTTGAATCCCAGGAAGGAGGGCTGGATCACGCATCTGCACAGGACCAAATCTCACATTCTTCTCACAACTATGTCTCCTCCCTAACACAGGGGAGTTACTGTAAATCTCTACGTCTCCCGAGTCAAAACTCTCCACGGAACTCCAGATGTCCTCATCTCCTTCCTCCTCCGAATCGTCCTCAAAGAAGGTGAAATCGCTGGTCAGGTACCGAGGCTGGGAATTCGTGGGAGCGGTGGGTCGGTGGACATGGGGGTTGGAGGTGGATGTCTCTGGGATGGGCTTCAAGGCGGGAGTCCTTTTGCAAGCCCCGAGCAATGCTGCCGAATCCGAGAACGATCTCAGACGCCTCTCCGGTCGGTCCACTTCCCTTATTACATCGCTGCCGACAGCAGACTGCGGAGCCGGAGGATGCCCGCAGCTTCCTGTTGCCATGGTAACCGCCCTGAGGTAGGCCTGAAAGTCGGCGGAGCGGAGCAAGGAGTCATTCTCACTGGGATGTATGAAGCTGGCCGAGCGCTTCCTCATACCATGGAAAAGACTACCCTTAATCTTCACATTCCGAGTTGTCATGGTCGACAAAATCTGACACTGCAATCTTGCAGGGTTTACAACTACTTTTCGAATTTGACGGCATAAAGAATCGTAACAACAGTTACGACCAATGTGTTTACTGTTTACTGGTTAAATTCTGTCTACCAACAGAATATAAAAGATTAAAAAATACTATTTCAGTCCAAGAGTCCAAAGATGCAAGTCCAACAACTTCTTCCATTCGTAGGCCGTGTTAAGTTGCGAATCCACCCACCAGCACCACCCACCGGCGTGCGCGTGAGACAACCGGCGCGGTAAACTTTTAAATTCCACGGTAGGCCTACTTCATGACCTCATTTGAGCCAAGAAAAACCCTCCTCTGCAATAAATAAAGTCCCCAAAATAAACCTGATACTCTATTCAAACTCATGAATGACCGGGCTTAATTTTTCCAAGGGAAACTGTCGAGTTTTTTTCAGGAATACTAGGAGCAGTTTTACTCACGTATCTTGAGTTTGAAGTTGTTTTTCACCTCCTTTGGTTTTACGCTTCACTGGTTTCGGATCGATAAAGTCCACGCGCTTGTCACTATGCACGCACGTTTCACGAGTTTAATGAACTTGCATGATGGGAGCCAGGGAAAATATTGAGGGCGCCATTGCAAAAAAAAAAAAGAAATACACATTGGGCGTTTTCGAAACGCGGAGGCTCAGGCTCCGTTTCAGGCTCAGGCTCCATTTCGTGAATCCATTCCAAAACAACGGGCATCAAAATAGAGACTTTTGGCTGCGGTTCTGTAGTAGATTCTCTAGTTTGAAAAGGAAAACAGAGTTTCAGCTTCAATTATGAAAAACCACAACCTATATTTTCAGCATATGGATGTCAGAGCTGGAGCCTGAGCCTGAGCCTAAGCCTCCGTTTCGAAAACGCCCATAGTAGGGGAAATTCCCCTAATTTTTTTTTACGCATTGCCGTTATTCTATTTTGAAGGTTCAAACCTCGTTAAAAGTTAAAACCGCATGCGCCGAAAAAAAGAAAGAAAACTATTCCACCATACAGAGCATAATGCGCGTTATTGAATTAGCTTTCCAAAATCACCACTGGACCTTAACTAGATAACTTAATGTTATCATTTATTTTCATAAAGCTTAGTTAGAGTCAAAAGGCCTGGGCCAATTTCAATTTCAGCCAAAGAACAATCACAAGCGATACACAACCAATGGACATTTAGTTGTTAACCCTATTTTTATCAAGACAGAAATATCACATGCTTAGCACATTTTTTGTGTGTGCTAAGCAGGGCCGTGAAATTGGCCTCTAGTGGCTGAAAGTGGATTAAAAAAAAGTTAGATTCATGGGGGCTACCATGGTATTATTTATAAACAGTTGGCCAACCTAATGATAACATTTTCTTGCTATAAAATAAACAACGAACATTAATACACAAATTAAGGGGACGATACAGCACTCTAATTTTCTCATTCTTCAGCAAAAGTACAAAACACTTTTATTCCTCCTGTTAATGATTTTAAGATTCGGTACACATTCGTTGAAAACAAAATAAGCAGAATGAACCGAATATACACATATCAAAAAGCACTCAAAGTCTCGAACCTGCTGTTTATCGTTTCTAAACAGAATGGTCAGAAGTCCTATGGCTACAATCCATGGGCTCAATTAATTTTAGGCCAAGGGTGATAGCTGGCCTTTGGCTTTAGTCCCTGCCATAACACGGTATATCTATTCTGAGTTTGTCATGTCCCTCAAAATAACCACAGAATAGAAACATATACACGCATTGTCTCATAAGAATACAGTGTTTAAAATCTCCCCTTTTCTATGCATTTTGAACGGGATGTGGTTAGACAAGACCGCCATTGCCCGAAGATTGAAGCCGTGATATTATTCAACGGTGTAGACCCGATACTTGAAAAAAAGGCGCCAAGGCCTGAGCTAAAATTGCACCCCTAATTCCAACTTCTGATGCCAATGGAAAAATCAGACTATTATGATACTGGGAATCCTTTTTGATCTTTGTTCATTGGATTAGATTTCAAATAGCTTAAACAGTACAGCTACCTTTGCGGGGTTTTTTTTGGCGCCCGAGCACGTGCCCCCTTGCCCCCTCCCATAAAGCCACTATAAAAGGCACGTTCACACACATCAAAAAAGCGCGACTATTTGGGTCGCAATTTGAATCGCCACACAAATAGTCGCGCTTTTTTGGTGTGTATGAACGTGCCTAAAATGAGCTTCCACGCCGCGGCTCTGGGAGTGTCGACGAGATTGACGAGATCAGCTAAATCGACGACTAGTTACCTCTACTATCCTATCATCGCAACTAGCAAGTTTATACAAGACGTATTTGACAAGCTAGTGGAGAATAAGAAGATTGCTCAAAGATGCTTATAGCTTCATGGGCAAGTTTTTTGCCCAAAGCTGGCACCGTGAAATTGTGTTGGCCCTTTCATTTTTATACAGCTGCTATTACCTCCAAAGGGTTCGAAATCACATTAGACCAAGACTATACGCCATGCTACTGCCGTGCCGAACTTAAATCAAATGAGTGCAGCAATAGCACGGCACTAGCGTGGCAGTTGCGCTAAACGCCGAGCTTAATTAAAAGTGTATTGCCACTGCCGCGCCGTTCCGAATACCGATAGCGCGGAAGACCATGTCGAGCCAAAGAGCTTGCCGTGCCGAACTCAATGTGCCGAGCCAAATACACGCTAAACGCCGTGCTATTGCCGCGCCAAACTTGAAAATGTGAAATTATTTGAGTTCGGCGCGGCAGGTAGCACGGCGTATAGCCTATAGAGAAACGTCGGACCAGGCTCCAACTGGCGGCTTCGTTATGTGAATCCGATCCGGCCATTATGTGATTCGAAGACCAGCTCTTTAATTTGACACCTTGTCGCCACTCTAAATAAAACAGTAACGTGAAAACAAAACAGCATTTCGTATATAGGTCTAAAGTCTAGCAGTGTTCTATAAAACTTCATCTGGTGAAGTTCTGTGGTAGATCCCATCAGGGCATCGTTTCAGTTTTTCCTGCTGTCTCACCCTCAACTTGATGAGTCCAAGCATTATAGCCCCACCGAGAAACAGCGATCCTGAAAACAGGAATGTCGCCGTGTAGCTCCCTGTCACATCGAAGATTACACCTGAAATAAAGATAATGTCCTTTAAGATTTTTTTCTCAACTATAGGCAAAGAAATAGATTCTTCAATGAGCAGAGAAAGATAACAAGAATGGTATTACATTGGCGCTATACAAATATTGTGTGGGAGAGTTACACGTACAGTATAGCTAGGCCATGTACCAGGAAAAAGAGTTTGTTCATAGAGATTAGTGTTGCAGGGGTCTTGAGGTTGGATATAAAATGACCAACTGAGATAAGTGAATGAACACAGAACATTTGAAAGTCTTACCAGCTAAAATAGCACCCGTTCCGTTACATAGATGCAGCGTTGCCCAGACCAGACTGAAAGCAGATGGTATCTCTGACGGGCTGACCAGAGTTTTCATAAGGACTATGATCATAGGTGTTGAGATACCGACACATCCGCCCAAGACAGCTGCATACACGACCAGGAAGGCATAACTGTCTGAAACAGGGTTCAGGCATGCGGTCACCGACGCCACGAAGAGCATCAGGAGCTGAAGGTTCAATGGCGTGACGTATCCTCGGTCCACCAGCCAACCGTGAGTGGTCCTCGTGATCAAAGACCCGATGGCCAGCACCAGTACGAGGACAGCACTCTGGTCATCCGACCAGCCTGCCTCTTTGCACCGTGCTGGTAGGTGGGTGAAATTCACGAAGCTTGCCGTGGCATAGAAGCCAGCCGCTAGGACGTTCAACATTGCAGACGTATTGGTGAGGACCGCCACCATGCCGCCATTCACATCTGGCGATGTCTCTGATCTTGAGGCCTCCGGTGGTGAGTTCAACGAATCGCCATTTCCGTCGAGGCCATTTCCTCCTCCACTCTCAAACCCGTCGCTCATTTCCACCCTATCCGTGGCGATTTCCACCGTCTTGGACCTAAATGGCCGGCACAGGGCAGCAGCGGCAACCGCGTTCATTTGCACAGCGCCTATGATGAACATGGTGCCTCGCCATCCATATGTTTTAATTAAAACCCGGAATAGAAGCGGGAAAAGCATTTGTCCAAAGCTTACACCCAACATAAATATTCCACTGGCGAGTGCGTATCGTTTCTTGAAGTATTGAGGAAGGATGATGGATCCAGGAGACGCCGCCGTGACCACGCCTACACCTAAAGTACGGTGGGGAAAAAAAAAAAAAAAATCATCTATCACTAGTCTTCACTCACCCTCATGCCCGATACCCAGCAAGCCCCCCACCCCAACCCCATTTTCTTTCTTTCCTTTTTGAGCGATATGGTGGCGCAGTTTTCACCTGCCATGATTATGGCGAAGAAAGAAACTACCATGACGCCAGTTTCATCCCTAAAGTGGCGCTCAGTTTTTCAAATTTTCAAAAGCTGCTCGTTTGAAGTTCCCCACGCCAGTAAATATGGCGATTTGAGCTGACCTTGGACCCATGGTATAGACCATGCAGATGAAATACTATCCCTCTTTTGATGAGCCATGTGGGTAGGATACTTACCAACCATTGCATTGCAGATATAAAGGTACTTGATGTCAGTGCAGAACGAGCCCAACACAGTGGCTATGCCGCAGATGGCAGCTCCTGTCATGGCCACCCAACGTGCCCCAAATCGCGCAGTCAAGATACCAACAAGCAAACCTGCATCCAAGATCAAATTGATAAACTAATCAAACTTAGGGTACTGGGAGCGTGGATTCGGGAGGAATGTTAGAAGAGAAAATAATAGGGGAAATGGAACCCGCCCCCCAAAAAAAACACACTTTCTTTCTTAAAATGGACCACGTATCAATTGTATATGCTGATACTTACTCGTCGGACTACCGGCCAACTGGGTTAAACTGACCAGCCAACTGGATGTGGCGGCATCGGACTGGAAATACTCCTTCCACTCGATGTACAAGACTCCCAGGGCAGTGATGTAGCCGTTGGTCAGAAGGTTATTAACGTGCACGCCGGCCAGTACCACCCAAGCCCAGCCCCGGTCAACCGGCGGCTCTCGCCTCATCATGAACGGGAGCGGACAGCTTGAGTCCAGGCAATCGTTGCGTAAAATGATTTGGCTATACTTGGACGACGAAAATGATTCAAAGAAATTAGACCATAGTTGAAAGCATACTTTTATATAAACCAACATTATGAACCTTTTCCTTCAGTAATGCACTAATGCTTAAATCTGAAAGAACTGCGTTTATGGAGTCAATCCCATCTGCTTATAGATTGCAACCATCGAAATCAAACCCAAGGAACGTGCACCTTAGTTCCAGATGATATTCCACTGTATGTATTTTCACGTCGGTAAAGGGCAAGCCTAACTTGTATAATTTCATCTCCCTAACGAAAAACCATTAATAACAACGAGTGTAAATTATATCACTACAAAATGTTTTCACGAAACCAGGGTTGAGGCAAGGCTTGGGACTAAGTTTCCGCAATACCGCCATTATTTAGAGGCCCACAAAACGACACGAACGGATATTGGGCCACATGACGAAGCCGAAGAAAGGCTCCATAGCTTCGCAATGACGCCCTGTTTGTCAACCTTTTCATTTCATTAAGGACACAAAATGGCGGTACGGCAAAATAAATCCCAAGCCTATCCTCAAGTCTCATTCCGTAAAGATCCATCTCCATAGGATCATGGAGCATACCGTACCCCCATTATGCTTGGACATTGCTTTAAAACATGAATACAAATAGCCTACATGTTAGACGCAGCGCACGTGCTTCGAGCTTCAGTTCGACCATGGAGCTATTCTGTTAGGCGCCATGGTTCGACATTTTCGACATGGTTCGACTGAACATCATAACCCATGATTATGTCGAGATAAACCTCTTCAAATAGCGGTCACCTATGCGTACTGATCGACATAATTGTAGAATGTACGTACCTCACAAAGTCACAATTTCTCTATTGCTTGAGGAATGCATGTAGTCACGATGTGCGCAGATTGGTTACCGACTCTGTATGAAAATAATGACCAACCTTGGCAATAGACCTATTGTTCTCAGCCTCAATACTGAAATGATGTCATCCAAAAAGTGTCATGTGTTATCATTGGTGTGTAAAGACAAAATGTGTGGACAAGCGTGATGGGACCAGCGATTAAGCCCATTGTTTGTCTAAAGAATTATTAAAGATGATTGTGCAAATTATAGCTTAGTTTGCCCTCGACCCAACTATTGTGCATTTTAAATACAAATGATTCAGAGGTACCAGCTGGTTTTTGTCAAAGAAGTACAGATTCATGGGCAAAAATATCAAGGAAGATACAGTAACAGTCATCTGTGAAAATTTCAGTCCCATACGGTGCCCACTTTAAAAAAAACGGCCACCGTATTTCTTAAGTCTTTTCTCTTTTATTTTTGATCTTTTAAAAGTTCACAAAGATTTTCGGTCGTTGTTTGACTAATTTGTGGATAAATACACCATTTCAGGCGGAAACATTTTAACATTGAAACTCGGACCCTGAAACTGACGTACGGCTTTTAATATTTTTTTAAAATAACAAAACACGGAAACAGTTGGATACATTTTCAATCAACGAAAGGTGTCTCGTAAAAAGAAAAACTAGCCTAGAGCGGGATTCGAACCTGCCGAATCTTTGGAATACCATTATGGGTAGATATAGCTTACACTAACAGGTGGTAGAGCGCCATTACGGTATCCAGGTGTTTAATGACAGTGAAACAAATATAAAACAGAAAATCATTTATACTCCAATGCACTCTTGGACCTATGGCGGTAATTTGATCATTAAACAGCCGTAGGTTGCTCCATTTTCAAAGTGCATGACACATCTGTGAAAATTGATTTGCCACGTATTACTTATTATACTTATCTTAATTTTTACAGCCTTTATAAGCAGGGAAGATCAAATCCAAACCCTTGGTTTCAAGATGGGTATACATTCATTGAAAAAAACAAAACAACAACACCAGAATGAACCCATTAAGACAATCAAATCTGCCATTTATCGTCTCAGAACAAAACAGTCTGCGCAAATAGTCTGTGGGCTCACAAAGCAAAAGCTGGGGCCAGTTGGGGAAGGGGATAGAGGGGCCTCCGGTAGAAACTCTTTGCCACTAGTGGCTGACACAACCTGCCAATGCGGTGTCTCAGAGCAGACAATGCAGCATCTACTGCGATGCCCACTCTTGGAGGACGAGTGCTGCCTGGAAGATCTGGCAAGAGCAAATGAGAAGGCCATCAACTGCGCAAGAGCCTGGCCGAACATTTGAACGCAATCAGAAGAGATGATGGACACGAAAGGAAGGAATGCCACCGTAAAAGTATAGGATTTTGATGTTTGTCATGGCCCTCAACCAAAGGTACGCATTTTGGAATGTATTGTCTCATAGGGATACCAATATCAACACAACCTTCCAAGTGTTCGAAGCCTCGTTGTTCTAAGATTTTGTAGTTGGACGGGCCCGGGTTCAATAACTTGACCCTCAGTGCCCAAAGATGCTTCACTGTAATATTGGGGCAAGTATAAATTTTGTCCGAATCTGACACACTGCAAATGTGTCGGTCCTTTCATGCAGCTGCTGTTCCTTCGAAAAGTCTGAAACAAAACAGTCATCATGAAACTTCAGACCAGGCTCCATCTTCTTCTTCTAGAAGGTGATGTGGCTTGTGGATTTTCGCTGTCGTGGACCGGGACGCCCTGTTTCACTGTCCAGTCGTGCCCAGCGGAGTATCGAGGGAAAACGGCGCCTTTTCATATAGGCAAACGCTATAAAATTGCGCCCCTATTCCAACTTTTGATGCCAATGGAGAACAAAATCAGACAATTTGAAATTGGAATCTCTCTTTGTTTGTTCATTGGATTAGATTTGCCCGCCTTCCCCTAGCTAGATACGCCGTTGGTTGTGTGTGGAAGAATTCTAAACTTCATCTGCTGAAGTTTTGTGGTAGATCCCAGGGCATTCCTGCAGTCTCACCCTCAACTTGATGAGTCCAAGCATTATAGCCCCAGCGAGAAACAACGATCCTGAAAACAGGAATGTCGCTGTGTAGTTCCCTGTCACATCGTAGATTACACCTGAAATGAAAAAAATATAATGTAATAAAGATTGTCTATTTTCGTTATTTTGCGTGATTTCAGATTTTATAAAAATGTATCTAGAGTACAGAATAATTGTGATTCTCAATCTAGGCTATTCTACATCGGCACTATACACACTCTGTTCGTATTATAGAACTAAAGAACTTATGACAATCCCTGCACCAAGCAACATAGTTTCTTTATAGAGAGTCTGCCATGGGAGTCCTGCTGCTTGATACAAAATGGCCAATTGAGCGTCAGCGAATACAAGAAATTTGCTCAGACATCTCGTAGTCATTTTGTATTGACGTTCTAGTTGCTACTCTTATCTAAGAAGGGACTCTATAAAGAACCAGAATGGGTCATCAAGTCTTACCAGCTAAAATAGTACCCGTCCCGTTACATAGATGTAGCGTTGCCCAGATCAGACTGAAAGCCGATGATATCTCTGACGGGCTGACCAGAGTTTTCATAAGGACCATGATCATAGGCATCGAGATACCAATACATCCACCCAAGACAGCTGAATACACGACCAAGAAGGCGTAACTGTCTGAAACGGGGTTCAGGCATGCGGTCACCGACGCCACGAAGAGCATCAGGAGCTGAAGGTTCAACGGCGTGACGTATCCTCGGTCCACCAGCCAACCGTGAGTGGTCCTCGTGATCAAAGACCCGATGGCCAGCACCAGTAAGACTAAGAGGACAGCACTCTGGTCATCCGACCAGCCTGCCTCTTTGCACCGTGCTGGTAGGTGGGTGAAATTCACGAAGCTTGCTGTGACGAAGAAGCCACCTGCTAGAACGTTCAACATTGCAGACGTATTGGTGAGGACCGCCACTAAGCCGCCATTCACTCCTGGCGATGTCTCTGATCTTGAGTCCTCCGGTGGTGAGTTCAACGAATCGCCATTTCCGTCGAGGCCATTTCCTCCTCCACTCTCAAACCCGTCGCTCATTTCCACCCTATCCGTGGCGATTTCCACCGTCTTGGACCTAAATGGCATGTACAGGGCAGCAGCGGTAACCGCGTTCATTTGCACAGCGCCTATGATGAACATGGTACCTCGCCATCCATATGTTTTAATTAAAGCCCGGAATAGAAGCGGGAAAAGCATTTGTCCAAAGCTTACACCCAACATAAATATTCCACTGGCGAGTGCGTATCGTTTCTTGAAGTACTGAGGAAGGATGATGGATCCAGGAGACGCCGCCGTGACCACGCCTACACCTAAAGTACGGTGGGGAAAACAGAGGAGAAATCACCTATCACTTCAGTCACTCTCACCATGGAGGCCTTCCTCCATGCTCTCACGCTTATAGTCCCCAAATTCTGGTGCAGTGACGAGTCCACTGGGCCGGCACCAGTTGGTGCCAGTTCGCGCCAAAGATTATGTGATTGGCGCGTAGTGGCGCAACTTGGCGTGCGCCATTATATTGAAGTGGCTTCCAATAGGCGGATTGTTTGCGCCATTTGGTGCCACTTGGTGGACACTTCGCGCTGGTTGCTCGATGCAAGTGGTGCAACGAAAATTTCAAACATTTTGAAATTTTCTTGCCGCCAAATTCAATTTTTGGCGCCGTTACGGGCCACCACGAGCCAGTTGGGAGGCAGTTTGAGCCACTGCACGCCACTAGGCACCTTATTGGCGACACTAGGCGCCACAGCAAATTGCATTGGCGCGAACTGGCACCAACTGGCGCGAACTGGCACCAACTGGCGCCAGCCCAGTGGACTAGCTAGCATACGTGTGCCATGATTACGCTAAAGAAAGAAATTACTTCATAGACCTTGCCCCAAAAGGGCCCAAACGGGCTATGGACGGTAACTTGCAAATGAAAGACTGTCCCTCATTATGTTGATGAGCCGTATAGGTAGGATACTTACCAACCATCGCATTGCAGATATAAAGATACTTGATGTCAGTGCAGAACGATCCCAACACGGTGGCTATGCCGCAGATGGCAGCTCCTGTCATGGCCACCCAACGTGCCCCAAATCGCGCAGTCAAGATACCAACAAGCAAACCTGCATCCAAGATCAAATGAATAATCTGAACGAACTAATGAAGCTTGGGGGTTGGGAGCATGGTTTTGGAAGGAAAGTTGGAGGGGAAATGTAGCCGGGAAGAATGTTGGACTAAAACCACAACTTTTTTTCTCGAACTGAAAATAGATTTCGCATTATTAAATTCAGTATGTTCTGATACTTACTCGTCGGGCTAGCGGCAAACGGGATCAAACTGACCAGCCAACTGGACGTGGCGGCATCGGACTGAAAATACTCCTTCCACTCAATGTACAAGACTCCCAGGGCACAGATGTAGCCGTTGGTCAGAAGGTTATTAACGTGCACGCCGGCCAGTACCACCCAAGCCCAGCCCCGGTCAACCGGCGGTTCTCGCCTCATCATGAACGGGTGAGCGGACGGTTATAGCAAGCATAAAATGAGCAAGCCTTATACGTCAAGTCCAATATGTATAGCAAGGTCCTATGTATATGGTGGCTGTTGTTGATTCACCTTTCATAAACGTCAGAGGCCGCTGAGCTCCCTGCACACAAAGCCTGGCCAGATGACCTCTATTTGATCGCTGGCTGATAATATCGTCGCGGATACTATGCAATAGAGTATGAAATAAACAAAATATCGGGATCAGGGGTTAATAAAATCACAACCTTGCTAATGTACATTATGATTATGTACTCTCAAAACTATATATACTAAAGTTTAAGGTAGTATCATACTTTGGTTTTTGTCAAAGAAGTACAGATTCATGGGCAAAAATATCAAGGAAGATACAGTCACAGTCATCTGTGAAAGTTTCAGTCCCATGCGGTGCCCACTTTTTGAGAAAATCGTGAAAAACGGCCACAGTCTTTTCTCTTTTATTTTTGATCTCTTAAAAGATCAAAAAGATTTTCGGTCGTTGTTTTACTAATTTCTGGATAAGTAAAACATTTCAGGTGGAAAAAAATTAACGGTAGGTTTCTACCAGCACCATCTTCATACCCTGAAAGTTATACGTAAATATGTGAACATTTTTGGTGTCTTACCAAAGTATGATACTACCTTTAAATTGTAACATATCTATGGCCGAGCACAAGAAAAAAAACCACTAAGTTCAAACCCAAGTCATACATGAATCAGCATGACAGTCCTATTAACAATAACTGAAGCCAAATCGTGTAATTATTGACGTGTAAGGGCCTATCTGTAATACATGATAAATGAAGGTCAAAGAACAGCACTTACACTTTGTCTAATCCAACACGTACATAAAATAACGCACCTCTGAAAATTTGAGCTCAATCGGACATCTGAGTCAGAGAAAATAATATATAGCGAAAAACCTACAAATTTTTTCTCATAAAACATAAATGGTTTTGATCTTTTCTCGGTCTTTGTTTTATACACTACGTACTTCAGGCGGAAATATTTTAACGGTATGTTTCTATAACCAGCAACATATTCATACCCTGAAATGTATACGTAAATCTGTGAACATTTCTGTTAGGATATGCATGGAGGAAGGACTGTTACCAATGGGGTTGATTTCATCAAACTCATCGTAACTTACTATCAATCGTATGACTTAAGATGCATGGCAAACCCTGCGTAGAAGTCGAAGGATACGATGGGTTATCCTTCGTATCTCGAGTTGCGATCGATCGTAGGGCTTCGTGAAATCGACAAGTTGAATTTCAGAAAGTTAGAAATTCTAATCAGCAATCTGACAATAGTGAATAACGTTTGAACTACACTAACCATGGAGCTATAAATGCTCCATGCACTAACTAACTAATAACTCACTTATCAATATCAAAATACGCTTACCTCAGCATAAATGAGTTGTGCATAATCATATTCCGAGGTGTCACCATAATCACAATAACATGAGATTTTACACAGTCTAAACACAGTCCTCACAGTCATTGCGTGGTCACTCACTCATCTATGGTGTTCCATTTGTGCCGTTAACGCGTCGCATTTTTTTTGCCGTCGCATTTTTTTTTTGCGGCGCATTTTTTTTTTTGCGGCGCATTTTTTTTTTTGCGGCGCATTTTTTTTTTCCGTCGCATTTTTTTTTTTGCGTCGCATTTTTTTTTTTGCGGCGCATTTTTTTTGTCCGTCGCATTTTTTTTTTTGCGGCGCATTTTTTTTTTTGCGGCGCATTTTTTTTTTCCGTCGCATTTTTTTTTTTGCGGCGCATTTTTTTTTTTGCGGCGCATTTTTTTTCCGTCGCATTTTTTTTTTCCGTCGCATTTTTTTTTTCCGTCGCATTTTTTTGGGCGGCGCATTTTTTTTGGGGCGGCACATTTTTTTTGTATATAATATGCAATATGGAAAATTGCATTGTCGTTATTGATCCCATAGTGTTGTAATATGAAAATTACATCACTCTTGACGTAACTTGTACCAAAATAAGTCAAATCTGGCCTAAAAGGAGTGGATCCCTCCCTTCTCTCTTGATATTTTGTGTATTAGGCCTAATTCTCATTTTGTAGGCCTATTGTATCCAATGAAAGCCGTGGTGTGTTTTTACACCACTGCTTTGTATTAATTTTTATAGAGAAAATTACAAGTTCTTTACTTTTATATCACTTTCTTTCTGGGGTAGTATACACTTGTTTTGAGGCATCTGTAGGTACAGGACATTTCATACGAAACACATTTGGGCGGGGGGGGGGGTTGCCACGCCCACTTTGACATTTTGTGTACCCTACATTGTATGTACAGTATGTATCTTCAAATAATACCTAAAACACCTGTAAGATCAAATTTAATCCTTGTTTTCTGACAAGAGTGAGGTATTTTTCATATTACAACACTTTGGGATCAATAACGACAATGCAATTGTCCATATTATTGTATACTTCCATGTGCATAGGGCCTATGCTTAAGCATTGTGATTTGCGAAAATGGGCAAAATACCCCAATTTTGAAATGCTGTCTCACCATGAAGGAGAAGAGTCTCCAAGACCAAATTTGGTCCAGGGGTAGATCAGACATGTATAAATAAATAGAGCAAGTTTCAAGTTGGTGGGTAAGTGTTGCCTAGGTCAAAGGTCACCGGGAATTTCTGCGTTTTTTCGATATTTTCTGTCTGGAACCAACTTTGGAGCATTGGCAATTTTTGTTTGAATGTGTAAGGGCAATATGCTTGCTTGGGGGTAACCATATGTACCTCTATAATACACATATGCAATATGAAGCTTTTTTGATCATCAATCTGAGTATTAGGGTGGCCTGAAAATGGAAATTAATTATTTCCGCAGAATAAATTTGCCTTTTGAGCTGCCTGTAGAGAGAAAGGTAGATGAGATACAATTGTTTTAAGGCCAGATTTGAGTTCCTTGGGTGCAAGTTACCCTGGGTACCAGTTTTCAGCTTTGTATCTTATTTTAGAGGTGCTCTAAATGACATTTCAAAACGCAATTTCTTCAATGACGCAAATTGCGCGCTTTTAAAGGGCGATACCACGCTCACTTTGAATTTGACAGGCCCTAATTCCGAAACGAAATTGAAATTTTTAATTTTGCATATGTTCATTAAAATAATATATATATAGATGATTGTTAGAAATTAATTCCAGCCAAATCGGAGAGGTGACCCGTAACAATGTTCAGGATATTGGTTGATTTGACACGGAATGACCCATTATTGAGTGTGGAAATCAGTTAATTAACATTCCAACTGAGAAGAACAGGGCCGGGTGTTCCTCTGCCTTGTTTTTAGCAATGCCTTGTCAGAAAATATCAATCAACCAGATTTAAATAATTATGTTAATGTAACGCGTTTTGTAAATAATGTTTTAAGTCCCCCATAGAAAGATACAAACAAAGGGCTCAGCATATTATCACCGGGGGGGGGAAATGCGCCGCCCAAAAAAATGCGCCGCCAAAAAAAAATGCGCCGCCAAAAAGAAAAGGCGACGGAAAAAAAAAAATGCGCCGCAAAAAAAAAATGCGCCGCCAAAAAAAAAATGCGCCGAAAAAAAAAATGCGCCGCAAAAAAAAAAATGCGCCGCAAAAAAAAAAATGCGCCGCAAAAAAAAAATGCGCCGCAAAAAAAAAAATGCGCCGCAAAAAAAAAAATGCGCCGCAAAAAAAAAATGCGCCGCAAAAAAAAAAATGCGACGGAAAAAAAAAAATGCGCCGCCAAAAAAAAAATGCGACGGAAAAAAAAAATGCGCCGCAAAAAAAAAATGCGACGGCAAAAAAAAACCGCTACGCGTTAACGGCACAAATGGAACACCATACTCATCAGTGAAAGTGTTCTCAGGCGACCTGAGAGAACGGGTCGTCGACCAAAGGGGCAACTTAACTGACCTTACGTGAACACGAGAGGGCGCTACACAGGGACATAATTGGAAGTCACTCCCCTGCTAAAATACTTGATGTCCCAAAACATTAAAACAACTTAAAAAGTTAAAATACACTAATCACTAAAATCACTAGTTAATCACTAATGACAATGACTAATTATGACACTCTACAAGACAAGGGATTTGACTTACACTAGTTTTGATGTGTTGTTTGACAGTTTTGAGTTTAGTTTTATTGCAGCGCACGTTTCTAGTTGTTAGATAATGATCTTTTAGACATTGCACGTCATATGGTTGTATCAAAACCTTCAAGATCATGGTTTTGAAATGAGGTCAATAGCGTGTAAATAAACCAACACTGTATACATGTAGTTGTGTGGACCAGCATAGGACCTGCGATTTAACACACCCGGCCCCTGTTATCTATTAAAGGTAATATCATACTTTGGTTTCTATCAAAGAAATGCAGATTCATGGGCAAAAATATCAAGACAGATACAGTAACAGTCATCTGTGACAATTTCAGTCCCATACGATGGCCACTTTTTGAGAAAACAGTGAAAAACAGCCACAGTATTTCTTAAGTCTTTTCTCTTTTATTTTTAGTCATTGAAAAGTGAACAAAGAAAAATTGACTGGAGCGGGATTCGAACCGGCGACCTCCTAAACACCGCACAGGCGCTCCACCAACCGAGCCATCCAGCCCCATGTTGGTGGTGACCCCAATAGTCAACCATCTTTGTTCGTTTGGCAGTCAGAAGCCATGAAACCACGCACACACCGCCACACCCCAGGGATCGTTTCAATGATACACGCAACAATGCTGCAACCTGGGAACGGCACATGGGGGATCACTCAAAGAGGATACGGCTTTTTAATTAATATATTCGTGAAATAACCACAAGGGAAACTGACTGAGTTATTTTAAGTCATTGAAAAGTGAACAAAGAAAAATTGACTGGAGCGGGATTCGAACCGGCGACCTCCTAAACACCGCACAGGCGCTCCACCAACCGAGCCATCCAGCCCCATGTTGGTGGTGACCCCAATAGTCAACCATCTTTGTTCGTTTGGCAGTCAGAAGCCATGAAACCACGCACACACCGCCACACCCCAGGGATCGTTTCAATGATACACGCAACAATGCTGCAACCTGGGAACGGCACATGGGGGATCACTCAAAGAGGATACGGCTTTTTAATTAATATATTCGTGAAATAACCACAAGGGAAACTGACTGAGTTATTTTAAGTCATTGAAAAGTGAACAAAGAAAAATTGACTTTTATTTTTGACCTTTTTTAAAAGATCAAAAAGATTTTTGATTGTTGTTTTACTAATTTCTTGATAAATACACCATTTCAGGCGGAAAAAGTTTAACGGTATGTTTCTATACCACCACCATCTTCATACCCCGTAAGTTATCCGTAAATCTGTGAACATTTCTGTTTTGGTTTCTTACCAAAGTATATGATACTACCTTTAAACCCTTCAACCCACAATATTGCTTGTTTTGTTTTTACTGGCCTCATTTAGGTCACTGGTCAAAAATAGAGGTCATCTAGCCAAGACTTTTTTGACCTCCCCCTCCCCCTCTGTACGCAAGGCGTACGCATTGGTCCCAACCCCCCTCCCCCCCTGTACGCAAACCCATTCCACATTAGGTTTTTCACTTCTCGTGGTCCCTTCCTTTAATAGCATCATTAAAATGTCACAGTAATCCGGGCCGGTACCGTTGTTGGGACGTCACTTTCAAATTCTGTCATGAATTACTAAAGTTTAACAGGTTTTTATACATTTACAGATGGATTTTACTATTTTTTATCATGTTGAATAAGAAAAAAAAAGGAAAAATCAAAACAATCCCGGTGCTTTTTTCACGTTATTTACCTCTCTTTTCGCGAGATAATGCTATGCAAGTTTTTCGTTTGCGTACGGTACGCATTGGCCTGAACCCCCCTCCCCCCTGTACGCATGACGTACGCATCGGTAACAACCCCCCTCCCCCCCCCCCCCCCTTCGTGCGTACGTACTTTATGGACGGCCCCCAAACCATATTGAACAGGATTATCATTATTTGTTTGGTCTAAATGTTTAAACACAAAAAGACTTTATGAAAATATGAAAATAGAAAGGATACAAAGCAAGGAGAAATGACAAAGCTTTCTAGAATGATTTGATTCATAATCGCCCTTTTTTATTTAATACAATGTCCAAATAAATGTTCGTGTTTACTTTATACTATGGTATGAGCATACGTGGTATACTTTTCTTGATACGCCACAAAGGTATCACACCACCTCCAAAAAACTTTTCACAACATTATAAAGCACGATTGTTATGGATAAAGCGGATTTTATTTATTCCAATTGAGTGAATGATATTGTGCAAGTTGTCGTCGGTAAATAATGAATAATTTCAAAAGACTGAAGTGTCCAGAATTGTTTGTTTAAAAAATCCATGCGAATAAGATACTTCCATAAATCCCCATACATCTTGACAAACAAAAAATCATTGTCAAATGAGGGCGCTATTCATGGTAATTTAATAATCGATAATGGCAACGATTTTATTAATGGCTGTTTCATTCATCTTTACAAAATGGCCCTGTCTTGTAATGAAGACAGGTATTTATTATGGGCGTTTACAAAACGGAGGCTCAGGCTCCGTCTCTATTTCGTGAGTCCATTCTGAAATAACAGATATCAAAATAGAGGATTTTGGCTGCGTTTCTAAAGTAGATTCTCAAGTTTGAAAAGGAAAATAGAGCTTCAGCTTCAATGACAAACCACAACCTATATTTTCAGAATATGGATGTCAGAGCTGGAGCCTGAGCCTGAGCCTAAGCCTCCATTCCGTAAACATACTTAGTCTCCATACAAATAATGACAATGACAGTGAAATAAATATAAAACATAAAAGCATTAAACCAATGTACTTTTTCATTAATGTTTTGGATGCATGTTGCAAATTCATTTAATACAAACCAGATAGAATTAACTGGGCAATAGGGCTCCGCGCTTGAGCTATTTATAGAATACGCCCTTTGTTATCGACAGTTTACGTGTAAGTTAATGGGGCCATGTGCGACTTGTTTGTCCGAAGTTCTGAATGTGACGTCACAAGCAATTAATTAGCAATACAAACTAGATGACAGTCTTCTTGAAGTTTATTTTTTACTGAAACTCTCAAAAGCTTTTGCGCAATCTTCCGAATCTGTGGGTAAAATTAGGTAAAATCCATAGTTTCTGTAGAAAAGCTGTTTTACCAATAGAGTTATGGGACTCAATTCCTATTACAAAGGTTTTTTAAAAAGGGGGGCACCATTACCGATCTAACACCCTCAATGTCTCCTCAAGCTCCGCCCTCGGAAATTGCACCTGCTGCTCGTACCACTTGGCAACTGTCAGCAGCTGTTTCTCCTGGAAGCTTCGACCAATCAGCTGCAAGCCCAGGGGCATGCTCTGTGAGGAAAGCGTAGCCGGGACGGAAACAGCTGGAATACCTACAAAAGGGAAAACAAATCAATTCCGTCAGCTGTTTGGCCATAAACTGGCAACATTCTCAATAAAAGTCACTGACTTTGAGACTCAGTCAGGGATCAGATTGATCAACGATTAAAAATGTCTGAAAACAGCTGACAGGTAGCATAAAAATCTGAAATCTGAAAATCTCTGATACTTTTGTACACAGCCTGTGAGGAAAAACAAATCTGAAATCCAAAACAGAAAAATCTGAAATCAGATTTGAATCTGAGAAATTTCATCACTGGACTCTCTAACCTGGCTGTGTAATTTACCCACGATGACTCATATTATGTCTGCCAATTTGCTTGAACTGACTTCAATGAAAATTTTCAACTGAAGTGAGTCGAGTCATTTGAACTAAGACGCTTTAAATCGGGTTGAGAAGTGGTGGGAATAGAGTACAGCAATTCACTCAATGTAACTTAAATTGAGTCAAGTCATTTTCTTGCAGTGACTTGAATTGAGTTTCATCAATAGCTCTCCGCACTTGCGCTAAAAATAGCAGGTTCAGACGAACAGTGCAACCATGCAAACGTGTGGTGGGTGTGCTTGTATGGTGTACACTAAGTTGTGTGAGTCAATGTTTGTCTGACATCCGGAGATTTTGTACATGAAGGCTGGCCAAATTACTCGTGTGACATCATTAGTGCGGAGCGCTATTGATCACAGTGATTTGTATCCAGCTGAGTCATTTCCTCAAGTTGAGTCGTTTGCCCGCAGCGACTCAAAAGAAGGCTGGGAATGACTCGTATTGAGAGAGCAAACTACCTGCTAAGTTTACTGGCATGAACATGGCATCATCCTCTTCCTGTCGCTGTCGATTGTCCAGCGTGGTAAACTCTTTGTACGTCTTGGCATCGCTGACGGAAGCTGGGGTAAGAAGGATGTCAATGCCGCTCTCAAACAACTTCCTGTAATCTTCAACAATCAGCCGACGAACCTTCTGCGCCTGAAGGAAATACTTTTCATAGTTGCTGGTGAGAGAATTATGAAGAAAACGGAAAGTGTGAAGGTGAAGGGAATGCAAAAGTCCAACCTGGGGCATAAAGCCTAATCATGACATAGCCAATGACTCCAGCCTCCAGTTGATGCCCAAACACTGAAGATTTAGTCTCACACCTGGCTTGGACCAGTCTTGCACCTACTGCCCCCAGCCTTAACCTCAGCCCAATCTACACCTGTACGTGTCCCTTTCTCAAACTGTTTGCCCCTGCCTGCCCCTACCACAGTCACAACCCAGTCTTGCACCTACCTCAACCCAACATTCTCCTTCCTTGGCTCCTGCTTAGATCCCCACCTCGGCCCACTTTACCCATGTACCCGCCACTGTTTCACCCTGCCTGCCCTTGCCACTGTCTCTTGCACCTACCTCAACCCAGCCTTCTCCTTCCTTGGCTCCAGCTTAGATCCCTATTTCAGCCCATTCTACCCATGAACTTGCTACCTCAACCCAACTACCTCAGGCTTGGTTCCAGCTTTGATCCCTACATCTACCTGTCTGCCCCTGCTTTGCCTTGCCCTTCCCTCCCAGGCCAAACCCTCCCTCTCTCTGCTTCACCCCTGCTTTATCAACTTAAGGCCTTTTCACACTGGACAAATTTCGGGGTTGACACGGGGTTGAGGCGGGGTTGAAATCGGCGGCGATTCACACTGGAAATTTTTCAACCCCATGCCAATCCAGCATCAACCCCGAGATTGACTTTAACCCAGCTGCGAACCGGGGTTGAAACTTTCGCCCTGGGTTGAGAAAGGCACTTGTGAATTGAATCGGGTTGAAGTGTGAAACAACGCTGGGTTGAACATGGGGTTGAACAATCAAATTTCAACCCAGGGCGAGAATGGAGTTCGCCCTGGGTTGAAAAGCTTGCAGTGTGTAAAGGCCTATAGTCTTCCAACTATCTTATGACAAATGGGACTCTCGTTGTACAAAAATATAAACAGACAAAACTAATAATCCTTCAAAAGCCAACAGACAACTCACTCCTTTAGAAGGAAGTAGTTCCCCGCTAATATCCTTCCTCTGACGGAGTCGTTGAAACCTTCGTGCCTCGTTGCTGCAAATAGGACTTCAGTTGTCTCTCCATCTGCATGCCGGTGACCTACAAAATACATTTGTACTCCATAATATAACCTTTTTTTTTCTTGAAGGGTTTTATTCAACATTTTCGAAATAATTTGTGTCATCATATTTGATATAATTTCCTTCCAAATGGAAACAAAATGATCTCTATGAAGGCAGATCTTATAATAATAATAATAATAATTAGGAATTTATTTCGCGCACACATCTGTCCAAAGACACTCGTGACGCACATATTGTTATGTATATCAGGTATTTAAACCAGGTAATATCATACTTTGGTTTTTGTCAAAGAAAGCAGATTTATGGGCAAAAATATCAAGGAAGATACAGTAAAGCAGTCATCTGTGAAATTTTCAGTCCCATACAGTGCCCACATTTTGAGAAAACAGTGAAAAACGCCCGCAAATCTAAAAATCTTTTCCCCATTATTTTTTATCTGTAACAGATCAAAATTGTTTTTGGTCATTGGTTTTACTCTTTTTTGGATGAAAACCGCAGTCCAAGCAGAAATATTTTAACGGTACGTTTCTACCACCACCATCTTTATACCCTGTAAGTTATAGGTAAATCTGTGAAGATTTCTGTTTTGGTCTCTTACCAAAGTCTGATACAGAAATATTTTAACGGTATGTTTCTTCCATCACCATCTTTATATCCTGTAAGTTATGGGTAAATCTGTGAAGATTTCTGTTTTGGACTCTTACCAAAGTATGATACTACCTTTAAAGCGAAGGAAAGTTGTAGAATTTTGTCTTGGAATGAGAGGAAAGAATGCCGATTCGGTTTCTCTCATTTGTTATGTACAAGATGAACGATGTTTTAAATTTCCCCTTTTTCTTATTTCATTTTCCATTCACACCACAGATTGCATCCCGTTTTCACCACCGACTGTTTCGGTATGCTACCAAAGTATGATACTAATTTTTAATAGCCTTACCATATTGGATGCCATCATATCTGGCCATGTTGGAGGCAATTTCGACCGGTCCAAGCACAGAGTAACACATCTGGGCATACTGCATGTTGGGCAGGGAAACTTTGGACACTTTGGCCCCGGCGCTCTCAAAGAGATCTGCCGCCTCCGACCACACGCGGAGGATGCCTGAATCTAAGCTAGGGCTGTGGAACTCCTGGCAGGAAAATACAGACAGAAGCAGATTACATATCGTTGAAGAGTGCGTAAATTTCTGCGCTATGCGGGAAGAAAATTTACTCAAGCAAAAGCCTATTTCAGCATAATTTTCAACCAGAGTTGTATCAAGTGGAGTTGCTAAATGTCAGTGGCTCGAGTCAAATTTTTTTTCTGGAAATATTCAAAATGGGAATTTACAACATAATATAGGACATTTATATTGCACAGCTACTATATGAATATACTCTACTGCGCATTACAACTTTATTATCATCCCTGGTCATCGGGCCATAATTAACATTCCTGAAACCATCTCAACTCCCTGGGGAGTATACAGCCTCCGCTACCGTATTCAGTGCACAGAGGCTAATCAAACCCCACTAAATCAAACCACACTTTATAAACAGAGCAAAGATTAATTGAAGGTAAATCAGCTGCTCCATTTTAACCGTGGTCTTGTCTCCTTAAAGGGTCCGTGCAAAAGGAATATTATGGCTTGAATATGTGCAAAAAAGCAGCTGTTTTATGGGGCCTGTGATTTTACCCACTTCCACAACTGTTTCAGGGCTTACAGCAAGTTTTTGGCTTGTATGCTAATTAGAATTTACATATTCATGAGCAAAACTGTGATGTCATCTAGGTAAACTGAGAGCAGTAACCGAATTGAATTCTGCACAAAAAGTTGGGTTTTGTTTTATAGGTTTGCTGACATACCTTTCCCTCCTCAATAGGTTTTGTTTTGCCGAATATGTTCCTTTCACTCAATTGGTGGTGTAATTTGTTTTGCCAAAACATTTCTGTGGGTCAAGTTTGCCTTTTCAAGTTTTATGTTTTTTCATTAAATTTTTGAGTATGCATGAAAATCTCCCATTTTGCAAGGCCATTCAAAGGAAAACCAAATGCTGGTTTGAAACCAAAATAAGACTCGCCATTCATTATTTGTCAGTATATTCTCTGTATGAAGGTAATAAAATAACCTGACTGAAAAAAGCACTGCAGGAAACCTTTAAGCTTACCTGTGGAATTCCTACATGTAATCCTTCAACCGAGATCTCGTCGGGAAGCTCAAATGCTTCAAAAGGTTCAGAGACGGTAGTCGAATCTTGTGGATCATGACCAGCAATTGCACCTTAGAACAAAGGAAATAAGAAAGATTTGAGGCTTTGCATGGTGACAATTGGTATGTGGATCGGTTTGCGGAAACACCATGTAAGAATCGTTCGTACTTTCGCACTTCTATTTCTATTTCATTCTATTTCAAATATTAGGTCTCAACGTTTCGACTAGCCGTGTCCAGCCTACTACTGACACACCTGACCGAACAGGCAATCCTCACTCACACAATAAGCCCCAGCGAGCAGCCACTGGATCCACACACACTCCAGTGAGCACCAATCAGAAAAGCCCTTCCACACATCGGATCCTCTCACACCCCAGTGAGCACCAATCACAAAACTCCTCCAGGGAACAGCAATCATATAAAGGACCTTACATCCCATATTTCAATCATCTCCTGATGAGGACTAGAGCAGGTTAGTCGAAACCTTACGAGAAGTGCGAACGAAATAGAAGTGCGAAAGTACGAACGATTCTTACATGGTGTTTCTGCAAACTGATCCACATAACAAAGGAAATATGAAAGAAAAATACAACTGACCTACTTAAAACTCCTCTGAAGTCAAAAAAGAAAAAACAAAATTATTGGTTGATAATTTGTGAGTGAAATTCTAAAATGTAAATCTTCATGATTCGGGTTATACGATAAAGACATTGACCATACTAAAGGCATTTACTTAACAGAGCAAAAAACTATGTAAACATTATATTAAACAGATTTTGAAACTATATGTATATCCCAAGTAAAAGACAAATACCCACTACATGTAATTAACAAAACTAAATAGGAACAAAGATAATTGACTATTGGGGATACCATCAACGTAGGGCTGGATGGCTCAGTTGGTAGAGCGCCTGTACGGTATTCAGGAGGTCGCCGGTTCAATCTCGCTCCAGTCAATTTTTCTTTGTTCACTTTTCCTGTTTTTCCATGACTTTAAATTCAGTCAGTTTCCCTTGTGGTTATTTGATGAATATGTAAAATTAAAAAGATGCATCCTCTTTGAGTGATCCCCCATGTACCGTTCCCAGGTTGCAGCATTGCTGCGTGTATCATTGAAACGATCCTTGGGATATGGCGGTGTGTTAATTGTTTCATGACTTCTGACTGCCAAACAAACAAAGCTAATTGACTATTGGGGTCACCACCAACGTAGGCTGGATAGCTCAGTTGGTAGAGCGCCTGTACGGTATTCAGAAGGTCGCCGGTTCGAATCCCGCTCCAGTCAATTTTTCTTTGTTTGCTTTTCAAAAAGTAATTAGGCACGGTCTCAAAAGCATTAATTTCTCAGCTGTCAAGCAAATGGAGCAATATCAAAGAACACCCGAGTGTGCTTGTTCATACCTAGCACAGCGGCCACATCGTCCACACAACTGGCGTGTATTCCGGGTACATCAAGGGAGTTTGTCAGCGGGATGAGACCGTGTCTGGAGCATAGACCGTAGGTTGGTTTCAGACCGACTACACCGCAGTGAGAAGCAGGCAGCCTGACCGAGCCACCAGTGTCTGACCCTAGAGCACTGGCAGAAGGAAAACAAACAGAAGTCATCAAACTGCAATGGGAGACATTGGAGAACCGGTCTTCAAGTCAACAGCGCACGCGCACGCAAAACAACGCGCGAATGCTCACAATTGTGCAAGCATGATTTGCGCGTGCGCTGTTGACTCAAGAACGGTTCTCCAAAGTCTCAAATTCAAGTACAATGTAAGCAGACTTGTTTCTAAAGATACATCATGTATTGTAATTCTCAAGATTCTGACAAGTTTCATAAAAGTCATTGAAAAGAGAACAAAGAAAAATTGACTGGAGTGGGATTCGAACCGGTGACCTCCTGAATACTGTACAGGCACTCTACAAACTAAGCTATCCAGCCCTAAGTTGTTGGTACGGTGTCCCAAATAGTCAATTATCTTTGTTCATTTGCAATGCTGCAACCTGAGAAAAGTACATGGGGATCACTCAAAAAGGATACAGCTTGTTTCTTTTGTTCTCTTTTGAATGACTTTAAATTCAGTCAGTTTCCCTTATGGTTATTTGATGATTAGGTTTAATAAAAAATTGGAGAATCAGACATTTGGAAGAGAGATCATTGGTAGCCCTTTCTAGAAATAATGGGAGACTTTGGAGAACCAGTCTTCAAGTCAACAGCACATGCGCACGCAGGCGCAAAAACAACGCGCGCATGCTCACAATTGTGCAAGCATGGTTTGCGCGTGCGCTGTTGACTCAAGACCTGTTCTCCAAAGTATTCCATTCCTTTTCAAATGAGAGGCCGACAATAAAATTCACATTTTCGACTCACGCAAAACACATCTGACTTGTTACAGCTACGGCACTACCTCCTGAGCTACCACCGGCTATGAACCAATCAGATTCCTCGTTGCTGGATGACCCCTGATTGACCTCTGATCCCTCTGGTGCATCGTGGGAAGGTCCAGGTTCCAGCAGGGGATGTCGCCAGATATTTTGGACGGGGCCGTGGACGCTATCCACAGATCCTGACCTGATGAGGGAAGAACACACACAAGATTGCTTGTCAAGAGCAAACAACTTAATTTTGAAAAAGGATGTTTCCAGAAGGACGGCCAAACCTCAAAGTGATGATGTATTGTGGATGATACGTCAACTTCATGATGGGACCGACGAGATGATCATGCCCTCATTTTCAATTTAAAGGTAGTATCATACTTTAGAGGGTATAAAGATGGTGATGGTAGAAGCATACCGTTAAAGGTTTACTGTAATCAAACACATATTCAGTTAAATACAACTGTATTGTTATAAAACTCAACCTGGCTATCATTGTTTGTGCTAAACAACATTGTGTATAGAAAAAGGCGGTATTTTAGACCCATAATTTAGCACCCCACCTTTCGCGACGAAAAACCTTGCTTACGTCACATGCAGAACGCCACGCAGTATACTGTGGTGTGAGCCTATACTAGTTCTGTATGTGACGTCACACTCTATTGTTGCGTGGATCGGTTCCCAGGAGGGCTTTTTTAGGGGGCGGGGCATACATGTACTGATTTTGTAACTTTTTAGTCAAAATTAAGCACTTACATAAACATATAAATGTATAAAGTTATTAATTATGCATTAAGCAATAATTTTAAAGCTCTATCACCCCTATACTAATTTTGATTACAGTAAACCGTTAACATTTTTCTACCTAGTATAATGCTGTAGGCCTATTTATCCAGAAAAGAGTAAAACCAGTCACCAAAATTATTTTTTGATCTTTTAAAAATCAAAAATAAATGGGAAAAGACTGCAGAATTACTGTTCATACTTGCCCATGAATCTGTATTATTTCTTTGACAAAAACCAAAGTATGATATTACCTTTAACCAAACTCTTCGCAACTTTAATACTATTAATCGTCCAAGGAGGACAATTGATGCATTGAAGCCCGACATGGGATAGGCCTCCTATGATGGGTTATCCTTTTTAACTTGAATTACGATCGATCGCAGGGCTTTGTGAAATTGACCCCCGGTGCCGCTGGCGATACACCGATCCAGTAGGCCACGCCCACCATAGCAACAACGCACACGCACATCAAATGTCACGATCGCCCACACGCGACGAATCGCATACACTCAACCACATAAAACACTTCTCTCCATTGGACTTTGGTTTTGCAAAAGGCCAAAAATGTACATTTCCTCTCAGCCAGGGCATCGAGAGTCGGCAATATAATGAAAATATAAACACCGCTGACCATGGAGAAGAATAAAAACTCAGGTTTGTAAAAGAATCGCCTTGTACATACTAAAACAAAAGTAAAATCAACGAAAAGTGTGCAGTAAAGAATACAAAATTCATGCCGTTATGTCGGACAAAATGGCGGCAATTTGTCTGACCTTAAATAACGTGTTGTGATTGGCCAAATTGTTAAGGGGCGTGGCCTACTGGATCAGTGTATTGCTTGGTGCCCCGGGCGCGGGTCGCAAAGCCTACATTTTGATTATTATTATTCCAAAAAAAATAAAAAAATCCTCACTATGGCCTGAACCTTATTTCCTCCGAAAGTACAACGCAAACTTAACAACATTTGCTTCTTGGATCTTATTTTTCAATCAACAAAGAACTTTGCATTTACCCCATAGCAAATTCATCCAGATTGGTCATGCCCATGAGAATAGCGCCTTCATCAAACAATCGCTGTACAACAGTCGCTGTGTATGGCGGTGTGTATCCTATTATAAAACAAAGAAATAAATGGCGATATAATATTAAAAAAAACATAAAATAGACCAAGAGTCTTCACACAAAACAAAACCACAAAAAGGTTGTGCACAGCATTGCTGCACATATCGGTGAAATGATCCCAGGCATGTGGCGGTGTGTCATGGTTTCATGGCTTCTGACTGCCAAACGAACAAAGATAATTGACCATTGGGGTCACCACCAACGTAGGGCTGGATGGCTCAGTTGGTAGAGCGCCTGTACGGTATTCACGGAGGCCATGTTCTTTGTGCCCCTTCATATATTTCCATAGACATTATGATTTTCCAATGGAAATGCCCCTTGCAATGAAAAAGTGGCCTTGCCCCTTTCAGAACCCGGGCTTGATCTCTCAAAAAATAATCAAAGATAGTTGACTTTTTGGAACACCACCAGCTGGATAGCTCAGTTGATAAAGCGCCTGTACAGTATTCAGGAGGTCGCTGGTTCGAATCCCACTCCAGTCAATTTTTCATTGTTCACCTTTCGATGACTAGAATCAATCAATCAAATCAGTTTTAGGTAACTCCAAAGAAAAACGTTTAAGGATCCGCTCTTGGACTTACCCACGAGCATCTTGGAGGCGCAGGTTGTCTGTACTCCCTTGGTGCTGAAATTCCCTTTGACGGCGATTGGAATCCCGTCCAACTTGCCTCTGGGTTCACCTGGGGAAAACAAAAAGAAAAGAATTTAAACCCAAATTTTTATTAAAAATGTGGAAGACTTACTACGATATCATTTGGATCAATACAAGTATTACTGCTGCAAAGTGTTCATCATCAGCCCCCCTAAAAGTGACTTGAAACTAATATAAAATGCTCAAAGATAGGAGAGCCTGACACGTTTCGATCCTAGCAGGACCTTTCTCAATGGCTAAATATCATTTGGATGTAAGACTTGGTCAACCACTGAGGAAAAATTATACATTAGAAGCCGGCCGCTCACCACTGACAAGGCAAAGGAAAATAGGATGCTAAAAAGTTGCACACATTTTTGTAAAAAACCTGAATATTAGCAAACCGGATATAAACCCACCTCCCCTAAAAATTTTTTTTTAAAAAATCCAGAGGTAAAAGACAAAGTCCAATCTGTCAACATTATGACAAGAAAATGGGTGGGGCACACAGCAACAATAAATGACAACACCGATGGACCATTAAAACCATAATGCTCATTTTTGTTTCATCATTTTGCTCCTCTGGGATAATGTTGCTATGACATCAAAGTATTGAACTTACAGAAGACAGCTTATTGGCCAATTCTGCATGCTGTGCCTTTACAGGTATAGAGGTCGTGCAGTCACGTGATCAGGACGCCATTTTGGACGGCAACGCTGTACACATGTATAATGCACGTACGTACAGTGTATACATGTAACCAACATGCGTTCATGTATCTTGCAAATCAACCGGACGCAGAAGTGCGTGCATATGATGCTGTCTGATACCACGTGTACGTGTGAGTGCGTACGTGTGTCGTCCAAAATGGCGATAAGCTGTTAAGTGACGTCACGTGCACGCTCTCTATAGTCTTGGTTCGCGTCTTGTTATTACCGGAACGTTCAAATTGATTTCCCTCACTGACCCGCATGCACGTAAAGACCTCTCTACAATAACGTCTTGGGAATCCTGTAAAGGCCGTGAGTTGTATGTGCACCTCGTTATGTAGCGCGCTATGTCGTCTCCATGACACACTATTGAATTTGTACGATCACCTGCACAAGTGTTGTATGTTAATTGGCTGTGTCTGACTTAGAAAGTAAAGCATGCGCAGCGTTTTTGGGAGGAGGATTCCCAAGACGTAATTAATAACAGTTCCGTGCGTACGTGTTTGCGGATCACCTGTACGTACATATGTACGTGCGTGCCGGTCAGTGCGGTTCCGTTATCCACACCAAACTGACCAATAGCGTCGTGAAAGACTAGTATAATATATGTGCATATTTTACTGTTTCACCATGTAACTCTTCTGTATGAGATGCGTTGCTATGACATCAAATGGATAAGAAAACTGGCCTTGCATCGATGCGTCCTTACAAACCAAATGAGAGCATCTTAATACCATTTCTGAATCTCCTTTCCGATTCTTGGACCTGCTTCTGAGCAAGCTCTGGTGTCACAGATATGAATGCGTTGAGTTGCTGGAGTCTCTTAGCCCGTTGCATGCATTGCTTGTATAGGTCCTCTACCGACAGACTTCCATTACGAAGCCGTAGGGCCACCTGTAGAATATGAAACAAAACTTGTAGTTAATGGAACGGACATATGTCCACTGATGGAGAATAAAATAAACCACATCAAACATTCTTATTCTTAATGTGCCATGCCACTGTACACGTGGACAGGAAAGTTTACTACTTTCGTTCGAACATCCTGGAATATTTTATCACTGAACAATGCTTGACAATGTGGCTGGAGTGCAAACAGCACGCATAGCGCTGGAGTGTACTTACATGCATTGTACATCAGGGCTTGCCCTTTATTTTTTCTGACAGTAGCCCGCCGGGCTAGTAAATTGTCTTTTTTACTAGCCCGCAGAGACTTTTACTAGCCCATGAAATATGTGAAAAAAAACCCAAACAATTAAAACAGGTTTTTGACTTTTGTTCATCGTTGGCTACAAATCACTGTCGCTGGTAGTGGAGTCGGGATGTTCTTCTTAAATCGATCCATTAAAAAACCGTTTCTTCTCTGGAGCACCATGCTCAAATACATCGATTTTGCACTCAGACATGGCGAGTCAATCACGAAATTCTTTCAAGGTGCGAATCAGAAGCGATCAGGCCTCAAATTTCAATGATTTTAGGGCACTGCCATTTTGGCCCCAAGAAAGTGGACATTTTAGGGGCACTGCGGCCAAACCCAGAGGCAAAGAGGCCATTTTTTTAATGAAGGAAAGGCACCGAGGCCAAACACTGTTTTGGAGCCTACAAGTACAAAATAATGAAGAATCGCCTTAAAACTCCTGTGAAATGACAGGGACAGATATGGAGAGGGGAATCACCTCATTTCATATTTCCTTCCTCCATGGGTACAGGCACGCCGCTAGTACTAGTACAAGTGGCGTAACAGCCAACCCTCGATCGAAAACTTGATACCTCGAATGACCATATCGTTGCAAGATCCCTGTAAAAATATTCTGACCGTCCGTCCTTCCAAAGTACCGTAAATTGCATTTTCCTGATCAGCTAAATGTTGCTTGAATTCCAGTTGGTTATTTTGTCCATTTGGCCAAGTAGAAAAACTCTTTTCACATGCTCGATTATCGTGAATCGCCTTCCGAAAATGACGATCGCATGGAGAACGTAAACATAGCACAGGCCGCATGCATACCGACTTTTCCACGCCTGGTATCCGCGCACGTAATAGCCTCAAATTCAAAGCAAACATGCACCAGCGAAATAGTCCGGAAGTCTACTGTGCATGCATGCAATGCAACATAAACACGTGTGTGTAGATGATGGTGGTACGGTATGTAGTGGGCGCGCTGTATGGTGCAGTTGCGGCAGGTCGGGCTCGGTACCGTGGATCGTGGCCGGATTTTCTCGGTAGGAAAACTGCTTTTTTTTTGCGTGGATGTAAGATTGGTAATTTACGGGAAATAAAAGACACAATTTCAGGGGGCACCGCGGCCGAGAAGAAAAGGGCACACATATTTTAACTAGCCCGCCGGGCAAGTTGGGCAGGGGTTTTTACTAGCCCGCAGCCGTTTTTACTTGCCATTGTACGCCGGGCTAGCGTTAAGGTCGAGCCCTGTACATGTACATACACAATAAGTCTGTGACGTGTTGCCAACCGACAGAATAAGTTTAACCTTTGATAACTAGGAAGCATTTACTTTCAAATGGAAAGAATTCCACTGATGACCATTACGGAAAAAGGATTATATCCTCCAAGTTACCAAGACTAAGAGTTAACTTATTGGATCAAAATTATGAGGAGGCTTCAATCTCAGGACGTCAGGTGTGGAAAAGTTGGGTAGCATATCTGAAAAGTGAGTTTTACAGGTTTTTTTTACCTAGGCCTACAAATTGTACACCTCCAATATAGCGGCAGCCATCTTGCTCAAAACGCCCTCTGTTGGTTCCATAGAGTTGTGCACAAATTATGGTCATCAGTGGAATTCTTTCCCTCAAGTGTTGACTGTGTATGGAAATCTTTCCCATGAAACTAGTTTTAGTCCAACTTATAAATCATATAAACCACAAATACAAAACAAAAACATACTACATACTGTGAGTACTGTGGTTTTGCTATGAAACCTTTTGGCACGGGTTTGCACTACCACTAACGTTAGGCACTAACCATGACTAACGTGTAGATACTGTTAGGCTACCAGTACACTATTCACTACTCTTGTCTAAGTTCAGACAGTGAGCAGGTGAGTAGGCCCCCCTATTATTAAAAAGGAATAGGATGTGTGACGATTGCCAACCAATAAATGACACAAACCTCACGTATCCTTCCTGTAAGCATGTCGTATAACGATCTGGTGAAATTCGAAGTTTGTTTTCAAATAAAATACAAGGCAAAAACCGATGCAAAACTCGAACTAAATTCGCACATCCACATGCTTCGAAGTTCGACGGTACCAATACGTACGTACATGTGCACTAATAGTCGTCAGGGAATCTTTGGGCAGGGAACCAGACTACGACTTTTATCCGAAGAATGAAGGAAGGTTTACAAAGACATGTATAAATCAGAAACGGTTCTACAGGGAGGGGTCTGGGGGCTTGTAAACTTCAAAATACTAGATCTTTTCAGTTATTTATTGGTTTCCATTACATAATGGAGATCAATGGTTATTATGCGTCACCTTTTTCAACATACTTCTTCATTTTTGTTCAATATTTGTTGGCATTAAAAAGCTTTCGTATTATTATCGCAACGTGAGGGCGCTGCACAAAACATGAGAGTGAAACCCTGACGTATTTACGTTATGATGATGCAGGTAAAATCAGGGAGTCCCGTCTAGCGTCTCGATTGATGTAGAAAATCGTCTGCCAAGTTTGGCAAAGTCTTAAAAAAGGTCGTGATAAAACTGATCATTTTTGCCTCCCCTTTGAGACTAGATTCACCAGTCGCTCCTTCTCATACTAAAGGATTGTTTCAGATGAGCAGAATCATTCTTTCATTTGGGGTAAATAGTTTGCCCAAACTGTCCAGTAGACCGACAAGTTGGTATTGCAACTTAGGAATCTTCAAGTTGTCATCATTTGCCCCAAAAGGCCAACTTGTTGCGTCGTCTGCTGCAGCTAGGCCTGGAACATCAAGGACATTGACAATGACTTCTGCGAAGCCTGACTCTGACAAAAGCCCAAAGGAAGTCAAGGGAGAGTTCATTCGAAAAGAAAGTGCTTTCCGTCACTGGATTACCGGTATGTTTATATGAGATTGAGTGTCCAGGGGCCAATTTCATAGAACTGCTTAAGCACAAAATGTGCTTAAGCATGAAAAGTCTTCCTTGATTAAAAAGTATTACCAAACAAATTTTCATGTGATGTTTACTGCTTTTGATTTGTATATAGCCATTGTTTGCTGAACATAACATTCACAAGGAGTTTTGGCTGTCATACTGATTTTATGCATGCACCAAGGATTTTGGTGCTTAAGCAAATTTTGGTGTTTAAGCAGCTCTATGAAATTGGCCCCTGTTTGTGAGTGTGAATGGGGGAAATGCAACAACATGTCAAAGACAAGTCATGTAACGTTATGATGTATCATGTAGGCCTACATAGCATTTGTAGGACGAATGCTGGTAGACCTTCATGTAAATAGCACTCCGCACTTGTGCTAAAAATAGCACACCGGATCTCAGACAAACATTGCAATGACGGCAAACGTGTGGTGAGTGTGCTTGTGTGCATGTATGAGAAGTTTGTCTGACATCCGGGGATCTTGTACACATGTATGCGCGCGCTGGCCAAATCACTCGTGTGCCGACATTAGTGCGAAGCGCTATTAATACCAAATAATTATGATAATATAATGGCATTGAGTCGTTTCATAGCTTCTGAATGGCAAAAACAAAATAATATAATGGACAATTTGGGATCCCACAACATACAGACATAGGGCTGGAAAGCTTCGAGGTGTCACAGGTTTGAATTCTGCTCCAGTCAATTTCACTGTTCACCTAGGGTCTGTTTGTTTAATGCAAAGGATCCCATATTTAGGGATCCACCTCCTATGCAGGGTACGCTAAAATGGGATCCTGATCAGTAGAATCCGTGATCCTGTGCATTCCCTAACAGCGCAAAATGCTTTCCATTACTAGGTACCATATAATAAATTTTACTAACATTTAGTATTTTGTAGTACTGTCAGAATGAGATTGTAAAGAGTACCGAGTACTACAAAGTACTATTTTTGTATGAAATCCAAATACCTTGAGTACCGATTACTACAGCATACTACTTGTAGTAATTTTTAGTATTTGGTACTTTTAGGGTTGATAAACACACAGGCCCCTAGTTGCGGTGATGGTTACCCTTGATCCAACATGACATGTCACCATGTCAGACCTAGGGTTACGATCATCGCAACTAGGGTTACGATCATCGCAACTAAGGTTACGATCATCGCAACTATAGTCCCAGCTGTCAGTCGGACCAAGGATTACGATAGTCCCAGTCCCTATGTCCACGACTCCAAAAAATCAAGTCTGACCCCAGACTTGCTTGAAATGTATCAGAATTTGCCCTTAGAGCGCCCCTTTTTTATTACTGTGGTTCTCATTTCCAACCAACCCATATTTTGGGCTCCGACCGAAGAAAAAAAAACCTTTTTTTTTTTGCCGCCGACCCTGTCCAGAATGACATAATATAAATTCAAGAAAAAAATAAAAAATTCTAGACTTTCTGCAGACAAATTTTGCCAACAGCCCTACATTTTTTAACTTTCTATCACAGAAATAATAAGAACATATATATTTAAACGAGATAACAGTTAATACAATGAACATTTCTCATCATTTTCTTTAGGTTTTTGTGTATTTTTTTCCACCAAACTTTTTTTTGTCCGACTGACCCTCCGTCAAGGTGAACAAGAAATGAGAACCACAGTAATAAAAAGGGGTGCCCTTAATTATTGTCTCAGGTCAAAAAGTGGCAGTTTGCAGCTGGTTCGAGACCCGGAGCGGTAGGATTTTTTTCCCTGACTCCAAAAAATCAAGTCTGACCCTGGACTTGTTTGAAATATAACAGAATTTGCCCTTAATAGGCGGGGAAAAAAATGTTGTGTTGCCCTCAAGTGGAAAAATTAAAATTTTGGGTCGGTCGGTCGAGTTTTTTTTGGGTTTTTTTTGCCGACTTTCAAACATGTTAGAATAAATATAGGATGTGTGGTCACCAGGGCTTATAAATCAACGGTCTTTGGTCGTTTTGAGGAGACACGTTATTTTAATGCTAAATCTTACATTTTCTGTCAAAAATGGTGAGTTTTTATACTTGAGGACTTGACTTTTTCCGGCCTTATTGTCACGGGTCAAAAAGTGGCAGGTTGCACCAGGTCCAGAGAGCCAGAGGTCCCAGGTTTCATCTGACATTCATCCGGCAAATGTTTTTTTGCCATTCCAGATCTCCATAGACCCGTACTCTGATTGGCCAATCCAGTTTTAGAACTGCCTCCAGGCTCCAGTAAAATAACATTTGAAAAATCAGACGTATTGGTAAATAGCCAATCAGAAAAATGACAGTGCCAGCAAAATATACACAAGTTTCTTAAAATAATCCCATTCCCCCTATAGTCGTAACTTTATTTTTGTAAGTGTGTAACTTTATGCCTGCAATAATGGTCGTCGGACAACCTCTTAAATATGTGCCTCTTTTGTTTGGACTTTGGCAACAGCTCCATGGAATTTGTGCATATAATAATATAATGACACGATGCTTTCCAAATCTAGACCTTTGTCATTTAAAGGTAGTATCATACTTTGGTTTTTGTAAAGTTCCATGGCAAAAATATCAAGGAGGAGACAGTTTTTAACAGTCATCTGTGAAAATTTCAGTCTCATACGTTGTTGCCCACTTTTTGAAAAAACAGTGAAAAACAGCCACAGTATTTCTTAAGTCTTTTTTCTTTCAAAAGATCAAAAATAATTTGGTCACTGGTTTTACTCTTTTCTGGATAAATACAGCAATTCTGGGAGAAAAAAATGTAGTTAACGGTATGTTTCTACCATCATCATCTTCATACCCTGTAAGTTATATAGGTAAATCTGTGAATATTTTTGTTTCGGCTTTCTGCCAAAGTATGATACTACCTTTAACAAAAAAAAGGAGGAAATTCCAATCTTAACCATTTGTGCAGTGTTTTTCACTAAATCAATGGCATTGATAAGTGTATTTCCATCTTGAAGTGAAAAAAAGAGAGGAAATCAGCTAATCCTTTATAGTCCTCAGTTTGAATACCACCTATTGTCATCCCCATAGAACAAACACTGTTGTCACCATGATTCAGCATTTTGCAGTATAATTTATCAATATTAATGAAGTAGACCTATAATTTGTGCATTGAATATCATAGCCTTGAATGAGACCCAGGTTTCTGTTACTTTCGTACTGTCTCCCTCAAGGTCATTTATGATTTTAATATTTTTTACCGGCTGCAGTATGAAATTCGCACATTCATCACGGTTGCATGACGATGTATCGTACTTGTAATTGGGGCAATGCAATTAGTTTCCTAGTTTATAATACATAGCGCCCTCTTTAGGTAGGACCATAACTTGTTTCATTCTTTCAATTTTGGACATGGTTTGTATGGTTGCACCCAAGTAAATAAACTCGCATAGACAACAGTGGTAAATCCTCCAACTTCAAAAATCATTTAAAAATAGACAGAACTCTCACAGCTGTTCAAGTTGCACAGAAAAATGATGATGAACATGTCACCTTTCATTTTCTTTTCATTTTATGGTAGGGTGACCATTGAATTTTTGAGATATACTCATTCTCAGCTGACCATTCAAAAACAAGGTATGGATCACTCCAGTCAAAGAAGCCATTTTCAAAAAAACATCCCTCTGCAAAGCGGCTGAAATAGACCCTCTTTCTCACCCAATTGCATCAAAAATGGTCACAAATGGAAGCCCAGAGTCCAGGCAGGAGGTCCAGTGCCATATTTCTTCAATCTTTCATTTTCATAGCTCTCACAACTCTCTTATTTAAAATGTATTGAGTGCTTAACTTTTATTCATGAGCTCAGCGGACGGATTTTGGCACTATTTACTTGGGTGCACCCGTATGTAGGGTAAAAATGTTATTAGTGCCGCTATGGTGCGTGTGTGACTAGCTGTTACAAGGCAGCATTTTGTTAAAGCTCTTTTCTCTGAGTTTCAAAAATAAGAATGGGATTGGAGATTGAAGGTCCCCAACCCCCATCATACCCTGACAACAGGGTTCTAGCCACGGTGGGCGGCGCTGGGTGGGCCACCCCGGCACTGGAAATTAATTTTGCGCCCGGAACGTAGGTCTGAAATAAACTCTGCCGCCCAGCACGAATTTCCGCAGAGTGAATAAAAGTATTGCCAATATCGTGAATTTTGATCACATTCCTGAATAAAATTCACTCTTTTCTGTGTTTTGAAATGTGAAGCACTGATTCTCAATGTTTACAAGACGATATCATAAATTTCCTCTTTTTAGCGTAGGCCTACCAAATATCTGTACATGTAGCAAACTAGGGCTTAACTTAATTTCTATAGCCCACCACTAAAATTGGTCTGGCTAGAACCCTGCCTGACAAGAGGCGACGATATGAAGTATGAACATGATAGTATTTTGTTTTTGAGGCAACTTGCCCAGGCTGAACCCTAACCCACTTGAGCCTTTTATATAACTACCCTCCTCAATCCTTCAAAATCCTCATAGGGACATAGTTAAAAAACAGCATTCCTCCACAATCCTCCATAATCCTCCAGTGATCTCACTTATACTCAAAATGAGAGGTACCTGAATCCTGAATCCTTCAAAATCCTTCGGTGGCCATACCTCAAAAAATGCGTTTATCCTGAATCCTTGCAACTCCTCAAGTGGTCCTCACTTGAAAATGACATTATATCCTGAATCCTCCGAAATCCTCCAAACTACCAGAAGGATTTTGGAGGATTGAGGAGGGTGAGGGTTAATTAAAGAGAGCATACAGGATTTGCAAGACCTCCAAAAAAAATTTTTTTTTGAGTTTGAGACAGAAAATGGACTCAACAGTTCGTAAACAGTGCAAACAGTTACCATGGGAAATCTTGGTTCATCAGATGCTGGGTTTTTGAAGCAAATCAAGATTTAGTGTCTTTTCCAAAGATCGTTCGTCCGAACGATTTTTGGAACAAACATAAAGTTAACTATTCTTCATGTTTTACTAAGAAAAATTGAGTCGGGTTTTCGCTATTTTCCGATGTCCGATTGAGCTCAAATTTTCACAGGTTTATTATTTCATGTACAGTGTACATGTTTGATGATTGCAGTCCTGTGACCTTTACCAATCATGTATTGTACCTTTAACTCTGTAGATTCAACCTTTATCTTGAAATAACAGGACCACACACAAGCTACAGACACCCCTATCTCTAAGCAATCATGCTAGTAGGAATCTAGGACAAGATTAAGACGGTGATAGGAAACAATGTAATGGATTGATATTTGTCTTTTTGGAGTGTAACATATGTGTGATATTGAGATGATGTTTATTTTGGTTGCTGCATAAATATGCTACACATGTATACATTATTACCTGGTACATGTAGATTCACTACTGTGGGGTGCCATGGTCCGGCATGTTAGATTGTGTGTTCCAATCCAGCCATGGGCTAATGGTGCTTGTGTCCTTGGGCAAGACGCTTTATCACATACATGTATATTGCTCCTCTCCACCCAGGTGTAAATGGGTACCTGTGGTCAATCTACAGATTGTGGGTTCGAATCCAGCCATGGGTTAATGGTGCTTGCGTCCTTGGGCAAGACACTTTCTCACATATTGTTCCTCTTTACCCAGGTGTAAATGGGTACCTGCGAGGGTAGAGATGGCTTTGTGGTTTGATTAGCCTCTGTGCGCTGAATACGGCAGCCAGGGCTGTATACTCCCCAGGGAGTTGAGATTGTTTCAGGAATGTAATAATTGTAGCCCAATGACCAGGGATAATAGTAATACGCGCATAGAGACGTCATACGTTGATTGTGATATGCGCTATATAAAAACGGTTTATTATTATTATTATTATTATTACCTGTGATGAGTAGGGTAGAGGTGGCTTTGTGGTTTGATTAGCCTCTGTGCACCTTATGGTATAGCACAAGGCTGTATACTTACTCCCCAGGGAGCTGAGATTGTTTTAAGAATGTAAATGGGCCCAACAAGCAGGGATAATAATAGGGTATGTTCAGATGAGGGGCTGGCTTCGGGACTGGGTTGCGGTTAATTGATGCCCACAGCAGGGGTTCCAGTACCTGACCACAAACTCCAAAATCACCTTACATTCATATGATATCAGTAACTCCAGGAGTGGGGGCCACAGCAGGGCTAGAAGGGTTGGAAATGCATTACGTAATTCATTCCCATATGTTCCACAGTGTCTGTGGGATCGGGGCTAGGTCAGTTGTGTCCAAATGGTAAAAGAAGGTGGTGTCAAGTCATTAAATTACCCCCTTAGGGCATGGTAGTAGGGTTAGTCCCACAAATTTTCGAGGCTAACCCCATTCGGGAGTACTCCCGAAGTTAGTCCTGAAGTGCTCAATAATTGTGTCCCAACGAGGAGTTTTGTCAGTGGGACTACTCCCACTCTGGAGTACTCCCGAAACCAACCCCTCGTATGAACTTACCCATAGTGTAAAGCGTTGTCAGGCCTTGCGCTAACCTTTTTTTTCCCTGGCTAGCCCACGGGTCCAGCTTACTTTAGATTTAACTAGCCTTTTTAGATTTTTACTGGCCCGTACATGTACATGTTGATCCGTACCTTAACATGTTTTACAGGTTTTCATTTTTTTACTATGCCCACCGGGCAACCAAGGAAGTGTGTCTAGCTAGCCCAGAGTGGTTTTCGCTACATTGTACGCCGAGCTAGTACTATTTCGAGCCCTGGTTGTGATACCCTTCTTGTGTGTAAGAACGCTATATAAATGCCAACATTATTATTATTATATATTCACTAACAGCAAGCTTATAGGCACAAAATCAGTCCGAATTTACCCAGGTAATGTAATGCAGGTACATGTATACGCAATGAAGACCATGGATGTTTAAAATACCAGTATCAGTATCACTATCAGAATATGAAATTTAACATACTACATATGTAGTAGCATGAGTTGACATGAAACAAACTGTGAAATTGTTAACGCTCATTCCTTATTATTTTTTTGGCAAGCCACTGGGCTTTGCTTCAGGGCAGTTCCGTAATTATGTCAACCAAATGGTCAAAATTCAAACATCGTTAAAATACCTTAATTTAAAATCATATTGAAGGTCAAAGCATCTAGTTTCTTATAATTATATGCGTTTTTATCAAACATTCATGTTTTCTCATTTTTGAGGCTGTAATGACTCAAAATGAGTGAAAATACCATTTTTATTTTGCAAAAAAGTACATTTCAGATTTTTGTTGCGGATGTACACTCCCAAAACTTCCAAGTTCAATGACCTTCTTTAGAGTCTTCTTTTTATTTCAAACAAATAAAGTTTACATTTTTTGAAAGGTGGTAACTGAGTGTCTCTGTTTGATATGTCTTTACTTTCCACCCCCTATTCAGTATTCAGAAATGATGTCATTTTATTGTTGCGGACGTACAAATTGAATATTTTCACAGTGCACATCCGCAACGCAAAAAAATGTACATCCGCAACAATGAACATTGAGAATTCTAACCTGAAGGTAAAGGTTGAGGTTAATTTCTCTGCTGATTTTCTTTAGTTTGATTCCTCTTCCAAACAAAACTCTATCAGTTTCGATCAAAGGTCTGTACACTTCAGAGCAATTGTGATGAAAACGCAGGCACCTGAAAAGTACACTTTCTGTGAATACGTCCGCAACGGGGATGTTTTTGTGATGTGCTGCGCAAACCAAGAATGGGATTGGAATAAAATGTTCAGGTTTTATACTTCTATCGGAGATACTTAAAATGCAATTGCTCAAAATCCAAAAGCCTCAATAAATTTGGAGATCTGGGTTCTCAAATTCTCTGAAATGCACGTCCGCAACTACGGAACTGCCCTTCATTGATTTGGCCTCGGTTTATATTAACCCTTCCTCCATGGTTTCATTTCATAGCCCAGAGCAAGGCTGTGAAATATGATTTGAGGGTGAACAAAGGAAATAACTTTGGAATTGACAATTGAGATGGACCCTCGGCTATTACCCCAACAATCCTAATAATTCCTCGTAATAATTCATAGATTTGAAGGACTTGGGACAGCAGGGCACATCACAAGTCCTTCAAAGTTTGGGGCTTGAATAAAAAAAGGGAAAACAAACCAAAAAGAGATTACAGTATGCACTGTAAAATGTTGGTACTGTTTGATTTCGGACGTTTTCGGGCGAAGATTGTGAGTGAAAAATGGATTATGAGTTGTACAGGGGCCAATTTCATAGAGCTCCTTAAGCACAAAATTTGCTTTTAGAAGCTTGAAAAGTCTTCCTCGTTCAAACAGAATTGCCAACTAAATTTTCATGCGATGTTTACTGCTTTTGACTTGTATTTGGCCATTGTTTGCAGAGCATAACATTCACAAGGAGTTTTGGCTGGCATACTGATTTTATTTACCAAGGTTTTTGCGTTGGTGCTTTTCGAAAAAGCTAATTTTGGTGTTTATTATTATTATTATTTATTTCTGGTAATGACACCGAGGATTCCTCAAAAGTGACCAAGGTACTGTAGCTCACAAGCCTGATGAAACCTGTTATGGAAAGAAGATGAGAAGAAGATACAGTTTTAGAGGTGGGAGGAAAACCCCAGAGTAATATTCTGGGTAAAACCCACGGAATCAGGCAGGGACTGAAAACCCAATCCACTTGTGAACTGAGCCGGACTTGAACCCGGTCCACAGAGGTGAAAGGCGAGGAAAGAACCGCCAAGCCAACCTGACTCCCCGATAATACGGCTCTATGAAATTGGCCCCCAGTCCAGTGATGGGGTGTCAGTGTTCCGGGTCTTCATTTTAATAAAAATGAGGAGAGCTGCAAATGGCTCTCCTTGGTTTGGTTTGGTTTATTTTCATCTTTTATAACTGTACAGAAAATAATAAATTATTCACATAAATAGAAATACACAACATTTACAATACACTGTAAACACTAATGAATGCATAGACGAAGATGAAGGGTACTAGGTAGTACCTTAAATCAACGTAGAGAACCATGACAACTTATGAGAGTGATTTGCTCTCGCCATAGACAAAAATCAAGTTTGAGCTGCAAATTCAACTTCTTAAATCAACATAGGGCCTACTCATACTAGAGAGAGCAGTTTGCTCTTGCTAAACCAAGTTTTTGCATGTGTCTGTTGTCGGAAAAAGAGAACATGCAAACTATTGCTTGTCCCGTTGAAAAATATTATAAAAAATGTGTTGCTTTTTTGTGTATTTTCATAAAGGGTAAATGTCGGCTAGAAAAATGTATACATGTGATGTTTTGAAAAAAGGCAGCTCTACTTACATTGTTAAGAAGCTCTTTGATTGCTCTTTTTGGAAAAGGAGAGTGATCACTCTCACTCTCCTTAAAAATCAAGGTCTGGTGTTCCCTACATCCATGGTCAATATATAGATAGGCAGCCAGAGATTTCAGGTTTTGGCAGATCACAGTGAAGAATGCAGCTTTTGTAATATACATGTACATTTATATTTATTCAATGTGTTACACAGTACTGCAATGACTCCCCTATAATGGCTCTAACATAATGAGGAAAATATCAATTATAGGCCTACACACAAACTGTATGCATTCATGATGAGATCAAATCATCAAACCGAGTTGAAAGACAAACTTGTATTCAAATGTTGTATATGTTTTTAGGTGCATTTTTTTTGTTGGAAAAACAAAATCAAGAATTCAGTTTCGGTCAAATTTTTTATGAATTTCTTTATATCTACTTCATGCATGAAGTAGCTGCAAGTAAATCCCTTTTGGCCTTGCACTTTTGCAGTTCAGGTTATCATTTTGGCTGATTGTAAAAGACAGTATCAAACTTTGGTGAGAAACCAAAACAGAAATGTTCACAGATTTACGTATAACTTACAGGGTATGAAGATGGTGGTGGTAGAAACATACCGTTAACATTTTTTCGCCTGAAATGGTGTATTTATCCAAAATTAGGAAAACGACGACCAAAAAATCTTGATGATCTTTTAAAAGATCAAAAATAAAAGAGAAAAGACTTAAGAAATAGTGGCAGTTTTTCATGATTTTTTCAAAAAGTGGGCACCGTATGGGACTGAAATGTTCACAGGTGACTATTACTGTATCTGTCTTGATATTCTTTGCCCATGAATCTGTATTTCTTCATGATAAAAACCAAAGTATGATATTACCTGTCACATTGGAACAAAACCACAAAACGAGCCTCCATAAAAAAATTATCAAGTTTGCCGTCGCTGTTCATGGAATCTATTATCCTTTGGTAGGGGGTACTTTTTTATTCATTGTCATTTCAATTTACCCAGGTAGGCCCTATACATTTTCATTATTAATAGCCAAACTGACCTGTTGGGAGCCAGGCAAAGCTTATTACCACTATTCAACCTTGTACCTACCCTCTTTTGTTGAAATGTTGGAGCGAGGTTAATTAAACCTAGTAATTTTTTACTTGGTTTGTGTGGAAGAATGCCTGGATGTTTTTCTTTCCTTTTTTTTATAGAAATACGTGACCTGCACTGAATGAAAGTTTGACCTTTTGACAGAATAATGTCTGAGTGATACCGTATAATTATGGAGAGTTTTTGGTCCCAAATGAATTTTTCACTTAATTTTGTGTCATTGATTTGTTTCAAGTGAAATACGCTCAAATTGAAGTGCTTGGTACATTTACTGTGTAGTGTGTATATACAGTAAAACCTCGATAACTCCAACCTCAAGGGAATGAATGTAAACTTTGAGTTATCCAGACTTTGACTAACGCAACTTGAATTGTCAAGTCGTCTTCATGCGGGTTTCTGTACATAAAGTAGGGCGATTGACTCACAATAGAAGTGGCATGTTACATAGCCAAAACTACGTGTACATGTACTTCATTTTCAATACCTACAGCATCTGATAAGGGCAGACTCAGATTTTTTTATTGTTCCAAGGGATAAAAATTTGACTTAAGCAGGGTTTTAGACACAGGAAATTTGACATACGGAAGTATTTATGTACACAGAAGCCTATTCTTTCGGCGGGAACGATGCATCACTTTGAGTTAAGTGGACTTTTGAGTTATCCTAGTTTGAGTTATCGAGGTTTCCCTGTATATGCATTTTAAATATTAACTGTATAGTATAATGAAAAAGCATGTCTTTTTGTATTCCCAGTTAGTACATTTTAGTTTCTTTGTGTTGTTAATATGCATATATTCTCAATGCTGACCTACTGTATACATAGTCTGAGCATCACCCATTCTACATGTTCTACTCCATGTCACTACGTATGAACGTCAGATACATGCGTGCATGCACATTTTATGCAAAGCGGCACATCAGCCAATCAGATCTGTTTTGTAAACATTTTTGAGGATCGTGACGGAGGATGTTGATTGGTCAATTTCGTGCGTCCACGCGGCATAATAGACAGGCTCGCCCAACGGTACGATAGTAGATGCCCCCTGATTGGTCAAAACTTAGAGCGGTCAGTCCTGGGTTGGTTTGCATAATTAATCAGGAAATCTGCATGCAAGTGATACTGATCTATAGATGCTTGCTTCCTGTACTTTGAGTGCGTCTATCACATAGACTACTGTATGTAGTGCAGTGAATGAGAAACTTAAAGGAATACTGTAATCAAAACACATATTATGGTAAGTTAAATACATCTGTATTGTTATAAAACTCAACCTGTCTATCATTGTTTGTGCTAAAAAATATTGTATATAGAAAAAGGCGGTATTTTAGACCCGTAATTTAGCACCCCACCTTTCACAGCGAAAAACCTTGCTTACGTCACATGCAGAACGCCACGCAGTATACTGTGGTGTGAGCCTATACACTGTACTAGTTCTGTATGTGACGTCACACTCTATTGTTGTGTGGATCGGTTCCCAGGAGGGTTTTTTTAGGGGGCAGAGCATACATGTACTGATTTTGTAACTTTTTAGTCAAAATAAAGCACTTACATAAAAATATAAATTTATATAGTAACTAATTATGCATGAAGCAATACTTTTAAAGCTCTTTCACCCCTATACTAATTTGGATTACAGTAAACCTTTGAGAAATAACTTTGAGTCAGATTTTGTTTTCAACTCTGAAAAGTTTGATTTATTTGATAATCTCTTTAGTCTAACCATACCTGTCACCACGCTATAATTATGTATAATACATTTTCCATTTGATATTTCAAATAAAGTGGTAAAATAAATTTTATTGAAAAGTGAACAAAGAAAAATTGACTGGAGCGGGATTCGAACCGGCGACCTCTTTCACGAATATAAAATAAATTTTAAATAGATTTCAAAGGTTAAACACAACTTATAATCAGATGTACGATACACATTCCAGGTCAATGATCTATCATTGTGATTTAAATCAATTGATTTTTGTGGTTAGGATTAGCATGTTGGTGGATTACCAGTATTTTAATCCTCTAGATATATACAGTATATCAGGGCTCGAAATATCCAGGAGACCATGGACCGAGTCTAGTGATTTCAGTGTCGGTCTAGTAAAGTGTGTACAGCACTAGTTCGGCTATCTAGTGATTTTGTTTTCCTTACACGTGCCTATTAAATTGATGATTTTTGACAAAATGTTGCATACAATTACGGTTTTTCGAATTCGATATTCATGAATTACAGTTTTCCTATGTACATGAAATGCCACAGGTCTAGTGAAAACAGTTCAGGTCTAGTAAAATGCTTCAGTTACTAGACCTGCTGTCCAGTGCTTTTTTTTTCAAAAAATTCAAGCCCTTGCCACATGTGTCTGGAGGAGGGGGGGGGGGGGGGGTGCTGCAAAAATACACTTTTATGTAGGATCTGTCAGTGTACTGTATTACTATACACTTTTGTCTTACAAACAATATACAATTATAATATACTACACTACACTATTTAAAAAAAAAAGAAGAAGTAAAAATCAGGGCTTTTTGCAATTATTCCAGGTCAATGATCTATCAATCATTGTGATTTGAATCAATTTATTTTTGTGGTTAGGATTAGCATGTTGGTGGATTACCAGTATTTTAATCCTCTTGATCTTAATCCTGTGCGCAGGTCATTCAGCTCAACCTTGTACCTCTGCCGCAATTAATAACAATTAAACCACAGAATTTCATTTTGATAAACAAGGAGTTTAAAAGTGATTACTATTGGGGGCCCTTTGTTCATCAAATGATAAAATTCACTGACTGGCCAGGTCAGAACTGAGTAATGTGTTTTCAGGCATGCAGCAATATCATACTTTGGTTTTTGTCAAAGAAATACAGATCCATGGGCAAAAATATCAAGGAAGATACAGTAACAGTCATCTGTGAAAATTTCCATCCCATACATTGCTCACTCTTTGAGAAAATAGTGAAAACAGCCACAATATTTCTTAAGTCTTTTCTGTTTTATTTTGTATCTTTAAAAGATCAAAAATGATTTTGGTAACTGGTTTTACTCTTCTCTGGATAAGTACAGCATTTCATGCAAGAAAAATGTTCACGGTATGTTTCTACCATCACCATACCCTGTAAGTTATAGGTAGATCTGTGAAGATTTCTGTTTCAGTATGATATCAAAGTATGATACTACCTTTTCATACTTTGGTAATAAGAAACCAAAACAGAAATGTTCACAGATTTACGTATAACTTACAGGGTGTGAATATGGTGGTGGTAGAAACATACCGTTAAAATGTTTCCTCCTGAAATGGTGTATTTATCCAGAAATTAGTCAAACAACAACCAAAAATATTTCTGAGCTTTTAAAAGATCCAAAATAAACAAGGAAAGACTTAAGAAATACTGTGACCGTTTTTCACTGTTTTCTCAAAAAGTGGGCACCGTATGGGACTGAACTTTTCACAGACGACTGTGACTGTATCTGTCTTGATATTTTGTCCCATATTTCTTTGATTATAACCAAAGTATGATATTACCTTTAAGGGGAAAAGGCCCAGCCCAAAGTATCCAAATCGATCAGTAAATGGCCCGATGTATTAATGTAATGTTATGTTTACTCAAGATAAAGATAGTTTCTCAGTCAGAATTCCATTCAACACTCTCTAAAAGGAAAAATTTGGGTAAAAAGAGGGGAACTTAAACACTGAGATTTGTTCACACTGCTTATAGAGGAATTTGGAAAATGAAACAATTCTATTGCATAACATTTTGATTTTGTTTTTAATACCTGCACATGTATACATCAAGTGCACAATTTCAAATTAGAATAATTTATTACTGTAATATCTTATACTTAATACATACTTGTTAAAAGTAATTGTCAATTGATACATGTATATTTAAAGGTGAACGTTCTAAGACTAAAAGTGAAGAATTTGTTTTTTGCAATTTGATTCTGATTTCTTGCCAGGCGCGATGTACTGTTACTGATCTATCCACAAGCTTTAATAAATTCATTTGATTAGTGAGTTAGTTTGGTTGGGCTATACATACAGTGAACCAATATTAAAGATAGCATGATAATAAATAAAAACCTATGTCCCTAAATCATTGCTAATTATTGTAAATGCTTGAGTAATATCAGAAAACAGATAACCTACAGGTACATGTACCTAACCTAATACATACTATACATACTTATTTCTTCAAAAATACAGACAAATTTACCTACATTGAATAAATATGAGTTGTTTCGAATGTGTCTTAGTTCAGTGAGCAATAATTTCAATAAATACCACTAATTCCCTCCTTTCACAAAATAACTGGAGACACAAAGTTTTTAAAATTAAACCTGTTCTTGAAAATCTAACTCCTATGACATGTATTATTACAAAAGAACATGTCAATCAACATTTTTATTTGTCCTGCAGTACTGCGTATTTTGTACTTTGCGTCACTCATATTTGCAGCGTCAATGGTAAAATATAATAAGCAAGCAAAAAGTTGTTTCGGCAAATTATTCAAAGGAGTTTTATCAAATGTGGACCAACAATGTTCATTAAAAAATTATTATTTCAGCATATTTCATAACCTCCTTGCAGTATCAAAAACAAACTTGATGAAGTACTGTAAAACCGTATCATGACTCCTGATTAAAATGAAAAATCAAAATCAAGACATAATTTGAAAAATTGACAAATCTCTTTGAAAATGCTCTCGCCTTCAAAAAGAATTTCATTTCTGAGGCAGCAAGAGAATGTTTAGAGTTGTCCTTGCATATCCATGTACATGTCCTTCTTTTCATCACAGAGGAACACTGTGTCCAGTCCTCCAACAGCCACAGTGTCCAACACACTAGGAAGATCGTCTCTAAGATAAGGTGGGGGCATGTTGTATGCCCCTGGCTCCATGGTGGTCGGCACTGTGGCTCCCTCATTGACAGCGGGCTGCACCATCACGTTGAGGTTACTGTGTCCGCCGCGGGAGCTACGGTCGATGACCGTGGTCCCATCTTGGTACGTCACACGGATCTGATCCTCGCGACGCTTCGTGCTTAGTTTAGCGGTCTTGTAGATGAAGACGAAGATCAAGATGAGGATGAGAATGATGACGGCCGGAACGATAGAGAGAACAGCAATCATCGGTGTACCGATGCCCTCGTTATAATAACCGACTTTGTTCTTTGTCGATTTGGTTGTGACAGGTTTGGTCGGAGGGACTGGAGTAGAACTTTCGGTGGTAAGTGGGGACCCTGTATTCAAGGTGGTGGGCATAGGATTGGTCTGGTTCTCTTGGCTGAGGACCGGCACCAGTCTTGAAGCTATTGTCAGTCCGTGATCATTAGCCACCTGGCATGTGATGTTGAGGAATCCCGTGCTGGAGGATACGCTTGGAATTTCCACGATTTCCTTAGCATTGCGGAAGACAACGCCGGTCTGAACAGGATCGATGAACCATTGGTAGGTAACACGGCTAGGATTGGAAACTGTCAAGCATGATACTGTCAAGGACTCACCCTGGTACACTTCCGGCCTGTCAGACACAAAGGTGAGTTTGGGCTCATGCACGATGTTGAGTGCGACCATCTGGCAAGTCTCGTTGTAGTCAGGATAGTGGGGGGAGTGGAGACGGCACTGGAATAACGCACCGTTGTCTTCGTAGTCAGCCGTGATGCGGTAGGCCCATTCTTGGATGTTGGTATCATTGATAGAGATCAAGGCATCATTCTCATGCGTGAAAACCTGATTGTTCCACGTCAGCTCCAGCTGGAAGCCCAAGGAGTTCTCACCCAGATAACTCACGCAGATCAAGTCAATGATATCACCTTCATAGTTGATGTCGGTCTGGTTTGAATCAACATCCCAGTCAAATTTCTTGCACTTTGGTGGAGCCGGGCGAGCTGCGACGTTCACCATAGCCGAGGCTACAGCATGCATAGTCCACTCAAATGAACCGGAACCAGTCTCTATGTTCTGATAGACAGCGCAGGAGAAGGCCCCCGCGTCACCCAGAACTGCATCTGATATCAGGAGATAGTACTGGGCAGAATGATGGTCCCCTGTCAGCCAGAAGTTGCCGTGATCCGGGTTGGCGAAATCGATCTCCTCACCGTCTTTAGACCAGGTAACTTTGTACTCGCCGTTCTCGATGACGAGCCGAATGTCCAGTTGGCAGTGCAGGACCACGGAGTCTCCTGCCAGTAAGTCAACATCATGCGGGGTCTGGGTGAACCAACTCATTTGTCCAGCAGCAGGGCGGGCCTCCATCGACACCATCATTACAAGCACGACGGCAAGAATGACGGGAGAAAACTTTGCACGACTCATCTCGGAAAACTTGCAGTACTCAGTGAAAATATCCCAGTGGAAGTAGATGGGCTTACGCTTCCCAATCACACAGATGGTTTATTGCGGTCTAATAACACAGTGTTCTTAATAATGTGTGCGTACAAAACTGGCACTCAGACTCAGAAGTTCTTGTGTGTAAAGCTCCAACGCACACAAAGGAGGTTAAAAACAAAAAAAATAACAAAATCTGCAAACTTAAAAAGATTTGGCTGTGGCAGTAGAATTTGCTCTGGTTTTTACAGCTGTTTGCTGAGCTGCTCTCAGTATCTTACTGATCCATGATAGCGCAGGCATGGGGTTTATATAGACGCTGAGCACAATAAAGAGCAACCACCCTGAATGGAGTGTGAAGGAGACGGGCTCCTTCATGCATGGTCAAGTCCACCAAGGTCCTTTACTTGGTGGTCCTTTGTCTTCTACCAGACAGGAAGCATAGCTCCAGCCCTACGGGGGGAAGTGGAGTGCATGCAGGGTGACGACCAAACCTGATAATTCTCAGGTCACGCAACAAAAGACCAAGTTTTTTTTCTCCCCTGTCTACACTCCTGATACAATTGTTTACATACCCCGGTCAATAATTTTCCTTCCTCCAACCACAACCAAATAATTATCAGTGACCCCCACCTCACTGGGACCTAAGATTAAGAGAAGAATAGAACATCTTAATCCTTTTGTTTGCCTGCTAAAAGGTTGGCCTTAACTGTTCATTGTATGCGCACGCATGTAACTGATTGCAATTGGCCTGTTTGTGACCCTCAAGTGAGCTGCTTGTTTTTGATGACACAACAAAGGCAAAACTGGCCCTCTTTATTAACTTCAACTACTTGAATACAGTGTCCTTGGTTATGGTTTGAGGCTGGGACGTCAATACTTCTGACTTGTATGTTGTGTTTGGTGTATGTGGAGGGCAAGGAGACCCTCCCCTTGTCTCAGGACCACTCATAAAGCCTTATTGATGTTTATTCGGTCAAGGAGTCCAGTGATGATGGCCCTCTTTATCTTGAAGGCCAGTTTATCTTGTCAAGAACGCACCAACAGGCACAACAGCAGGGGTTGGTTGTTTATAAGATCAAGAAGACATCAAGCCTCTTCAGGCTCTAGTCAAGGCGAAAATTAGTCAATAAACAGTGATGAAAGCAGTGATGGTTCTTCCTTGACCCACAGCTTCAAGACATTCCTATTATAACCAGAGACCTTCCTTTGTACTGCTCATTTCTTTTTAAAGGTAGTATCATACTTTGAAAAGACACCAAAACAGATATGTTCACAGATTTACAGATAACTTTAATGAATACAGGGTATGAAGATGGTGGTGGTAGAAACATGTCGTTAAAATTGTTCCCCCTGAAATGGTGTATTTATCCAGAAATTAGTAAAACAACGACCGAAAATCTTTTTGATCTTTTAAAAGATCAAAAATAAAAGAGAGAAGACTTAAGAAATACTGTAGCTGTTTATCACTGTTTTCACAAATAGTGAAATTTTCACAGATGACTGATACTGTATCAGTCTTGATATTTTTGCAACATGAATCTGTATTTTTTTTTGTTGATAAAAACCAAAGTATGATATTACCATTAATATTGACATGACCTTTTATGCACTTAAGTAAATTCATTAAAATCAATTTCTTATCACAGCAGTAAACATTATTGTGTCATAGAATGCAGAAATAACATTTTGTAATGTACAAACTGCATAAAAAGTTCTAATACGCATAACAAATATCAAACTACAATTATATGAAAACAATAACTTAAAAGTATAACCAACAGTAGTACAGTACCATTGTTTGCCTGTACCCTAAAAACGACAAAGCATTCGTGAAAAGCACTGTTGTATTAAATAAAAATGTGATAAGCTCCCATTCTAATTTGCTATCAAATTTAATCGTGATATGACTTTTGATATAGCAAGGTAGCTGTGATCCAGAGTTGGGAACCAGCCACCTTAAATGCTCTTTCCACAAATTTATTGAACGTCTCGCAAAACAATGAGTAGTTTGTATGGCACATTCATGATCAAAAGCCACATCTTATTTAAAACGGAAAGAAGTTGAAAGACTTTGTTTTGAGGCAAATCCTTCACAAATTCAGAGATGCCACCAGAATTTCATGAAAAAAACAAACACCTAAAACACCTTTACCCGGCCCAGAAAACTCTGAAACTACCCTTATGCTCTTTCAAAAATATGTGTTTCCTGGATGTTTCAGACAAAATCAAGTACTATATAATATTTGGTATACAGTTGAAAGACTTTGTTTGGGGGCTAATCCTTCACAAATTCAGAGATGCCACCAGAATTTCATGAAAAAAACCCATAAAACCCCTGTATACCTGGCCCAGAAAACCCGGAAACTACCCTTACCCCCTTTAAAAAAATGTGTTTTCTGGATATTTCAGAGGAAATTGTCACATTTCTGAGAAAAAAACCTGAATTCAGGCTAAAACCTGAAAAATTGCATCTCTAAAAATGACTCTTGCCTGGCAACTTTCCCATGCAGCATGCATGTGCCCTTGGATTATTGATAAAGACATCTCTATTCACTCAGCTGTGCAAGGTAACAAGTCTAATGACCATGAACAATTTTTGGACGTATTCAGCATAGTTTGAGGGATTATCTGGAGATACAAATTACACAGTGTATCTGTCCTTTTTAGTGGAAGGTAACACCTTTTTGTCTAAAGCCCTGTCCGCACTGGACTTTTTTTTCCGGGGATTTAACCGAGCCGATGGGTAAATGAAAAATGGGCAAATATTACCGGTGTCCGCACTTGGACTTTTGACTCGGGTAACTTAACCGTGCACGCACGGAAAAATTACCAAGCACGCACGGGCAAAGTTACCGAGACGCTGGGTACTTTACCCTTTTTAAGTCCAGTGCGGACATCTCAGGAAGTATACCTCTCAGTTACTTTGCTCGAGCCGCGCGGGTATTTCTACCGGCCAACTTCTGCCCGGGTAGAATGCCCGAGACACTTTACCCGAGACGAAAAGTCCAGTGCTGACAGTGCGAGTTGGGTAAATTCATGAGCCTAGTATTGTCAGCTCGGTAATTCATCCGTGCGTGCACGGTTAAGTTACCCATGAGTTACCCGAGTCAAAAGTCCAAGTGCGGACACCAGTTATATTTGCCCATTTTTCATTTACCAATTGGCTCGGTTAAATCCCCAGAAAAAAAAAGTCCAGTGCGGACAGGGCTTAAGCCTCCGGGATGTGACTGTACTTGCCTAAACAAATTATGAAAATCACACCTTTTATTTTCCTATATTTTGTAGTTGTCAAGTAGGCACGGTTCTAGAGCCAAGATTTTTTGGGGGGCTAGAAGAGCCATAATTATTATTATTTTTTTTTTTTTGGGGGGGGGGGGGCGAGAAGACCCAATATTTTGGGTTCTTCTAACACTCGCTTCTGCTATGTCTTATTAGGGGTCGAAAAACATGCACATATAGCCCCCAACAATGTTTTTATGCTATTGGTGCTTAAACTGAAAAAAAATGCAGTATTCTCAAGAATTGTTTTTTTTTTTTCAATTGTATTTTTTTGGGGGGGGCTAGACAAAAACAAATTGTGGGGGGGGGGAGCCTCCCACCCCCCCTCCCCGGCACCGTAGAACCGCGCCTGTTGTCAAGTGAGGACCAAAAACCTGAAATCGTGATTTTTCCTGAAAAATCACATTCCTTGGGCCTGAAATGGTGGTACAGTACCAACATAAGTCCCTATAATAATTATAGTCCTAGCTTCAAGCCTGGTTTCAGAAAGGCGCTTGTAATTCTTGTGTCTTGCGTAGTAATTAGGCATATCTCTGCTGTTGGTTATGTAATAAATAAATATTCAGGCCTTTATTTTTAAGGATAGTGAGAGCGATCACTCTCCTCCGCTCTCCTTAATGTTTTCCAAGTAGAGTGAAAAAGAGAGCTCCTTAACAATTTAAGGAGAGCTGCCTTTTTTCAAAACATCACATACATTTTTCCTGCTGAGATTCATCCTTTTTGGAAACTACAAAAATAGTGTTATCTTTTTGTAATCTTTTTCAACAGGACAAGCAAAATCTTGCATGTTCTCTTTTTCTGACACCGGACACATGCCAAAACTTGGTTTAGCAAGAGCAAACTGCTCTCTTTATTCACTAGTATGAGTAGGCCCTATGTTGATTTAAGGAGTTGGATTTGCAGCTCAAACTTGATTTTTGTTGATGAGAGGAAATCACTCTCCTAAAGCCCTGTCCGCACTGGACTTTTTTTTTCGGGAATTTAACCGAGCCGATGGGTAAATGAAAAATGGGCAAATATTACCGGTGTCCGCACTCGGACTTTTGACTTGGGTAACTTAACCGTGCACGCACGGAAGAATTACCGAGCTGACAATACAAGCCCTATGCGGATACCCGACTCAAACTGTCCGCACTGGACTTTTCGTCTCGGGTAAAGTGTCTCGGGCATTCTACCCGGGCAGAAGTTGGCCGGTAGAAATACCCGCGCGGCTCGGGCAAAGTAACTGAGAGGTAGACTTCCTGAGACGTCCGCACTGGACTTAAAATGGGTAAAGTACCCAGCGTCTCGGTTACTTTGCCCAAAAAAAGTCCAGTGCGGACAGGGCTTATGTTGATTTAAGGAGAGCGATTTGCAGCTCTCCTCATTTTTATTAAAATGAAGGCCTGAATATTATTGAGCACACTGAACAGGAAGTCAGTCAAGCCTGGCTGCATGGTTCTTCCTACATGGTATTTGAACTTGGCCAGCTGGGCTTGTTTGGCGCATGTTTGGAGAGAGTTTTGACAAGTCCACCACCTGTTTTGACACCCATCTGGCCAGCTGCACCATGCGCTATAATCAGAATTGCCAGTCATGCGTCAACAATATTGATGTTTCCCACACTCCTGTCAGAATCAATTTTGTTATTGAAATCTATGTTGTACCCTGAAAATTGTGTAAAAGGAAATATTACATCTGGGTTTTTTTGTTCACTACAAGTGATAAATAACTGCTGGAAACTGCTCATCAACCAAAATAATGACCTGAAAAATATAAAATTGTTGGATTGAGCAGGGCCTGATAAAGATCCTGCTATAGGATCAAAATACATAATTCAAAGCATTTGTTCTTCTTATATTTGTTGTGTATTGATGTGTTTTGAGTGTTTGCTTTCTTATGGGGATTTTTTTTTTGTAGATCATGTCCCAATTCTGCCTACTTCAGAATAAAAAAAAACCAATCAAATAAATGTGGATCATTTTACTGAGTATTTTCTCACACTAGTTAAAGGGCGGCTGCAGTGCTTTTTTCAAACAGGTTATTTTATTGCCTTCATACAGAGAATATAGTACTGACAAATAATGAATGGCAAGTCTTATTTTGGTTTCAAACCAGCATTTGGTTTTCCTTTGAATGGCTTTGTAAAACGGGGGATTTTCACGCATACTCATGTAGGGAACCAACAGCCAAAATATAATGAAAAAAAACATAAGAAATGAAGAGGCAAACTTGACCTACAGAAATGGTTTGGTAAAAAAATTACACCACCAGTTGAGTGAAAGGAACATATTTGGCAAAATAAAACCATTGAGGAGGAAAAGGTCTTTTAGAAAACCTATAAAACAACTGCAACTTTTTGTGCACAAATCAATTGGGTTACTGCTCTCAGTTCCCCTGATGACATCACAGTTTTGCTCATGATTATGGAAATGCTAATTAGCATACAGACCAAATAAACCCTGTTTTTAACCCTGAATCAGTGTGAGGAAGTGGGTAAAATTACAATCCCTATGTACAGTTTTTTTTTATTGGCACATGTTCAAGCCATAATTTTCCCATTGCAGAGACCCTTTTAACGGAGGCCATGGTCATACCAACTTTGTACTAAATATAGAAGACCACAGAAAAGAAATAAAAACATTCGGACCTAAGTTAAAAAATGTTTGTCAAATCTGATGTTGTCCACAAGTTTGTCCCTCACTTAATATTCACAATAGGGTTTAAAAGAAACCAAACCTTATTGTTATCCAGGGTCATGGTGCATACAGTGCTATTGTAAAGGACTGGGCCAAGGGGTATGGGTTAATCACTTGATCTTATTATTGTTTGGGTCAATGTCTTTCAAAGACTGTCAGGTCATAATGCTGGTATTGACCTGCCTTATTTTTAAGCACCGTATTACTGTCACAGTATGTCAAGAATGTTATTTTCTTCCGAGCATGCATAATGAATTTTGATCTCATTGCAACTTTCTTCTGCTAAATATAAAGTAGAATTGTTCACCGGAATTAATTAACCATTATTATTACTGCCAACAAACAACAGACAATTTAGTTGACTATTGGGGTCACCACCAACGTAGGGCTGGATAGCTCAGTTGGTAGAGCGCCTGTACGGTATCCAGGAGGTGGCCAATTTGAATCCCGCTCCGATTTTTCTTTGTTCACTTTTCAATGACTTAAAATTCAGTCTGTTCCCCTTGTGGTTATTTGATGATTATAGAATTAACAATACTTAAAATAATACATAATGACTATATTTGAAAGAAGACTGTGACCCCTTATTAAGCAGCAAAATATAGCCCAAACAATGGGAATCTAAATCAAAACTCATCCACATAAAAATGGATCTTGTGGATTTTAAAATGTGTGTAAGTTGCTGGGCAAATTAAGTTGTTCTTAAGGATTCTACCATTCTAGCCTCCCGAAACAGAAATGTTCACAGATTTACCTATAACTTTACAGGGTATAAAGATGGTGATGGAAGAAACATACCATTAAAATTTGTCTGCCTGAAATGCTGTATTTATCCAGAAAAGAGTAAAACCAGTGGCCAAAATTATTTTTGATCTTTTAAAGATCACAATTAAAAGAGAGAAAACTTAAGAAATACTGTGGTCATTTTCACCGTTTTCTCAAAAAGTGGGCACTGTATGGGAATGAAATTTTCACAGATGACTGTTACTATATCTCCCTTGATATTTTTGTCCATGAATCTGTATTTCTTTGACAAAAACAAAAGTATGATATTACCTTTAAATTAACCTTTCTGATCTAAGTGTCAAGTACACATTCTATACCTAAAGTAATAAAAATGAAACCAATTAATTTTTTACTCAATAATTAAGACAGGACTTTTAAGATTTGTTTCTCAAGTGAGTTGTTGAAGTGGGTGAAGAGAAATCGACTGGTTATTAAGTGCTTGGTGAAGAAAAAGTTAAATGTATGGCTTGCCACACAAAGGGCAAGTCTGTAGGCAAGTGGCAAGACATATACACTGTACATTACATTATTAGCTGTTCCAACATTTAGATGTCGGAACAGGTATCGTTTTTGTTCGGATTTTACATTATTATTATTCCTTCGAACTTTTTGCTCCCATAGCTTCGTGCCCTAAGTTTGTTTATTGCTTATCTCTTCTTAGATTCTTCTGATCAGCTTAGATGAGGTATCATATGAAAGCTTAAAAGCTAAGGATCATACTGACTCTTAATAGTTGTAAAAATTATTCATTAATTAAGCACGTAACAGCTCTTTTTGGATCCGTGTTGAAACAAACCTGGATCAGCCCCGGTTCAGCCTGGCAAGTTTTTGAACCGGATCGAAGGGAGGCAATGGTCACACAACATTTTTGGTGAACCGGCTCATACAACACAGATCACGCATCACACGGCCTAAAATGCAGTTTGGAATTGGGTTGAGATTTTCAACCCTGGTCCGTACTAGGGTTGATTTCAATCTGGCTAGGCCGTCCTACCCGGGTTGGCTCAGGGTTGAAAATGTTCAATTGTGAAAAGGGTTGAAAAAAATCTCGGGGTTCGCTCCGGTTCCAACTCCCGAGATTTTGAATAGTGTGAAAAGCCCTATATTACGATTTTCGGATTAACCTAACCCTAACCCCTGATTTAGATTACATGCCATTGAACACAGCCAAGAATGACTTCAGGGCAAGCAAGACCCCTAAACTGGAAGGTCTTTGCCGTATTCTATCATGGTCGGACAAATTGATCCACACACAGGCCTATACCCCTATTCTTGAAAGGTGTTTGTTGTTGGTAGTGCCTTACACAATACCTTCATGGTCAAACCAAACAATGGCACTTGTGATGTCATAGATGTAGGAAGCTGCGCTATGGGTTCTTATGTCCACTGCCCATTGTCTGAACTATTGACGAAACTGATAAACAGTATCAAGTAGTCCATATGATCCACAGTATGCATCTTCCCTCTTAAAATACATGTGTTTCATGACCTTCTGTTGATTTTGTAGATATATATATATATATGTATATATTGCTCTGTACAAGTAAACTGTACAGTAAGCAGTAGGCCCTACATGTGTGTACTGGCTGGGTGAGTGAACTGCCATCATGAGCCCTGTCCGCACTGGACTTTGGGTAAATGAAAAATGGGCAAATATTACCAGTGTCCGCACTTGGACTTTTGACTCGGTTACTTAACCGTGCACGCACGGAAGAGTTACCGAGCTGACAATACTAGGCTTATGAGTTTACCCGACTCGCACTGTCCGCACTGGACTTTTCGTCTCTGGTAAAGTGTCTCGGGCATTCTACCCGGGCAGAAGTTGGCCGGTAGAAATACCCGCGCGGCTCGGGCAAAGTAACTGAGAGGTAGACTTCCTGAGACGTCCGCACTGGACTTAAAATGGGTAAAGTACCCAGCGTCTCGGTTACTTTGCCCCCAAAAAAGTTCAGTGCGGACAGGGCTTTATGACATGGTGTCCCAGAAAAAAACGCAACACTGTGTCGGGACCCACATTATATTAAAGTCAAACTGTTTATCACTTCAAGATTCATGCAGATATGTGATACAGCCATGTCTTGGCTATCAGCCTATCACCATGTAGAATTTAAGCACATTGGGGCTGAAATTGGCGACAATATGACCAATTGAAAGAGTACTCCGTAAAAACAAATTTGCAAAGATAACACGCATAGTGGTCAATACACATATAACGTGTATGAAAGAAAGATGAAAATCATTTTGAGGTTGGGTGATATATTTTTTTTTCCACTCAATTTCAGTCCAATTTTGCTCAAATTCTACATGGTGATAGCCAAGACATGGCTGTATCACATATCTGAATCTTGAAGTGATAAACAGTTTCATTTTCATTAGTTCCGACGCAAACTCGCAAAGTTGTTTTTTTTTGGGACGCCCTGTACAGCATGCAGAAAAGTCCTGACATGTATAAAGACACACTATCCAAAAGTTCTCTCATTACAAATTTTAAAGTGAAGATTTTTGACAGCTTAATTGTCAATTTATTCCTTTATACTATAGAACATTATTGATAATGACAGGGAAAGGGAAATCGGTCGGGAAGAACAGAACTGATATTAATTTTTTGAACTCTTAACTTTCCTTGAAAATTCTAAAAGACTCTTGAATAAAATTTGCGTGGATTTTGGAAGTTTGAGGCTGTGAAATGTCAATAACAGGGATGGGATTTTCTCAGATTAAAATCTGATTTCAGATTTTTTTTGTTTTGGATTTCAGATTTTGTTCCTCACAGGCTGTGTACAAAAGTATAGGAGATTTCCAGATTTCAGACTTTTTATTGTCCCTGTCAGCTGTTTTCAGACATTTTTATCTTTGATCAATCTTATCCCTGCAATAACGACTGATTGAACTACTCTTTATGAAATTAGGCTTGAGACTATACCTTGCTATCGTCAGTTTGTGTCTTAAAGGGTCTCTGCAATGCGAAAAATTATGGCCTGAACATGTGCCAATAAAAAAACTGTACATGGGGATTGTGATTTTACCCACTTCTTCACACTGATTCAGGGTTAAAAACAGGTTGTTTAGTTTGTATGCTAATTAGCATTTCCATATTCATGAGCAAAATTGTGATGTCATTTGGGGAACTGAGAGCAGTAACACAATTGATTTGTGCACAAAAAGTTGCGGTTGTTTTATAGGTTTTCTGACAAAACTTTCCCCCTCAATGGGTTTTTTTTGTGTGCTGAATATGTTCCTTTCACTCAATGGTGGTGTAATTTTTTTGACAAACCATTTCTGGGGGTCATGTTTACCTCTTCATTTGTTTATGTTTTTTCATTATATTTTGGCTGTTGGTTCCCTACGTGAGTATGCATGAAAATCCCCCATTTTGCAAAGCCGTTCAAAAGAAAACCAAATGATGGTTTGAAACCAAAATAAGACTTGCCATTCATTATTTGTCAGTATATTCTCTGTATGAAGGCAATAAAATAACCTGACTATAAAAAAAGCACTGCAGCCGCCCTTTAAATGAAACAAAGGGCCTGAGATACATGACGAAGCTGAAGCATTTCTTTTGCTTCATTATGTGACCCAATCCCTTTGATTCATTGTGTGGGTCTCAAATAGTGGTAGCAAAATAAGTTCCAAGCCAAGCCTTACGCCTCATTTCGTAAATTCCCCTAAAACAACATTGTTCTCAAATAGAAACAAATTCCCACAAATCAAGTAAAAATTACCCATTTTACAAAATGAAAAAAATTGAAAGCTTTGGACTTCTAACTTGGCTCAGGGAGCTGAGATTGTTTCAGGAATGTAAATGGGCCTGATGACCAGGGATAATAATAATGTATAGAGCGTTGTGATACCCTTCTTGTGTGTAAGAACGCTACAGTATATAAATGCCCAAATTATTATTAAATTATTATTATTATTAAAATGTCTGTCAAGGGTAAATTGTTGTCATTCATTTTCTCAGATAAACATTGGTACAGATTTCCCTTTCTTCCAAATTAAAACAAAGTATGGTAACACACCATGACAGCTAGTGAGAATATTCCTTTTTTGTATAAACTAGGTTTTATTTGAAGTACATGTACCTGTTGTATAGGTTGCCAATACTCTATTTGAAACCTGCTTTTCAAAAAATATCACAAAATATAACCTTAATTATGTTAAAGCTGATGTCGTGAACAGCTTTGCATTGTAAAGTTTAAGTACTGAACTTCTACATATACAAGTATTATAAATCTATGAGCCTTTACGAAACCTGGCTTGAGGCTAGGTTTGGTACTTATTTCGCTACCGCCATTTGTATTGAGGCCCACACAACAAAATGAAGGGTTTGAGCCACACGACGAAGCCAAAGAAAGGACCCAGCTTCGCCGTGTAGGCCTATCTCAAGTCCTTCATTTCATTTAGGACACAAAATGGCAGTAGCAAAATAAATCCCAAGCCTAGACTCAATTCGTAAAGCCCCTATGCTTCATATGGCTATGCTTTCTTTCTACAAGTATGAGCAGACAGTAAACTAGAAAAGATCTGCCAATAGAGGGCAGCATACACAACCCTTCAGCCATCCACTTGTATTATAAATTTCAATAGAGAACTGAATACATGTACATGTATGCCATTAGGGCGGCCCTTTTTTTTACTGCGGTTCTCATTTCTGACCGACCCATATTTTGGGCTCCGAACGAAGAAGAAAAAACCTTTTTTTTTTTGCCACCAACCCTATCCAGAATGATATAATATAAATTAAAAAAATTAAAAAATTCCCAGAATTTCTGGAGACAAATTTTGCCAACAGGCCTTCATTTTTATACTTTCTATCACAGAAATAATAAAAAAAAAATTTCAAACAAGATTGCAGTGAATACAATTAACATTTCTCATCATTTTCTTTAGGTTTTTGTGTATTCAGCCAGATTTTTGTTCCACCAAACTATTTTTGGGGGGCCAACCGACCCTCCCTCAAGGTGAAAAAGAAATGAGAACCACAGTAATAAAAAGGGGCGCCCTTATAAAAAATAATAAAAATACAGAAGTACTGTAGTTGCTTTGTCTTAACATGAGTTCAAGGCATGTTCAATACATAAATTGAGGTTTTTTCAAATCGTTTTTTTTTTTTTCGGAATCACGGCCATTCCCCAATCTTGTAACAAAATTCACAGCTAAAATTAATTAGTACAAATAAAAAAACACATACAAATGGAAGCTTAGATGTTTAACCTGTACATTGTAATTTACAAAGTTTTAGATGGAAAAAATAATTTTAAGTTAGAGTGGATGAAGTTCTAATGAGTTAATGCTGAAAAAAAAGAGAACATTTTTAGAATTTCAGCTTGATTAAATAAATCTTCTTTTTAAAAAAGACAAAGTAGTAATCCAATATTACATTTACAGAAATAGCCAACTTAAGATTTTCCTAGTTAACGTTCAGTAATGAGTTAATGAGAGAATACAAACTTTATATTGAATACAATGAAGCCAAACATAATATTTTTTCATCATAGAAACACAACACAACGGCATATTGTGGTCTTAAGTACGTACATCAGCTAATTTGAATCCATAGCACTTGGCAGTGTTCATTAATAGGGCTGTAAAGTTACAAATAATTTTGTAACCGGTTACCCGTCTGTTTTTCAGTTGCGGTTACGATTACCCTTATAACAAAGAAAACAAAGAAAAACAAAGAAATAGTAAGTTTGGGTCTTTCAGGAACTTGGTTGACAACATTCTTTTGTCACAACATTTGGCAGTGGTAGACATAGCAAAGTGTTTGGCCTTTGCTTTGCATAAGCCTGCTGGTCCAATTTTCAAAAGATCATTGACTTTTTTCTTTGTGAACTCTAGAAGTGTCTATGTTTCAAAACAAAGAGGCCATTAAAAAGATACTTTTTGATTAACCTAACTGGGAGAATGTACCCGGGTACCCTTTTGAACGGTCGGTTAACCGGATACTAACTGCAGCCTTATTCATTAAGCATCTGGTCAAAACCAATTTTACAGGGAATAAAAATGCTGCACAGAAATGAATACAATAGTGATATCATTGATCAGTCAAGAAAAAAAAAAAAGAACAGTTAAGTCCTGGGGCCATTTTAATGCCACTGCTTAGCACAAAAATTTGCTAAGCATGACAGTTCTGTCTTAATAAAAATAGGGTTAACAACCAAATGTCCAATATTTTGTGTATCACTTTGGCTATTGTGTGCTGTCCATGAATATAAAATGAAACTGTTAACAGTGGTTTGTTTTATTGGGCAAGACATTTTTGTGCTAAGCAAATTTATGTGCTTAGCAGGATAGCAGCTCCATGAAATTGGCCCATGAACCCTAACCCTACCAGCTGAGGTTGGAATTGTGACTGTCCATTTTACACCCATAAGTTTGTATTCATGAATACATTTTAAATTTTTCCATGATTGTGTATAGTGGAACACCACTATAGTGAACATGTCTGGATGCACAGATATTGTCCGTTATAGTGGTCGTTCGTTATAGTGATTTAATGAACCATATTTGGTACGTAGGCCTATTGTAGGGCTGTTAGTTTACGAATAATTTTGTAACCGGTTACCCGTCTGTTTTTCGGTTACGGTTACGATTACCCGTATAACAAAGAAAACAAAGAAAAACAAAGAAATAGTAAGTTTGGGTCTTTTAGGAACTTGGTTGACAACATTCTTTTGTCAGGACATTTGGCAGTGGTAGACAACGCAAAATGTTTGGCCTTTGCTTTGCATGATATAAGCACGCCGGTCCAATATTCAAAAGATCATTGGCATTTTTTCTTTGTGAACTCTAGAAGTGTCTATGTTTCAAAAAGAAGAGGCCACTAATTAGAAAGATACTTTTTGATTAACCTAACTGGGAAAAATGTACCCCGGGTACCCTTTTGAACGGTCGGTTAACCGGATACAAACTGCAGCCTTAAGGCGCCTTTCCATATGTGCGTTTTTTCATCCGCTGCGTATACGCTGCGTGTACGTTGCATGTGCGTTAAAATTGCCCATTAAAAAGACACACGCGACCTTTTCAAACGCACGCGCACATATGGAAAGGGTCGCTTGTTTTTTTATAATGATCAATTTTTTTGCAACGCGACGGACACGCAACGTATACGCAGCGGATGGAAAAACGCGCATATGGAAAGGCGCCTTTAGCCTATTGTACACTTCAATTTGAAGACAAGGGTGATATTAGGTATAGCCAAATTGTTGAGTATAGCAGTGTTCATTATAGTGGCGCCACATTCCACTGTATATTACATACATGTACACTTCAGTCAAATGAATTCAGAATCAGACGTTCTATACAAATGAGAATGAATTCAATCTGCACGAATAAAATATGAAAGTACATTAATTTAACCCTAACCCTCCTCAATCCTCCAAAATCCTTCTGGTGTTTTGGAGGATTTCGAGGATTCAGGATATAATGTCATTTTCAAGTGAGGACCACTTGAGGAGTTGCAAGGATTCAGGATCAAAGCATTTTTTGAGGTTTGGCCACCGAAGGATTTTGAAGGATTCAGGGTCCTCTCATTTTGAGTATAAGTGAGATCACTGGAGGATTGTGGAGGATTCAGGATGGTACTCAGTAAAATGCCCCTACACACTATACTGATGTACTGTACATTGTAAAACTGGATATTTCCAAACTACAGCTAGGATCTGACTTGAACTTTGTGTTATGGAGTTTTGTTGTCCAGTTGAAATTTTACTCAATTTTCCAGTTCAAAACACAGTCCATGTTATCAACATGTAATGTAGCCAAAGCCTTTCTAAGTTCTATTTCCATACTTATTACTTCATAGTGTTTGCATGAAATGGAGCCAAAGCCAAAGCCAAAGCCAGTACACCTATGCTGAGATTTGAAAGGACCATATAGAGCAGTTTAACACTTTGTGGAATGATCCACATGTCAGTGTACAAATGGGTCACACGAGGGCGCTGCACTGGATAGCTGACCAGAGCCGTAAATAAGGAGAGTTTGGCCAACTACGCCATGTTAGGGACCTACAAGGGAGGAGCGTACACACACGCGCGCGGGCGCGCAAACTATTTTAGCAATGGTTGCTTGTCTAATAAACCCCTCAAAAAAGTTCTGCAACTCAAGTTTGAGGGATTATATTTTTTTTGTTACGGATCTATGAACAGTGAAACTGACATCATTGGAAAGCTTCGTTATTCCTCTTTACAATGGTGTGCCATTTGTTGTGATCATGAAACCATGGAATGTGCATTTCTCCTAAATATAGGGCAAAGACAAATGTGAAATATTGCAACTGATTGACTCAAAGTTGGTAGCTAACATGGCGCCTTGTAGTCACGTGAGGGCTATTGACCAATCATAAATGAGATGCCTAAAAACCGAGTTGGCCAAACTCTCTTTTTTTACGGCTCTGTAGCTGACCAAGCAGAAAAAGTATCTTCCTAATTTCATGGCATGCCTGAAGTATTTGGCTACGACTTTTATGATAACATGATGTCAGTGGAAGTGGCTGTGCCTATACAACTGCTTCCCACAGCACAAGTCTAATCCGTAGCCAGATAATCTGCACTTGGCCTTCTTTGGTTGAAAAAGATGAAAAATCATGCTTAAGCAATATCATTAAAAGTAGGGCGATTGTGGGTTGACGGGATCCCAAAACACATTGATTTTTTTTGGCTCTGAACTAACTTCTACTCCACAAAAGTGATACTTTTGACTTCCAGCAAATGTTCCTGGGTCCTTAAAAGCCTAGATTGAAGAAATTTGTTAAACATTTCAGGGTTAAAATTCAATTTTCTTACGCGCTTCTTGTAAACTTTAAAACAGACCGTCTGATCGCGTGAGGCCATTTTGTCTGGTCTGGTTAGTCTAGTGCCCAGACCCAACATATCAAGAGTCCTCATAATGTCAGATTGGAAACCAGACTATTCTCGTGTGTGGCCGGCCTTGCGGCGGTGAAATGTTACAATCTTGGTTACCGTTTTTACCCCATAATTTCCCTTAAAAATCAAAGCCCTGCCCTCTTTCCCAAAAAATTAACCTTGGTAATATAGAGGAGAAGACCAACAAAGTATGTAGGTAAGTTACTTTTCAAAAAGAAGTTTCCTTTCCTTTATAGTTTTAGGACCCGTCAAGCCACAATCCCCAAAGGTAGTAGATGCTCAAGCAATATCATTAAAGGTAGTATCATTCTTTGGTAAGAAACCAAAACAGAAATGTTCACAGATTTACATATAACTTACATGGTATGAAGATGGTGGTGGTAGAAACATACTGTTAAAATTTTTCTGCCTTGAAATGCTGCATTTATCCATAAATTAGTAAAACAATGACCGAAAATCTTTTAAAAGATAAAAGCTTAAATAACAGACTTAAGAAATACTGTGGCTGTTTTTCACTGTTTTCTCAAAAAGTGGGCACCGTATGGGACTGAAATTTTCACAGATGACTGTTACTGTATCTGTCTTGATATTTTTGGTCATGAATCTGTATTTCTTTGATAAAAACCGAAGTATGATATTACCTTTGAAGACCTGGAATAAAACCAAAATTGAAATGTCTGAGAAAAAAGAAGACAATTTCTCATCGCAATAAATTTATGGCTAGTAATACGTGAGCTTTCAAAAATATTTTCTAGATAAAAAATGAGTAGTACTAATTTTGTTCAAGTACTGAATCACTAAGAGAAACTGAGTTGAATACACAAAAGCTAGTTTGGTTAAATTACAAAACGAGTACGTCAAAGACACTTGGGGCCTGTTTGTTTCACGCAAAGGATCCGATATTTTGGGATCCTCCTCCCATGCAGGGTACGCTAACATGAGATCCGAATCCGCAGGATTCATTCGAAACAAACAGGCCCTTGATAAATACTTTTAATAAAGGAATACAATTAAATGTATGTACAGATTGAAACTACTAAAAAAAAAAACATGGCAAAAGACTTATCATGAGTGTGCAATCATTTTCATTAATCATAATATGATTCCTTAAGGTTACATTTTCCTCCATGGATCTGCATTGTTCCTCCGCATTTCACTGTTCCTACGTGCTTCGCTACTCCTACGTGGGTCACTATTCCTACGTGGGTCAAAATGAACAATGTCTGCATAATCAATCCTTGGCCTTCCTGCTGTAGCACCTTTTTCCTTTGTGTCTCCAACTTCATCTCCCGACTGAGAATCCTCGTCAGAATCCTGGTCTTTCCTATCATCCTCATCTTCGCTGAACTCCAAGTCGGCATATTGAAGCCCTTCCACGTTCATGTTCTTGGGATCAAACTCCAAGTCATCATCCTGGTACTGGCATTCCACCATTTCCTCCTCCTCGAGTATAATACCACCAACTGCCCCTTGGACAGGTGCAAGGGGGACGTGACAGGCCGTGCGAACCAGGCCAGGGCGAGGAGGCCTGGGACTCGGGGGGCGCTCGCGCTCCGTGGTGCTCACAACATCCTCAGGTCCTTCCATGAGGGGCGTGATACTCGAGCTTGCCATTCGCGATGACGGAAATGCATAAAGGCCACTTGCATTCCCGGACATGTTTCGACGAATCTGCAGCCGAGCTCTCATCTCTTGAGAAGTCATTACTCGGGTGTGGTTGTCTTTGCAGAGGTACAGGAGCCTTGTCTTTACGATGTAGAGAATCAGGAGGATCAGCACCAGAAAAACCGATGCACCGAGAGAGATGGCAACAGTCTTGATGGCATTCTGGGTCTGGGACGAGGTTTCAAACTGAATGATGAGAGAGCGAGATCCAATACTCTCTTTGCCCAGGGCGGTGCAGGTGATATTGTACTGCCTGTCACTCAGACTGTCCAGGTTGAGTAAGACCGAGTCCCTACTCATGTGGTACTGATTGTTGTCCTTGTCAAGCGGTGGTGTGAACTCCCACAGGTATTCAATAGCTCCCTTTGACAAGCAAGTAAATGTCGCGTCACTCTCGTCTTGTTTCAACAACTGGATTCCCCGGTCATGAAAGGTGCACTTACGCTTTTGCTCATTAAGCCACGTTGTTCGATTCTCCGTCTTGCCATACTTAAAATGCTTCCTACATCCTGTTCTTTTGGGCACCTGGGGGATGGTCAGCTCACAGGTGTAGGTATCCCCAACCATGTGGTTGACAACATCGTAGGTGAGGCAAGCGTCCTGGTTCTTTTCACTTTTACGCGACGCATTCAGTCCGGCCAATAGATGCCTACCGAGATGGTTCTCCCTGATCCAAAGTAACTCCATCTCAGGATTCACGGTCTCGGAACAGCAGGAAATTGTGAAACCCGTACCCTCCTCGTACCCAACTGCAGTCTGTAACGGCGACGGCGATGACAAGGACGGCACACTGATCGAACACCTGGGGTACTGTTTACCAGGCATGTAAAAGTTAACTTTCAATTTGGCCGCTCTCGACTGTGTCAGTAAAGTTTGCGGTGACGTCTGCGATGCATTTAGGAGGAGATAAACGGCGCAAGTGTATCGACTATGATCGTCTGTCCGCATCATTCCGCGGAGTATCTTCAAGTTGTAGGCGCCGTTAGTATGATTTCCCAACAGGGTATAGTTCCCGGATGTGTACTCCTCTTGTGGAATCACCGTCTCATTCATGAGCCACAACACCTTCATCTGGTCAGTCAGGCCGTCGATATTGCAGTAGAACACAGGTAAGCCGACATTGGACAAGTACAGATGCAGGCACACGTCATTCGGCTCCATCGCAAATCTCACTTCGGGCAAGGATTCGGCTTCAGTCTGGGCGAACACACAACCAGCAGTCGCCAACAGAAGAACAGCACACACGTGAAGATGAACAATACCGTTTGATACACTGCATTCCTCCATCTTGGGCATGTGTATCATTTCCTTAATAATGTCCACAAGAATTCGCGCAAACATTTATAACACCAATGTGTCTCACTCACTGATCATGAGTTAACAAGGTAAAACACATTGGGCAAAAGAAAAACTTGAGTCAAATGATATCTGCAGCCGATGTTTAATGAGAAAAGGAGGCATAAATAACAGTCAGCAAAACAACCTCCCTTAATCTGTCTCTTATGTAGAGTGTTCCATCAGTTCCTCAAGCACAGATGTCGTCATTAAATATCCAGCATTCTCCAGGTCTGCATCCCTATTTATGTATGAAGCAGTAAAGACTGTCCACTATGAGATGCGAAGTCAATTGTCTGTCAGTACATATGTTCTGGCAAGAGTAAATGTCATAATGACAGCGCTCACCTAACGGCACGGCTATTTATGGATGGCAAGTCTTGATCCAGTCGCATTCTACTCACTGAAGAAAGTCGTTCATGAATGTCACTCGAGGAGTCAGTATTGCATGGTTATCATGAATGCAACAGAACAAGGCCAAACAATGGTCAGGAGATCAAGCACCTCATACGCAGAAACAAAAATACAGGGATGTTTTTTTCTGTCACTGATGCCTTATATCATAATCCATCACATCACGCGACATCCGTTAGCAATCGAGAAAACCCTCTCTTCGTCTTGAAGTTAATGCCAGGTCTCTTGTCGTTTCCCTCAGAATGCTGCATACTTCCACCAGTCGTTGAGTTAATCTTCCATCCTTCAGTCTCATTAATATTGATTCCTCCCGCTTGGCAATGTCCGTGGAGATAACATTCCAAGAATGTATGGAGCCAATGGCCTGTTGGGCACAAGGAGATAACACAGATATTAATTAGAAGCCTGCTGAATCAAAAATGAAATGTATCCAAAGTGTTGTCATGGGGAGTATTACATAGTATAGAGCGTGCTCCGGAAAATTCTTCCATTATTCAAGCCTAAACTTCGAGAAATCTGTCCTCGAATCGGCACTCCTGAATCCAAACAACTGCTGTCACATTGTGTCACCTTGTGCAAATTCTGCAATATTTTGTCATGCACAAAAACCTCTGGTACATTACAAAACGAGATGGTAATACAAACAAGCATTCAAAAGTGTATCTGGATAAATTAAATGCATGAGTTCTTGGAAGCCTGCATTCCCTTGTTTGTGGAGCAACCATAACAAGGGTCCTTGGTGATCAGAGACACTTGTCTGTCAAACAAATTCTCATTGTTAACGTCCAATCTGCCAAGTTAAAGTACATGTGTACACAAATTGACAAAGCTTTTACGATTGGGGATGTCAATTTTCATCTCAGAGCGAAATGTCAATAAATCTTAATCATCTTAGATTCATACAATATTTGTTATCTTCCCATCTCAATGCTTGCTATGTACAATTGTATATAGGGCCTACATATCTATGAATAATGTACTTGACAACCAGTTCAACACAAAAAGTGCATAATCACACTTATATTGAGTTAAATTTATTATTAATATGTGGTCTTTTGTCTTAGAATAATTTTGGTTTTTTCATAGCACTGCAACCCAGCCAATAAAATATACCCATCTAGCGAAAAAAATGTAGCAAGATTTTCACCCAGTTTTTTCCCCGGGGTTTTCACCGAGCCGATGGGTAAATAAATTGGGCAATTATTACCGGTGTCTGCACTAAACTTTTGACTAGGGTAGCTTATCCGTGCATGCAAGGAAGAATTACCGAGCTGTCAATACTAGGCTCATGAGGGTACCCGACTTACACTGTCCGCACTGGACTTTTCATCTCAGGTAAAGTGTCTCGGGAATTCTTTCTGGGCAGAAGTTGAACATTAGAAATACCCGCGCGGGTCAGGAAAACTAACTGAGAGGAAGACTTCCTGAGACGTCCGCACTGGACTTAAAATGGGTAAAATACCCAGCGTCTCGGTAACTTTGCCCCAAAAAAGTCCAGTGCAAACAGGGCTTTTCTCTAAACGCTGTTTTGCCGGGGGTACGTTCTTGCAAGCATGACATAATGCTAATTTACAAAATAGCATTTGCAGGAAGAATGTCGATGCATGCAAAATAATATACACTGCATGAAAATAATGATATTGCCTGGGTTAAAAAAAAATGGCTGGTCGTTACTTGGATGAGAGTTTTTAGTCCAATTAGGAGTAGGTACATGTACCGTAGCAATTACTTCCAAACAGCTGAATATCCTTTTCATATGGGCCTTTCAATTCTGTCCATCAATGAGATGGATGTATAATTCATACATGTAATAAATAATTCAAAGCAAGGCTTGTCCCATATGCTCATTAAAAACTGGCCAATTTCATAGAGCTGCTTAAGCTGATGCACACAAATTGCTTACACATGAAAAATCTTCCTTGATCAAACAGGCTTACCAACAAAATGGTCACTTGTAAATGCAAATTTTGACTTTCATGCGGCCATTGTTTACTGAGCATAACATTCACAAGGAGATTTGGCTGGTATACTGATTTCATTTTCGTAAATTTATTTATAAAGTAGCTCTATGAAATTGGCCCCAGACCGCTAGACCCAGTAACTGGGGCGCTGAACTCCCTTTTCTTTATTTTGGGGTTGACAGTCGGTCAAGCGCCCTAGAGAATCCAATAGCCATGTCATTTGAGAACATTTTCGGCGCAAGTACCGTGAAGTACAATTTTTCTGCATACAACACATTTAGGGCTATGGGATTCTCTGGGGCACTAGACCAACCGCAACAGTCATCCCAAAATTAAAAAAAGGAGTTCAGCGCCCCAGTTACTGGGTCTAAATTACTGTTGTATTCCGTTGGGTGTACTAAAACATATTTTATAACTCAAATTTGGGAAAGAATTCCACTGACGGCCATCACTTGTGCACAAACCTATGGGACCGATTGAGGGCGTTATGAGAAAAATGGCTACCGCTGCATTTGAAGTGTAATAGTGTATCATTGTAGGTCAAAAAACACTGAAAATCTCACTTTTCAGATATGCTACCCCAGTGTTTATACACCTGAGATTGAAGTTCATTATGACTTCCATCCAATATTAAAGTTAACTCTTGGAGGAAATAACCCTTTTTTCGTAATGGTCGTCAGTGGAATTCTTTCCCAAATGTTAGTAATTTGCATTGTAATAAAAGTCAATAATTTATTTAAAAATATATACATTTTTTTATACAAACCTGGCGCAAAACCGTGAAATTAATGGAAACAGAATTCATTTTTCATCAAATCACCTGCTCTTTGAAATGTACCCGAATTCCTCATTGTAAACTAGTTGTTAACTAACTTACGCCACCCATATTATTTTCAGTATTTATTTAGCTTCTTCTGTTCAAAATTGAGATTTGTTACTTAAAAGCAAATATTCATGGGTCCTGTAATTGTAAACCCTAAAATGAACATATTTCAGCAATATTTCAGTGGAAAAAAAAAGTTTCTTACCCAAATAAATACTAAAAATAATATGGGTGGCGTAAAAGACACTAATGCACAAAAGGAGATTTTTTACTTAATTTAAGAAGTTAAAGCAAATTTATTCATGGGTCCTGGGGTCGATTTCACGAAGCCCTGCGATCGATCGTAACTCGAGTTACAAAGGATAACCCATCGTAGGGGACCTATCCCACGTAGGGCTGCAATGCATCAAAAGTCCTACGATTGATAGTAAGTTACGATGAGTTTGGTGAAATCGACCCCTGTAACGTTAAACCCTAAAATGAACATATTTCAGCAATATTTAAGTGAAAAAAACCCAAGTTTTTTACCCAAATAGGTAACGGTGTACAACTACAAGCAGGTCCGATACCTGTTAAGGGAATAAAAACAACTTAATAGATTCAACTGTTCCAAAATGATATTTTTTACTTTCAGCAGACGTTCCCGAGTCCTTAAATCCCCAGATAGAAGAATTTTGTGCAACATTTCAGATTAAAAATACAATTTTCTTACCTGTTTGTTGCAAACTTCAAAACAGACAGACAAAACAGTTTTATTCCCTTTAATGTTATCGGACCTGCTTGTACACCATTACTCCCAAATAAATACTGAATATAATATGGGTGGCGTAAGAGACACTAATGGCTGTAAACTACTGATGTATAGGCCAACCATTAAACAAAACTTTTCAGTTTGTGGCATATATTAATTATAAACCATCCATGTTGAATTCTGCCCTGCAATTTGACAAACTGTAAGTGCAACTACTGACACAGTACAGTGTACATATCACAATAGACCAAGTTGAAAAGAACAGGGTCTGTACTTATCAAGTTATAACTTACCTCAGCGTGGAATATTATACTTGAGTAGAAAATACTTCAACTTTGCAGAGTGTACACACGTACATACAGGCACCATTATATTTGAACCATGAACCATTCACGGCAAATCCATCATAGCGGACTATTTGTCTGTTCATCCAGTGAACTTTACACCACCAGCAATGGCACTGATTTCATCATTGACGCTCAGAAAACCACAAAATAATCTCCCATTGCGAAAGCACAGGGCATGTATTACAGTGCAGTTACAACTGTACTACCAACTACCACTACCACCATCAGTGGAACACTCACTGCAAAGCTATGCGAAGGGGATTGGTTCTAGCTCGGTCGGTCCGTACGGATTTGTCCCCCTAAATCTCTCCACCAGGTGCTGGTAACTTCCTGTCCAACAAACTGCCTCCATACACACAGCTAGCTACACACGTTTTTGTGCACATAAATGGCTGGTCCAGGCTGTGCATATTGTTATGCCCTTGAATTGCTTACGAGTCTGACTTGTTGGATGGCCGTGTGCTATACCATACCGCATTGCCCCATGTACAGTACGTAGATATGAGAAAACCCATTCATGCATAGCGTGTGTGTGGTATATAGGACTGGGTGTATAAAAGTGCCCCTAGGGTCGGTATTGAACTGTTGATGCCACTGGGCCCTTTATTTGCAACACTGCTGTTATACTCATAGAAGTAATGGAGGGGCTTTAAAGGAACACTCAAGATGAGTGGGTGGTGGATAATTGATTGGACCAAAGATGGGAGACAGGTGCCATTAGACTGGGACAAGCTGGGGTTGTACTTTATTGTTTAAAGCTAAATTGCACATTAGGCTTGCTAAATGGCAATGGATAGAAAAGAGAGATCTGATATTAACTTTTTTTTTTTTTTTACAACATCTACTTAAAAATTTCTAAAAAATTTTTATTATTAAAGGTAATATCATACTTTGGTTTTTGTCCAAGAAATACAGATTCATGGGCAAAAATATCAAGACAGATACAGTAACAGTCATCTGTGAAAATTTCAGTCCCATACGGTGCCCACTTTTGAGACAACAGTGAAAAACAGCGACAGTATTTCTTTAGTCTTCTCTCTTTTATTTTTGATCTTTTATAAAAGATCAGAAAGATTTTCGGTCGTTGTTTTACTAATTTATGGATAAATACAGCATTTCAGGCAGAAAAAAATTAACGGTATGTTTCTACCACCACCATCTTCATACCCTGTAAGTTATAGGTAAATCTGTGAACATTTCTGTTTTGGTTTCTTACCAAAGTATGATACTACCTTTAATGATGTTTATACAATAATTGATTTATTAGAATGGAGTCATTTTAAATGATAAATTTTAAATGTTCTTTTTAAAATTTTTGTAACATAAATATTTTAGATGCTTGGAGTTAGGAGGGCCTGACCTGACGTCTCAATCCTTGCAGGATATCTTTCTCAACTTAGGCTAAATGAAATATGAATAAATATTTCATAATTTTTTCCCTCATAAAACTCATTTTAAAATCTTAATCTCACTTTTTATCAATGGCTAAGGCTTTTACGTCAATTCATTCTTTTGAAAGGGTCTAAAAACTTGAGTAATATTCTTAAAATCTTATAAAATAATTAAAGGAGGGCTTTGTACCAATGTTATTAAAACAGTGTTATTGAGGCAAGTTAAAATAAAAGTTGAGAAAGTAAAACAAAGTTGCACAAAAAGAAGACTTAAAGAAGAAACATTCATTTTGTAAAAATTGGTTGATATTTTTATTATTGGTTTTTTTTTACTCACTTTTTTTAAAACAAAATTATGTGGCATTTTTTAAAAACTCACTCATTGACAGTTTTCATTATAAACGTCTTGTCATGATTTCCTTGCATATATTTGGGATGGGAACGGAAAACACGTTTTCAGAGGTTGTAAATAAAAACCAAAAATGTCTCGTGGACTCCCGGCCATGAAGACATTTGTAGGGAAATAGCTAATTTAAATGTCTAGGTGAAAAGGGACAAGGATTATGTTATGAGCCTCCTCCAAACCAAAAAAGTGTTTGAACTTCAATGTTGCAATTAATAAACTGTTGAAAACTGCTCATCAACCGAAGTAACGACCTGAAATTATATGAAATGTTCAGAGTAAGGAGGGCCTGAGGCTTGGGTTCTTTAAGAAAGATTCTGCTAGAATCAAAACTCTGACTCTCTTATTTAAAGATAACATCATACTTTGTTTTTTGTCAAAGAAGTACAGATTCGCGGGCAAAAATATCAAGGAAGATACAGTAACAGTCATTTGTGAAAATGTCAGTCCCATACTGTGATCACTTTTTAAGAAAAAACAGTGAAAAACGGCCACAGTATTTCTTAAGTCTTTTCTCTTTTATTTTTGATCTTTCAAAAGATCCACATTTTTTTTTTTGATCGTTGTTTTACAAATTTCTGGATAATACACCATTTCTACCACCACCATCTTCATACCCTGTAAGCTAAGAGTAAATCTGTGAAGATTTCTGTTTTGGTTTCTTACCAAAGTATGATACTACCTTTAACTCTGAACTTAATTGTAAAGTTACGGATCAATTCTTGTCTCTTATTAATACTTACCTCTGATGAATAGATCTAACAAAATAAATTAATTACTAAATCATAGTAAATAAATACCGGCCTGCCAGGGTAAATAAAATACGCCAAAATATAGTGACTTATTTAGGGATTTTTCAATGAATTTAGAATGATTCGGGCTCGGTTGTCTGACACAAATTTCTATGTTTTTACCGGACAAACCCCAAATAAGATTTTCAATTGTTCTTCCTTCAAATAGCTTTTAAAACTGAATCTTGTCTGTTTCCCTTAATAGACCGATCCAGTAGGCCACGCCCACCATAGCAACGGCCAAGCAACGACGCACACGCGCGCGCGTAACGTGTCACGATCGCCAACACGCGTTGCACGCCCATCACCGAAAGCACTTATCTCTATGGGACTCTGGTTTTGGATAAGGTCACAAATGTACATTTCCTCTCTTACCAGGCCATCGAGAGTTAGAATTGCAATGGAAATATAAACACCATCAATTTGTAGCAGAAAGATACTGTACTTGTGAATTGTGCTGCACTCACAGAGGACGGTATTTATTGTTTTTCCAGTTCGTAAACGTAAACACCGCAGTAATCAATACCGCGATCTCCAGCATGAGATCACCAAAATGGCTGCTGCAATTGGTGATCAGATTTTCGCGGCTGTGATTGGTCAATGCAAAATGGGGCGGGGCTTACTGGATCGGTCTATTGTGGTACATTTTATCTCTTGATATTGTATCTCTCAATACTTATGGAGGTGTTTCTCGGGTACAACCTATTGCTAAGATCTAGGGCAACTTGTGTTTTGTTTTTGACAAAGAGTGAGTAGAAACGATTTGGTTCACCACCAACCAACAAAACATGTAGGTCAGTGGAGTGCTGTTACTGCAAATGCAAAGGTTGCAGGTTTGAGTCCCATCTTAGTCACATTTCTGGGTTGGATCTGAACTGACAATTTACATAACACCTAATCAGACTAACATTTCCCAACGGTAGGGGTTGGATGAGTGAAATATTTTCCTTTCCAATCAGGGAAATTAAATTAACAGGAAAAAAAAAAATCCAAGGTAATTAACCAATTATCCAAGCAGTAATTCTTATTTGTAACAGCCACGCTGCATTTTTACACAAGCCAGGCTGCTGGACAAAATCTTGTTTAACAATGTCCATCAGCAGGACTATGCTGTATAATCACTCACACTTTTTCGTGACTGTTTCTCTGGTGTTCCGAGCGGATTGTGGCAGGATTGATGGTAGGATGCAGGCAATTACAGACTGCCTTGAGAAAGCAAACAGTGTGACCGAAGGGATTTCTGTCAGAAACTCTGGCAAGGGGTGGGGGGGGGAAGTTATAAGTTCTGGGAGCACTCATAAAAACTGGAGGTATCGTGCTTTCCTCTGGCTGTCTTTTAGTTTTATTGTAACTGTCCCAGTTTCTATGATCACTAAAAGTTGGGATTTTCTTTACACATGCTCAACTGTTTTTGGTGACTAGAGGGAATTTTCTTAATTGTTGAGAATTTCCATTGTCCATCTGTTTAAAGACAGTGGAGAAAATTTGGATGACAAAGACTTCTAAGTCAAAAGGTGAACTTGTTTTTTCATATTGCCAAAGACAACTGTATGTGTGTAGTGTTTTCCCTCTCTTTGCAAGTGACCTGGGGTTGGTTTCACGAAACCCTGCGATCAATCGTAACTTATGTTACGAATGATAACCCATCGTATCCTACGACTTCTACGTAGGGCTGCAATGCATCATTAAGTCTTATGATTGATAGTATTTAAAGTTACAAGGAGTTTGGTGAAATCGACCCCTGGGGTCAATTTCACAAAACCCTACGATTGATTGTAAGTTACGAAGCATAACCCATCATGGGGGCGAGGGCTATCCTATATGTAGGACTGCAATGCATCAAAGGTTGAGTTTGGTGAAATCGACCCCTGCTCTACCATGGAGGTAGAACCTCCATGGTCCTCTGAATGTTGTCAGAAACAACAAATCCACTGGGCTGGGTAGGGTGTTCTTATCATATCAAAATATATTTAATCCCCCTATTTCTCTCTATCCCTTAACTTGGTTGGATTTGATTCACCCCGCTGACCCCAGCTAGCTCAGTGGTCGTAGCGGTATGGCATCTGCACTATAGTAAGCAGGAGGTCGTGGGTTCGAATCCCACCTGAGCCAACACATGATTTGTTCACTTGCACTTACAAGCACTGCGTATACAGTGCTAATTCACGTCGTCAGTGAAGGGCAAGACTAATTTGCAACTAACTGGTTTAATGATGTTTAACTGGTTTAGCACTCTCCCAGATTGAATCAGTGTAAATGACTTCAGTCTTCACCACATTTCTTTTCCCTATTTTTTGGGAATTATAAAGATGGGTATAGTTCCTTTAAAGTCAAAGTCCAAATTACAGTGTTGTAGTCCAGACATGGAAGTCCAAGACCAAGACTGAGACTGAGGGCCTGTTTGTTTCAGACGAATCCTGCGGATCCGGATCCCATTTTAGCGTACCCTGCATAGGAGAAGGATCCCAAAATATCGGATCCTTTGTGTGAAACAAACAGGCCCTGAGACCTTATGGTTCGAGACCGGTCTCGAGACCTACAACACTGCCCAAAGCTCATGAGTCAGTGAGCATTAACAAGAACATGTGCAGCAATTATTATTGGAGTCATCAGCTCACTGGCCATTCAAAGAATTCACTTCAGGTAGGCCTATGGTTCTATGGGTGCTTCTTCAGGGCCTGTTTGTTTAACGCAAAGGATCCGAGATTTAGGGATCCACCTCTTATGCAGGGTACGATAAAATGGGATCCAGATCCGCAGGATTCATGATCCAAACAGGCCCTCCTCATCAGTGTGGCACACCATGGGAACACCAGTTCTGTTTGTGAGTCACTTTGGAGCTCTTTGATGTCAAAGGTCACTGACTTCATGGATGTGTCATCACAGATTTGATTTTTTTGTCTCCCTGGTAAACGTATCTGTTGTGATAACCCACTTCTTTTGTGTGTGTGTGAGGACTGTGTGGGAGCGAAGAGTCTGCCATGGTTCAGGCTATGTTCTGGCTTATCTGTAGCCGTAGATCAGGCCGGAAGTCTCCCAGGACTTACTCTATGCTGTGAGTAATGTTTTGTTGTAAGCTCAGCACTCCCGGTGATTGGCAGCAGGACTGATGGAACAATGTTGCTCACTCACAAACTTTTTTTCTTTCTTCCTTCTTGAAACAGTCATTGAAGACAACTCATGAATGAATATTTTGTATTCGGTTGCCACATGGAGGTACTGGTAGCTACATTCATGGTTGCCAGCAGTTGGAGGTTTTCAATGCTTGTGTCAATGCTGTTGTTAAAGATGATGTTTTTTTTTTTTTTTTGGCTACTAAGCCCAGGCTTCGTGTATTCACTTTGTTGTATATTTCTATAAAGGTAGTAGTACTAGTATCATACTTGGTTTTTGTCAAAGAAATACAGATTCATGGGCAAAAATATACCAAGACAGATACAGTAACAGTCAATCTGTGACAATTTCAGTCCCATACGGTGCCCACTTTTTGAGAAAACAGTGAAAAATAGCCACAGTATTTCTTGAGTCTTTTCTCTTTCCTTTTTTTGATCCTTAAAAGATCACAAATAATTTTGGTCACTGGTTTTACTGTTTTCTGACAGCATTTCAGGCAGAAATATTTTAACGGTATGTTTCTACCATAAGTTATAGGTAAATCTGTGAAGATTTGTGTTTCGGTATGCTACCAAAGTATGATACTACCTTGGAATGTTTTGTCTGTGTTTTTCATTACATGTCTAAATTGTTAGCTGTTTATATGTTTGGTCTAGATCGAGTTTGTTAATTGAATGACACGTGTAGGACCTCGGACTAACTAGTTGATCAGTTTCAGTCAGTTTCCTGTTGGGTTATTTGGTGATTATAGTTGATTAGTTAATTTCTTCATAATCAATAGTTAGTCGGATGACTGTGTTTCCTGTTACTTTGAACCATTTTGATTTTTAGCATTTTTGGCATGAACTCAGGCACGGTTCTAGATCCAAAATTTTGGGGGGCTAGAGAGCCATTTTGGTTTTTTTGGGGAGGGGAGCTAGAAGACCCAATATTTTGGGTTCTTCTAACACTTGCTTCTGCTATGTCTTAATAGGGGTCGAAAAACATGCACATATAGCCTACACAATGTGTTTTTTGTTTATGTAATTGGCGCTTAATAAGTGAAAAAAAAAATCCACTATCTTTAAGACTTTTCTTTTAATTGCATTTTTTTTGGGGGGGGGGGCTAGACAACATTTTGGGGGGGGGGCTCAAGCCGGCCCCCCTGAAGAACCGCGCCTGCATGAACTTTTTTTACTCAAAATTGATTCAGTTGATCTCAAAAAGGAATTGAATGGACCAGCAGCGATTTTACAGCATACTCCATGCCAGGCGCGGTTCTAGAGCCAAAATTTTTGGGGGGCTAGAAGAGCCATTTTTTTTGGGGGGGGGCTAGAAGACCCAATATTTTGGGTTCTTCTAACACTCGCTTCTGCTATGTCTTATTAGGGGTCGAAAAACATGCACATTATAGGCCACACAACGCGTTTTTTTAATGTAATTGGCGCTTAATAACTGAAAAAATCCAGTATTTTCAAGAATTTTTTTTTCACTTGCATTTTTTTGGGGGCTAGACAAAATTTTGGGGGGGCTACAGCCCCCCCTAGCCCCCCCGTAGAACCGCGCCTGCTCCATGCTCTGAGTCTCACTGGTTATAGCTGCAGATTTAAATTCGTCTTAAAAACGGTTTTTGAAAAGTGAACAAAGAAAGATTTACCGGCGAACTCCTGATTACTGCAGAGGTTTTTTTTAATTCAATTCAAATAGGAAACTGTTGTCAATTGCTCATGTGCCTAGAGTTTGAAGGGCCTGACATTTCAGTTTTTATCACAAGGCAGTCTCTGTCTCGGTTAAACAAGTGGTTAGTCTTTATTGTAAACTCCAAATGAAATGAAACATACAAATTTATACAATTTTTTTTCCATAACTCGCAGTGACAATACTTTATTTCCACACATATAAATCATTGATTGTGAAGAGTGAACAATTTACAAACATTTGATTACAAAATTTGCAAGCATCACTTTCAATTGATAGTTTTTCTCTTTTTTTTCCCTCCAAATTAAACACTTAACACACAGTGTATACTCCAATGACTTTTCATATCATGAATTACATGTGCGTGCACATTCAGTACACCCACAGCAAGGATTAGTCTCGAGTCTTTTTAAAATTCTGTACAGTGGTTGTGAGCAGTCTAGAAGAGATCTGGGCGATAAAAGATCGGGTGTTGATCTGGATTATCCTAATAAGACTTCTGGAATTAAGCACTACTTGGAAGTTCCAGGCTGAAGTAATACACTTGTTCCATGGCTGGCATAGATTTGGTACTTTTAAAGGTAGTATCATACTTTGGTAAGAAACAAAAACAGAAATGTTCACAGATTTACAAATAACTTTCAGGGTATGAAGATGATGCTAGTAGAAACCAACTGTTAAAATTGTTTTTCGCCTGAAATGGTGTATTTATCCAGAAATTTGTAAAAACAACGACCGAAAATCTTTTTGATCTTTTAAAAGATCAAAAATAAAAAAGAAAACACTTAAAAAATACTGTGGCTGTTTTTCACTGTTTTCTCTAAAAGTGGGCACCGTATGCGACTGACATTTTCACAGATGACTGTTACTGTATCTGTCTTGATATTTTTGCCCATGAATCTGTATTTCTTTGATAAAAACCAAAGTATGATAATATACTACCTTTAATAGTCTTAAGATTTCTTCTTAAAAAGTGAATAAAATTTTGCATTGGCCCTAAGGTGACACGGACTGGAGGTGAAAGATTTCTCGCCCAGTTTTCCCTCAAAAGATTGAATTCTGTCTCGCCCTAGTGCATATTGGGCCTTGTTGCAGGCCAGATTGAGACTTAATTGCCCATGGGGCAACTTTAATATTGTACTTGGTGTGAAAATAGCAAAATTGGAAAAGGCACTTTTGGTCCATGGAAACACTTTTAGAGGTGTGTGAAAAGACCAGGCGCGGTTCTACGGGGGGGCTGTAGCCCCCCAAAATTTTTGTCTAGCCCCCCCAAAAAAATGCAAGTGAAAAAAAAAAATTTCTTGAAAATACTTGATTTTTTCAGTTTTTCTCTGGGTTCAAAATTGTCAATGTCTTAACTCTGGGGTTGGCTCGAGCCTCGAGGTGAGTCTGCCCTGGGGGGTCTGGTGATCAAACTGTAGAAATACGGGAGAAAAATTAAACCGTTGAAAGACACTTGACAATAAAGGATGGGGCCGGGCCGGGGAAGAAACAACTGAGTACCAGTCAAATTTAATATTTATCACTTTAAATGTTTAGCTGGTAACCTGGGCTCAGAAAATTGTTCCGTTTTTTGACAGTTCCATTGAAACACATCTAGACAAAGTCATTTTAGTTAATCCATTAAATCATTTATTCAGAAGGTGGATGAACCAGCATGTACCAGCATTAACCTGATTCCATGCATGGCTGTGCATGAATTACACCAGAAATAGCCCCCAGGGGGATTAAAGCTCATTTCATTACATCGGTTTGGCCTACGAGGAGACTCCATATGCAGCACATTGGTGAATCCACTATGCGGACTTTGGAAGCAACATTATCAATTACCGGTATAGGACCTAAATTTTTTTGGGGTCGTTAGAAAATCCGATTGCCAAAAATGTTGCTCACAATATTTCACATAAGCACTCAAAAATGACTTTTGAAAACAAAATCAACGGATAATTTTGGTGCATGAATTTGTGAAGTGACATTTTTTTAGGACAAGTGGTCTAGTATATATAGCATATTCTTATTAGATCTTCAGGATGATAGGTTCAAGCTTAGCTATAGGATTCAGTTACATGTTCTTTCATCTTTGTGTATACATGACACTCACCAACTTACTAAAATTGTTACCCGGTACACCTATAACAGTATAGAGATGACCAAGTCAGTTTAATTAGCATTAGTGTGCTTGAACAGGACTGCCTTCCGTTCCAGGGAAATTAGAGTTTTCCATGAGTTTAAAACATCCGAATAACCAGAGATAATTTCAGATAGAAATTTGATGTTTTGCAACTGCGTACTCAATCAGGTCAATACCCACATTATTAACACCTCTTGCCCTTTCAGAAGGTAATGGTCCCCTTTCTTCCCAGAAAAGTCATTCACACCATGAATTATGAATTTCCTAATATCAAATGTAAAGTGCATTGACTTTTCTCTCGTTTGTTGAAATGAGAAGAAAAAACTGGTCTCACTGGCTGTGGCTGATAATTAATTTGGAACACCTGCAGCAATCCTGAGCCATTCACCATGAAGACAATGATCCATAATACCTTCTGTTTGACTATTAAAGGTAATATCATACTTTGGTTTTTATCAAAGAAATACAGATTCATGGGCAAAACTATCAAGGAAGATACATTCACAGTCATCTGTGAAAATTTCAGTCGCATACGGTGCCCACTTTTTGAGAAAACAGTGAAAAACATTTCTCTTTTATTTTTGATCTTTTAATACAAGGATCAAAAAGATTTTCGGTCATTGTTTTACTAATTTCTGGATAATAAATACACCATTTCAGGCGGAAAAATTTTAACGGCATGTTTCTACCAGCACCATCTTCATACCCTGTAAGTTATAGGTAAATCTGTGAACATTTCTGTTTTGGTTTCTTAACAAAAAATGATATTATAAGGCATACATGATCACAATGTGCAAGCTTCTTAGTTCTGACTTTCCAATAGCGTTCCGCACTAATGACGTCACACCATGCATGCACATAACCCACGTTTGCATGGCCACGTTGCAATACGGTTTGTCTGAGGTTCGGTGCTATTTTTAGCACAAGTGCGCAGCGCTATTGCTCCTGTCATCTCTAGTACATTATTTGCTTATACAGTGTATAATACAAAAGCATTGATCAGTTTTTTTTTTCTTTGTCACGTGAGGTGATTTTTATAAGCAGGACCTAGGTCGTGGGTTCGGATCCCACCTCAGCCGGCATGTGATTTTTTCTCACGTGCTCTCACAAGCACTGAGTGTACAGTGCTCATCCACATCGGTGAAGGGCATGCCTAATTTGCATATTAGTGATTTTTTATTGTTCAGGGTCAAAATACTGTGAGGTGCAGTTTTCTTTTAATTTTGTTAAGTGGATATGACAAACGGTATGATTTCAAAGATTCATTTCCAAAAAGCTAAATTGGAATCTGGTACATCATGCGGAAGGTGGAGTGAACTTTGACTTGATAATGTCTTTGGGAAATTCCCTTCATTATTGGTATTCAGTGTCTTCATTTTTTTGAAAAGCTATCAAGGTGAACTTTGGGCTCCATTTCTTGAGTAAATTTTAAAATAACGGGTATCAAAATAGGGACTTTTGGCTGTGGTTCGGAAATAGATTCTCTGGTTTGAAAAGAAAAACAGAGCTTCAGCTTCAATGAAAAACCACAACTTATATTTTCAGCATGGATGACAGAGATGGAGCTGGAGTCTGAGCCGGAACCGAGGTTTGGAAAAAGGCCTTAGCATGACCAGCTTGCATGCAGTCAAACACAGCATCCTCTCAACTTCAGGACATCCCATTATAATCGTCTGAAAATGTCATCTTATCTCAGAGATTACATACAATGTCATGTCGCCAATTTGAATCTGTGAGCAACTTTTCTCTCCGATTGTGTAATGGCATTAAGAACATATTAGTCTTAATCGTAAAGCAAATTTAAGCTGCCGTGGCGATATTGACAAGTCACCAAAAAGGTAAATTGCTTAGTTTTGTGAATTAAAATCTGGGTCTGATATCTACATCACTGACCAACTCGGCCACATAAAAGTGATTTAATTGCTAACAGTATAAATCTTTAAAGCCATCAAAAAGATAACATTCAATAAAGAATCATGAGTTAAATATGCGAATATATTTATGAAAAACAGGGTATACTTTTTTTTATACAAGAACTTTTACTTTTAAATATATAAATCTACTTTTGGATAATTGGTAAACTAGAGAATACATATCATTTATAAATATATTTAATCATACAAAATAATGTTTACGTTGGTAGAATTCTTCATAAAACAACATCCTCCAAGTATTAAATTTATATTGTACTCACACTTTAAGAATTATTTACTAATATGAAATTATGAATGCAGAAACAACATATACAACAGAAGTTTTTAGAATATGTACACGTATACTATATTTACATATGCTACAATTTGTATATTGGTTATTTCAGCAATATTGGCCGTTGAGACGGAGCATTGTTTGTCATGGTCGGTGTACGTCCTTCAGATTGTACCCAACAAAGACCGTTGCAGATTCGATTTTGTTATTAACAACTGTAAATACACAGTCATTAATGCATAACAAATTGCACAAGTTGTGTATAGCTTTTTGTCAAGCAATCATCGTGAGTATCATGCACTGTTGGGTAGGCACGGAGTGACTGGAACCAGAGACCACAGGTTTACACGAGTGGCTGTGCTTTACCGCTCATGGTGTGGTCTTTGTTTCCAGTCACTTTGTGGCTGTGCAACAGTCCATCGAGCCACGAAGGGGCTTGACAAAACGCTAAGGTAGGGAATGCAATAATAGGACCTTTACGAAATGAGGCTTGTGGTTAGGCTTGGGATTTATTTTGCTACCGCCGTTTTGTGTCCTTAATGAAACAAAGGGCTTGAGATACATGGCGAAGCTGGAGCCTTTCATCGGCTTCATTGCGTGGCACAATTGCTTCATTTCAATTTGTTGGCCTCACAAAAGTCCCAAGCCTAACCTCAAGCCTGGTTTCATATTGGCTCATACTGTCACCCAATAGTGTACAAACCTGGTAACCCTGGCATCGGAATGGTCATGGTATGAAACATCATTGTTTAAGTCCTCTTGAAGATAGGATTTGCTATATTATTTAATGTTTTCAGGTAAAGTTAACAATTGGCTGTTTGTTTAAACTGTCCACTGGTTGCATCATCCCTGGTAGAATCTCATAGTCTGTGAGAGGTCTCATGATCTCAGTCTGAGCACTGTGCTCATCAAGATGCTTAGAGAAGATCCACAGTCTGCTCCTTGCAAGGAGTACAATGATGATGACGAACATCAGGACAATGATTCCAACTAACGTGGCCACGAGGATGCGGTACAGGTTGTCATAGCAATGGAGAGGCCTCAGAGAGTCTGTCTTTGTCGCTATGATGTTGTCGCTGCTCATCTTTGGCTGAGGAGTGGTGGTGGTGGTGGTGGAGGTGGTCATGACTTGAGGTAGTTTGAGGTTTGGCTGTCTCACAACCAGGACTCGGTGGGCCGTGTCATTTCCCTGGGTGTTTGTCGCCATACATGATAACAGTCGCCCATCATCCTCACCGCTTATGTTCAGAATCTGTAAAGTCTCATTGTTATCATATAATTGAATGCGGTCCTCCTCGATGGGCGGATAAATGGTCCAGACCACTTGGGACGGTCGTGGGCTGGATTCCATCTCACAAACAAAGACGGCGTCTTCTTTCTCATGGACGGCGAATTTCAAGGGACGAATCACAACACGTGGCTTGTATACAACTGTCAGAGGCCCCACCAAACACCTGCTGTCATAAGACGGAAAGTCTTTGCTGGTGGCCTTGCACCAATAGGACATTCCGTTTTCCGACTCTGTGACATTCAGCGTGATGAAGATGAAATCAGAGACACTCTCGGTGTCCACTTTGACCCTGTTTTCATCCTGTGGATTCTCGAGTTGGAGGTTAATGACTGGGTTTCCCTTTTGAGAATGGCAAACAGGAACGGTCTCTCCCACTTTAATCTCTCGAAACCGCATCTCGACAGGACATTCTGGATAAGACGGCGGAGGTAGGTAGTAGACAGTAACCTTGCTCGTTCGTGATCGAACCAGCAGAGGCCCCAGACCACGAACGGTGGCATTTGCGGAGGGCTGTGCATAGACGCTGCACGAGTAATTTCCCGCGTCGAATCTCATGACGTCCCAAATGCGTAAGTCGTAGTAGCCCTTTCCATAGCTACCGATGATCACGTACCGGTTTTTGTCCACCGTCAATTGGTCCCCCATTACCTCTTTTCCTCGGCTGATTGTCCTGTTGTTCTTACTCCAGGTCACGATGTGGTGGGGTTGCAGGCCCTGGAAGCGACATCGTAATCGGACTCGGCTGTTCTGGTCAACATGAATGTTGCCTGGTTCCTTGACCAAATGCAGCTTTGGTGGGGATGTCGTCGTAACTTGCGTCTGGAGATGCTCATCTTGATTAATTCCCTGAGCAGCCACTAACATCCACAGAGCGGAGGCCAACAGGCAGCAGACACATTGAGTCCTCACATACATTTTGAATAGTTCACAGCCAAATGCTTGTCCACAGAACCAGAACAATCTTTCCTTAATAGCTGATTGTTTTTCTTCTTAGAAAATTACTCTTTTGTTACCTGTAAACGATGCTAAGATGGGATTCAGTCACACAGAAGCAGCAGGAAATTATTCCTGATGTGAGCGGTGCGAGCACAGCTCAGAACTCCTTGATCTTCCCCTCGCCTGTCGCTGAGCTGCACTGATGCTTCAGACTTTTCAAAGTTCTCTCCCTGAGAGGCAGGAATTTGGATAAACTGTACTAGATGTTGTCCAACAACAAGGCAATAAATTCTAGCCTCGTCGGGCCGATGCCGTCCCAAGCGTATCAGTTGATGGAGTGCACATTGGTGTCTTATCTGCTCTTCCAATCCAAACAGGACTATCCTAGCAGTGTTGCTTAAAAGTGAGTCGTCCTTTACAACCTTTCTTCCCGCACGGGTTTCCCGGAGATTTTCATCATAAAAGTATCTGCGGTTAAGTCACCGTATATAAACAAAACCAATTCCCGGATTCCTCGGTCCGAATCCTTAGAGACCGGCCCAGAAAAAAAAAACCACCCAGCTTTTATCTCAGTTTGCGTATTACTCAAACGTTGAGGAAAAAAATACTTGGAATCTAAAAATGGGCTTTTTTGAGTGCAATCGTAGAACTGCTGGATAAATACGGTTGGCTTCCTCTGCGGAGTGTGAGGAATACAGTTCTGGCCTGACAGCAACCGGGCACGCCTAATCAGTTGACGCACTCCCCCCTCCGGGACACCTGTCCCCAGCTCCGGCATCTGATTGGCTGGTTGGGGAGGCTGACGCACACTTATGACAGGAAGCCCAGCCGTTCAATGAAGACAGTTAGACGAGGCAGGAAGGGGCGGAAGTGTTCAATATTGGCAAACTAAGAGAAGAAGTGGGGGAGAAAAAAAAACCTGAACTCGGGTGGCTCACTGCTTGGTTGTCACTGAGTGAAAATGGCACTTGGGACCGGAGCCAATATTCTTCGTAAGACGGCACTTAAGCAAGGCTTAATATAGCACAGGCTAGCTGTCTAAGGTAATGCTGGAAACAGCCTTAAGGGAACTCCAAGTGAACGTGTGTTGCCAAAAATATCAAATCTTAAAGATTAAAATGGGAAATATCCCTTCCTTCTATCCCTGTTCCAATGTTTGCTTTTTTACAAAAGCACTGTAAAGACAACATCAAGAGCAGTTTACGGAATGACATTTTGTTTTCCCCTGGGGTAGTCTAACTTTGAGAAAAGTTAAACTGGCAAAATTTTAACAGCAAGTTTTACATCCAGAAGTTCAAAACCCTCATTAATGTTTCGGTGTTGGGATGTGGAGGAGACAACCACAGACGCCAAGAATGTTAGGTTGGGTTATTAGGCCTATTATTACTAATTATAATCCATGGTCCCTCACATGACGCCACTCCGCCTGAAAGTCTTTGGGAGACAGATAATAGCTGCAACTCATCCTCTTTGGAAGCTGGCCCAGAACTTTTCAGCAGAGGTGTGTGACCTGGTGAGGGGGAGGTGGAGGAGGGGGTTGAAAGATGTCTCATCATATCCTGTTTACCAGCAGGTGTTGCCCCTCTTTCTCTCTACCCCCTTACACCCTCCCCAGGGTCCCCGGTAAAAGGGGATCTCTCCACCCGCCCCCCCTCCCACATGGGAGGCAGGACTCATACCAAATCGGGTCAAGTCACTCCAGAGGATTAGGGAGACCATGTGATAACGGAGAGCGTTGAGCTTGCCATGTGCTACACAGGTAGCTACTACACAACCTCATGGCCTCCAAAAATATACAGAAGTTTCAATTTGCGGTTTGGCAACCAAAGTGTGGAGCGTGGGACTCATTTGAGGAAGAGGAACATGACACTATCCGGATTGAAATTGTGTAAAAAGGCAATCAAATGACGAAGCATACATGATGATTTTTTTTTCTTCCCCTCTCTCACGGCTATACTGAGCTACATCTCCCTCATGATACAGAAGTCTGACCCATTTTTTTTGTTCAGGGGGGAACACATGTGTCGCCCCATTGCCCTTGCGGGCCTCCCTTTACCCCCCTCGAAATGAGTCAGTGGTGCCAGCCGGCCTGTCGGTGCGCTCTCAGGTATTTTGTTAGATAATTGGGTCACTTAGACTATTGTTTGTCAACACCAATCGATCAGGATGAAAATTGTCCATTGGTCAGACCTGTCTACGTACACAGTCTATCAATACCTTGAATCATTGGGCCATAAATAGTCAATGATGTCATCGGTTTGTGCATATTTATAAACTTTCCGCAGAGGGAGATCGGTGATATTAGGTATTCTCTCGGTGTTTCTATATCCTCTGAACATTGGTGGTTCGTGATACATGTTTGAACATTTCTGAGCAGCTGTGTGTGATGAAATTGAACCTTGAATACTCTGTGCATCACCATTCACTGTAGCCATGAACCAATCATATGAATGATGTGGATTTCTCATGCAGGGTATTTAATAATTGGAGGAAATCTTAATTCGTGATTCACAATATTCATCCTCGGTCAGTGAACCAATTTATCCCACCTGAAACTCCTCCTGTCCGTCAAAACCATCTCACCCTAACAGGCGGTTACCAATTTACTGTGCACGCGTGTTACAAGGAAGAAACATGTGGCCGTAAAGTGTCTTACACAGGGACACAAACTGCATGGTAATCATAGCGCTCCGCACTAATGACGTCACAAAATCCCCGGATGTCAGACAAACGTTGTCTCACACACGTAGTGTACATGGACGCGCGCACACAAACATGTTTGCATGGTTGCAATGTTTGTCTGAGATCCGGTGCTATTTTTAGCGCAAGTGCAGAGCGCTATTGCTTAGCACAAAAATGGCTTGCCCAATAAAACAAACCACCATTGAAAATTTGATTTGATATTCATGGTCAGAAAACAACAGCCAAAGAACAATTATAGCAAGTGATACATAACACATGGACATTTGGTTGTTAATCCTGTTTTTATTAAGGCAGAAATGTCAAGCTTAGCCGAATTGTTTTGTGCTAAGCAGCTCTGTGAAATTGGCCCCTGGAGCCAACAATCTGTGGAATCCACTCACCACAACTGACAAATCACTCGGTCACAGCACTCCACAATAGATTGGTATGTAGAACGGGGCCCAATTTCATGGAATCCGTTACCGTTAGCAAAAATTCTTCGCTTACAGTAGCAGACTTTTTTTGGTTACGGTTAGCGTATTTCACGGAAGAGTTTCCTTTTTGGTAACGGTAAGCAAGGAATTTGTGCAGCATGCATAGGGCAGGGCGTTAGCAGACAATTTTCACGGTTACCCTAGCTAACCGAAAGGTCTTGCTTACGGATTCCATGAAATAGATTTCACGCTTAGCAGTGCCCGTAAGCAGAAAAATAGGCCGTAACGGATTCCATGAAATTGGGCCCTGGTCTCGATGTCCTGTGCATAGAACTGGTTGTCATAGCAACAGTTGCCATGGCAGCTAATTGAGTCGTCACACTGTTAAACTGTTAATGAAAAAAAGGAAGAAAATATGATTAGATATGAGTACCACATGTAATCAAGCGGTCATCTTGTGCTGACAGTCCTATGCACACTGTAGGCCTACATGATATTTCCCATATTTTCCGAAGGACATACATGTTTTCCATCAACGCTGATAAGTGATGCATATTACCTTACTCAATGGATCTGATGGTGTACAGATTCAGGAAAGCCCCATTTGACTTTGAATTTACAACTGATGGCTTTTTTTTTCCAGTCAATTATTCGAGCATCCGCCATCTTGTTTCAATGTATTGTATTGTATTGTGTTATTTCTTCAGTGGGGTAGTAGCCTGACACAAGCCTGTGCTTATCAGGGGTCAATTTCACGGCCTTGCTTAGCACAACAATTTGCTTAGCATGAAATTTCTGTCTTCTAAAACAGGATTAACAATTAACCAAATTTCCATTTGTTATGCATCACTTGTTAAAGGTAATATCATACTTTGGTGTTTGTCAAAGAAATACAGATTCGTGGGCAAAAATATTAAGGAAGATACAGTAAAAGTAATCTGTCTTTTTGATCTTTTAAAGATCTGAAATTTTCACAGATGACTTTGACTGTAGCTTTCTTGATATGTTTGCCAATGAATCTGTATTTCTTTGATAAAAACCAAAGTATGCTAAATATGAAGCACTTCAGATGATTAGATCCTGCCATTAATCTGCTAAGCGGGAAAATTGTTGTATTGAGGAAATATTCACTGTGAACTAACTTCAAGCTGTCTTATCATGACATGACATATAAGTTGCTTTCTAAGCAAAACTCTTGTATGAGGCTTAAAGGCAAACACATGCTTTCCATACCGGTAATTAAATTGGCCACTGTTTGCACACCTCTCGTGAGGCCTCATGCTCTATCTGTTGTCTATCAGAGAATTCCATCAAATCTTGAAAACAGTCTTCGGCCTGACTCTGCTGAAGGTTTCGTTTAATAGCTTCCTCCCTCCGTCCCCCTTACCAAGCCCTGGATCCAATTAACCAGACACCTCCCTGACAAGACAGTCCAAGCAACTTCCTTGCTTGTGAAGTTTAATACACAAAATACCTTTTCCCACTTGACCAATCTCGGGGGTGGCCCCGGGGTGATGCAGGGGTGAAAATGAGCCACGATTCCCACTTGAAATGTTCACCCCTCCGTCACCCCTGAGCCACCCCCGAGATTGCCTTATCTCCGGGGTTAGTTCAACCCTGCTCGGGACCAGGGTTGAAATTTTCACCCCGGGGTGGCGCCGGGATGAGTTCGCCCCTGGGATGAGACCTCTAGTGGGAAAAGGCCTTATAGCAGACTATTTTTTAAACAAGAACTAAAGATGATGCTAAATTGTCTTCTTTCTTTTTTTTTTCAGTTGATGGCTCCAGCGGCTTCAAGGCTGAGCCCGATCGCTACCATCTCTACGTGTCGCTGGCCTGCCCCTGGGCTCATCGCACCCTCGTGGTCCGGGCACTCAAGGGCTTGCAGGATGTCCTGTCTTACACTGTCTTGGACTGGTACCTTGGAGACGAGGGGTGGAGGTTCACCGATCAGGTGAGCAGGGAGTTCCCTCTTCTCAGTTTGAAATGTCAGCTAGCTCAGCTTTGGCTCTAGCTTTCACTTCCAAGTCTTACATTCATTTTGAAGTAATGATACCCAAATGAAGGTTTTAGGCACCAGTGTGGAAGTGTTTTAACAGTAGTTTCATACTTTGGTAAGAAGCCAAAACATAAATGTTCACAGATTTACGTATAACTTACAGGGTATGCAGATGGTGGTGGTAGAAACATACCGTTAAAATGTTTCCGCCTGAAATGCTGTATTTATCCAGAAAAGAGTAAAACAACGACCGAAAATCTTTTTGATCTTTCAAAAGTTCAAAAATAAAAGAGAAAAGACTTAAGAAATACTGTGGCCGTTTTCCACTGTTTTCTCAAAAAGTGGGCACCGTATGGGACTGAAATTTTCACAGATGACTGTTATTGTATCTGTCTTGATGTTTTTGCCCATGAATCTGCATTTCTTTGACAAAAACCAAAGTAGGATTATGATATTACCTTTAAACAAATAAAACCACAGATTATATGTCAACAAAAGAGCACAACTTAGCATTTTCAGCTTTTGGATGTTAGAGACAAAGTCAAAGCCAGAGCCAAAGCCAATAGGGCTTTTCACACTATCCAAAATCTCGGGGTTGGAACTCGATCAAACTTCGAGATTTTTTCAACCCTTTTCACACTTGAACATTTTCAACCCGGAGCCGACCCGGGTAGGACGGCCTAGCCAGATCGAAATCAACCCTGGTAGGGAGCAGGGTTGAAAATCTCAACCCGGTTCCAAACTGCATTTTGGGCCGTGATTCGTGTCATATGAGCCGGTTCACCATAAACGTAGTGTGAATGTTGCGTCTTTTCGATCCGGTTCAAAAACTTGCCGGGCTGAACCGGGGTGGATCCGGGTTGGTTTCAACACGGATCAAAAAGGAGATAGTGTAAAAAGGCCTATGGCAGCCCTTATTTTGAAGTGTCCCTACCTACAGACAAATTTGACAACACATTATTTGGGGCTACCATAGCAAACAACGCAAATTCAGTTTTAGCATCATGATGTAATATCCTGTATGAATCTTCCTTGAATAAGGAGGGACATTGCAGGGACTAGGCCTATAGTTCCATCGGCTTTTCAACAGATAGCATGCTGAGATGTTGTGTGTATAGAACTAGCTAGTTGTAGTATCTAGATAGTTGTTGCATAAACCTCTTGGACGCTTATGATCTGTCCATATTAAGTGTACAGTACATGAAGCAGTTTAACATGCTCAGCACAAATGGGTATTTGCTTCCAAAACTCATGGATCGCCAGCCAAAAATCTCATGTGCCCTTTATGGCTTGTCATTGGTACCCGGCTAATTTGTACTTAGCTGGGTCAAAACTCACGGTTCACCAGCCAAAAATCTGATGTGCTCTATATGGCATGCCACTGGTACCCAGCCAAATTGTGCTTATTTCTGCAATTAGCACTTGTATTAACGTGATGTCCTGACGCTGCATTTAGCATCTGATTTGTCATAATGTACGATGGCTAGATCATCATCATTACTTTCCGTCGTAAATCTTGGTGTAAAAAAGTGGAGGGTCATTTCTGACGTCTGCCTGACTGACGGGATTTTGTGGGACCTGACTGTTTCCATGATTCAAACTTCTTGGCACACACACATACACACACGGCGGCGACGGACCGAGGCACTGGCAACGAGCCATGAACCCTCGACGCCAGAAAAGGTCACATCTGCTGAGAATTGAAATCCTATTTCCTCCAATCTGCAGTTGTGAAAATGTGTCATCTTCGTTACGTTTTTATGGATAACATCCTGCCTCCCCTTCAGGCCTTGAGTCTGTAGCCGAAAGGGGAGGAAAAGAAACTTTGCGAAAAAAAAAAATAATAATCAAGAATGAAGAAAAAAAGGAGACGAAGATGGAATTTTGCACAGGCTCAAGTTGACACATGAAGGGCCTAATTACCTCCAATGTGAAGAGATTGATCGTAGAGCTGTTTTCTTTCTTTCTTAAAGTCTTTAAAAAGAATTCTCGACGCGGAGGGATTTGATGAAATAGTCTGTTAGCATTAGCTGGTTTACAGCTTGAGGCAAACTTTTAACGTGTGCTCACGGAAATGTTTGGATATCATTTCTGCTGCAACTTTGACACTTTCATCAAGTTTGCCTCTTTGAAAAAAAAAATTAGTCACTAAGATGGAATATTTTGTCTAGCATCCCTTATTTCCTGCGGAAATCATTAAAGTTCCCCCAAATACGAAAAAAAAAGAGTCTAGATCGCTGTGTGTGATGTCTGTTGAGATGTTTAACATTTCAGATCTTAAAGTTTTTTGCAAAATAAAAAGATCAGTAGCATGACGGAGGAAAGTGAATCTTTCTTTAGTTTTGGTGAAAAGTTATTGATATCATCTTCCAAAGGAATTGTCTTTTCAAGGAAAAGGCGAAATCACAATATCGTATGTTTTTACAATACAGTACAGTACAATTACATTTATAAAGCGCTTTTTTGCAGAAAGTTACAAAGTGCTGTTTCAAAATGAAATCTGTATTTCAAAGATTCTTTATTGCATAATTAGCACACTTCATTCTCCCTTCCATGATAACAAATCATCATATGAGAAAATGAGGAATGGATCTAAACAAAATATTTGTCCAGTTTCCATAGTAATGTGACTGGATACTACAAAATGAGTCTTAAAGTTGGTTTTTAGTTTTTCATTTTATTTTGACATCCTAAAGAATCTGTGCAGCAATTCACTTTGGGAATAAATCTCGGGTCTGTTTTCCTGACAAGGACATCAGTGAGGCTAAAAATGCCAACAAATTTCCATTGATTTGGCATTGTAAAACAAACCTTTTAGCGGCCCGTAACTCAAAATCAGTTTTGGCTCATTTTGCCGCACTCAGTTTGATTGCACAAATTACAGCATGCCTAGATTCCAATACATCCCTGCTTTTGAAATCAAGCAGAGAATTTTTTTTTTGCCATTGGAATTTCAATGAGTTCAATCTGTTTGCGCTGTTAACAAATACCTTAGCAACTGGTCAGTTTGCAGGAAAAGTCAACTGCCTGTGTACTCTTGCCATCATGGCATTTCCATGTGGTTGAAACGAGACGGTCTGATGTGAATTACAGGCCCTATGCATTAATAAATTCCATAACAAGATGATGACTGTGTTAGAGGAAAAGTATTCTGTAAAAGTACAGTGCATCTTGATGAACCACATCTAGCCGAGCTCTGTAACTGTTTACTATTGACAACTATTTATTTTATTTATTTATTTATTTATTCACCAAAACCATGGTTATTAACATAGTAAATAACCAAACACACAAACAAACACTCGGACAGCCAACAGACAAACAAGTAAATGCACAGATAAATAAATACATATGTTTATCTATAAAAGAGTATTTACGACTATAAAAACTGCATCTGAATGTGTATTAAAGAAGAAACAAATTGACCATAGCATTTGAAATTGTGAACATACACAAATTCCCTTCAAAAAGAGAAAATGTAATTTGATGTATGCTTGAAAACATGATTGCCATTTTTTAATGAAATTTGCACACGTGGTGCTATAATTTGCATCTTCAAAATAAAATCTGGCTTTGAGTGAATTGTATCTCCAATCCACGGAATGTAGCCAATGATGCACTATACATGTACCTTTAAAGGTAATATCATACTTTGGTTTTTGTCGAAGAAATATAGATTCGTATGTGGATCGGTTTGCGGAAACACCATGTAATTATCGTTCGTGCTTTCGCACTTCTATATCGTTCGCACTTCTCGCAATTAGGTCTCAACGTTTCGACTAGTCTGCTCTAGTCCTCATCAAGAGACGATGACTAGAGCAGACTAGTCGAAACGTTGAGACCTAATTGCGAGAAGTGCGAACGATAATTACATGGTGTTTCCGCAAACCGATCCACATACCAATTATCACCATGCAAAGCCTCAAATCTTTCTTAAATATAGATTCCTTGGCAAAAATATCTTGAAAGATACAGTGAAAGTCATCTGTGAAAATTTCAGTCCTATACTTTGCTCACTTTTTGAGAAAACAGTGAAAAACGGCCACAATATTTCTTAAGTATTTTCTCTTTTATTTTTGATCTTTAAAAGATCAAAAATTATTTTGGTCAATAGTTTTACTCTTTTCTGGATAAATACAGCATTTCAGGCAGACAAATATTAACGGAATGTTTCTACCATTACCATCTTTATACCCTGTAAGTTATACATCTTTGAAGATTTCTGTTTCGGTATGCCGTTACCAAAGTATGATACTACATGTACCTTTAAATACATTAAAAATGATTTTACCCTCTTGCATCACCGTTTCAAAGAGTTAAATCACAAGTTTTGGTCTGTATGAATAATACAATTTCCCATAATTTTGAGTAACACACTTTTATAACCCACCTAGCTGGCTTTTCCCTAAACATTTCAGTAATTTTTATCAGGTTTCTGAAAAGACTTCCCCAACTTCTTTTCTTGTAGTATGATTCCTTTCAGTCAACCAGTAGACAAATCTTTTGATCTGCCAAACCATAGAATGTCTTATGGCCTAACCATCTCTGGTAGTCACATTATTAATCGTAATGTTTTCTGTTGACGTATTAATTCATTGTTGGTTCCCTACATGTTAAGGAACATTACATTTCGCTTCCATCGATCCCACAACCACCCTCAGGGGATCATTTTTAGTCAAGATATGGATTTTATTCCCATATTTGGCAATCTGGGCACACTGTGCTACATGGATATGCCTGTGAAGTGCCCCACAGTGTAAAGACATTCAAAGGACCACCCTGGCTTGAGACAAAAATCAATTCCAATTTGTAGTTTCGTACAAATGCAAATCTTTGAAATGAAGAGAATTTTGTCGCAATAGAAAACGTGTCGATTGTTGCATCAGAATAAACAAGATGTATGAACGGGTTTAAGGCTTGCCATTTGTTTGTGTGTATAAAACACAACATGAACATGATTGAAAAGTGCTGTGTTGAAACCCTATGAAGTTGCAGTGGTATTAGCTCATCATTGCCATACATTTCTACATTTAGAGTATAAAATCAGACAACGAGATAGCATGATAGGTGTCACGCCAAAAAGTAAAGCCCAGTGAAAACGGAATTACGAGACACAAGAAAGAAAAATGCCGGAAGCTTTTGCCAAGTCCAAATTGCATCAAATTGATGGCTGGTGAAAGGAGACCCCAGCACAAATACCAAAGGTGAAGATCGGAAATTGAGAGGAAATGAGTTATTAGTAGACACACCGAGTGTCTTCACAAATGTACGTGGGCGGGCGACATTCGGACAGGACTGACTATAGCTTCCAGCGGTAAACAGGGTTAGGGAGCCTTTTCGTTGAGCCTAATTTTCTGCCAAGTCTTCTGTTAAAGGGTTTAGGAGATTTTAACTTGTTAAGATCCAAATGCTACACCGTTAATTACTTAATTGAATACTCATTGTGTACTGATGAGGTAAAACGTTTCAGACAGGAGGTGCGAGATCCATTTTAAGGCCCGTACGTCATCATGCCTTCTAGCTCCATGATCTGTGCCTCAATTACCAAACGGGTGGGGATTACACCCACATTATCCAATACATCCTGCAGGCCTGCTAACTCACTTCAAGTCAAGCTCAGTCTCATGGAACCTGGAAGGATCAGCGAGGGAAACTTGGGGTCAATTGACAGCGAGTCACATCCTTTCATATTGGGCTCCTCGGATGCTTGGATGTAAAACCCAGGAAAAGCACAATTCCAAAAGGAAATAATAAAGAAAGAAAAGAGGTCATATTTTATATCAATGAGGTATCCCCTTGTCTCACCAGGGCAGGATACGATCAGCATACAATGGGGGTTTACGAAACAGAGGCTCAGGCTCGGGCTCAGGCTCAGGCTCAGGCTCAGGCTCAGGCTCAGGCTCAGGCTCAGGCTCAGGCTCAGGCTCAGGCTCAGGCTCAGGCTCAGGCTCAGGCTCAGGCTCCAGTTGCATTTCGTTAATCCATCCTAAAATAGCGGGTATCAAAATAGAGGCTTTTGGCTCTGGTAGATTCTCTGGTTTGAAAAGGAAAACAGAAATTCAGCTTCAATGAAAATCCACAACCTATATTTTCAGGATCAACAGAAATGAAGCCTGAGCCTGAGCCCAATGCCCATGCAATGCTCAAGAGGCTGGCAGGGATGAATTCATTCCCTGTTGGGCACCTCCATGTTTACTTCCATGAGGGGTGGCCTAGGGATGGTCATTAGGATTATGGTAAAAAAAGATCAGAGAAATTATCTCTAGATCTTGATGGGGATAGGCCTGTGACAATTATTTCAACCATATCAAAGCATTGATGTGGAACGTGTGAATAGAGATTAATAAGATCTTGTTTGGAATATGTTTTATTGTGCAGCCAACCCCTTGTAATATAATGGATATAATGAATATTCATAGATAAGTTTCAAGGGTTTGTTTTTTTAGTGAAAAACCTAAGGTCAGCCTCCTTCAAGCCAAAAATGTCCTATCATTCATAATTTATTTAGGGTTGTATATTTTCAAACTTCAGTATTAAGCCAAATGTAAAGATACTGGAGCTTTGGGAGCATTGGGCACTTTGTCTTAAGACCTTGAGCATAACATATGGAAGGCTTTGATGAGCGTGGAGAAATGTCTCCAAGCTTTGATGGTTTGGGAGAAATATAGACTTAGTGAAGTATTCAGCAGAGTGTACACTGTCAATGAACAGTTTTGGTAACATTTCCGGTAACATGTTACCCAGTTAGGGCAACACACCTGGGCAACAAGCTTTGGGCCATGTGTACACTAGCAACATTTGGCCAACATGTTACTGAGATGTTGCTGCTACATGTTACCCAACTCGTTTTGCACTGTGTACACTGACAACATTTTCAGCAACTGGGTACCTGGGCAACATGTGACAGAGATTGTTATCGAAAATGTTGACAGTGCACACTCTGCTTTAGTCTGAATTCTGTGAGGCATGACAGCTGCTGAGAGTTTACTTGACTCTATGACAGCTGTCTCGTGTTCACTATTACAATCCAGCACGTTTCTGATTGACAGATTTCACTTAAGCCCTTTTCACACTATCTCCTTTTCAATCCGTGTTGAAACCAACCCGGATCCACCCCGGTTCAGCCCGGCAAGTTTTTGAACCAGATCGAAGAGATGCAACGTTCACACTATTAAAGTTTATTGTGAACCGGTTCATACAACACCGATCACGGTGAATAATGCAGTTTTGAACCGGGTTGAGATTTTCAACCCTGCTCCCTACCAGGGTTGATTTCGATCCCGCTAGGCCGTCCTACCCGGGTTGGCTCGGGGTTGAAAATTTTCAAGTGTGAAAAGGGTTGAAAAAAAACTTCGGGGTTCGATCCGGTTCCAACCCTGAGATTTTGGTTAGTGTGAAAAGCCCTTTACATTTCTCCATGCCAGTCAACAACTCTCAAAACCTCTTAAAAAAAGACAAATTTATTTAGGTTGATATATCCGACCTTCATTAAGCACATTAGCTCTGGCTGGTTTTATTTGAGTAAAATGACATCATTTCATTTCATTGCAGAAAACGTTAAATAATTGATGATGATGATTTCCTGGGGGGGATGTGAACTATCTTCAAAGTGGGCAGATTAATGTGATAAGAATACGTCTGGTAAGGATTGCAGTCTGCGTCTTGTCATTTCCTTTGATTAGTCAGATTGTTTGATTAAATGTCGGGCGGTCTAATCACAGACAGTGCGTGCTTTAAAGGTAATATCATACTTCGGTTTTTGTCAAAGAAATACAGATTCATAGGCAAAAATATCAAGGAAGATACAGTAAAAGTCATCTGTGAAAATTTCAGTCCCATACGGTGCCCACTTTTTCAGGAAATTGTGAAAAACGGCCACAGCATTTCTTAAGTGTTTTCTCTTTTATTTTTGATCTTTTAAAAGATCAAAAAGATTTTCGGTCGTTGTTTTACTAATTTCTGGATGAATACGGCATTTCAGGCTTAAAAATGTTAACGGTATGTTTCTACCATCATCATCTTCATAACCTGTAAGTTATAGGTAAATCTGTGAAGATGTCTGTTTCGGTATGCTACCAAAGTATGATACTACCTTAAATTGTCCACATTGACGGCAATTGTTCAGGATATTTTGTTTTGCCTTGTGCATAATAAATATCAGGTTTAGAGAGAGCCAGTTTTTTTCAGGGGGTAAATGTGGCAAAACACGTTCAGTAGTTTCAAGGGTTCTTTTCCGATTTATTTGTTTTTACTGTTAAATCATTCAGTATTGATTTCAGTTAATTTTCTTCTTAATTTATTATTTTATGTGTTTATTTTCTCAATTCATTTCCCATGATATGTATTACATATTTGTATAGTTTTATCAATTTGATTCATTTTGTTAAAGGGAGGGTACAGAATTGGTAAGACAAAATACACTTCATAATCACAGATTCACATAAAACTTACACAGTATAATGGTGATGATAGGAGAAAACATCCCATGCAATTTTTTTGTCTGAAATACCATATTCGTTGGGAAATAAATGAAACTATTTTCCGATTGGAATAAATCGTTTCGAAGCGTTTTATTCATTCGTTGAAATGTGTACAGTTCTCCGTACACTGGTTTTCACTCTTTTCTCGTGACCCAGATGGCTGATTGACCTCAAACTTCTACAGGTTTGTCAGTTAAGGTATATGATGGATTACATAATGTGCTTTCACTGTCAGCAACGGTTTTGTCGCAAAAACCAGTTCTGTACCATCCCTTTAATAGTCTAATTATTAAACTTTTTTATTTCTAATGCTTAGAGTTAGGAGGGCCTGACGCATTTCGATCCCAGCAGGATCTTTCTCAAAGGCTGAAACTGAAACATCATTCAGCCTTTGAGAAAGATCCTGCTAGGATCAAAACGCGTCAGGCCCTCCTAACTCTAAGCATTTGATATATTTCAGGTCATTTTGGCTGATGAGAAGTTTGCAGGAGTTTATTACTTGTATTTTGTATTTCTACATATATTTTTAGTTTTATGCGCTTTTTGTACAGTTCCTGTTTTATAAAGTGAAAGAAGAGAATGTGCAAATTCATCAGCAGTACATACACTTGACTCAGTTTGCATCTCGGAAATGAATCTATTTGCGAAACTATGTCGATCCCCTTACCCCAGAATGAAAATCCATCACAGACAGATTTCGACAGCCGTTGGGCTCCTATAAACTTAAAAGAGGCAATTTTCCTAAAAGAAGAAATTAATGATGTTATCCCTTGAAGTCGAGAGAATGAGGAAATGAAATAACGCGAAGGATTGTTATCTCTGTCGGCATATCTTGTAAAGGTAAATTGTTCAATTTCCGAGATCGGTGCGCGGCTCATTTGTGGGTCTGGTCCCTGATGACTAGGATGTCAATAATTGTCATGTCAGAATTCCAAAGAAAATTTGCGATGAAATACGGTTGCGAGGGAGAAAATTAGACACACTTTTCCAGTATTGAATTCTCAAGGGGAGATGTTTTTTTTGGATTTGAAGAAATTTAAGTACATTATTTGTACATTATTTTGTGGGGTGCTGTGGCCTATAGTGGTCTGGTGTGTCGAACTCAAGATCCTGTGGTCAATCTGCAGATTGAAGGTTCGAACCCAGCCATGGGCTAGTAGTGCTTGCGTCCTTAGGCAAGATGCTTTATAACACATATTGCTCCTCTTCAGGCAGGTGTAAATGGGAACCTGCAAGGGTAGATCGCTTTGTGGTTTGATTAGCCTAAAAAAAAAGTAGCCAGGGCTGTATACTCCCCAGGGAGTTGAGATGGTTTCAGGAATGTAAATTATGGCCCGATGACCAGGGATAATAAAAATTCAGAGCGCTTTGATCTTCTTGGAAAGGCGCTATAAATGCCTGTTATTATTATTATTATTATTTAAGTAATAAACTACTGTAGACTGCTCATCAGCCAAAATAATTGCCTGAAATTTATCAAATGCTTGGAGTTAGGAGGGCCTGACTCGTTTCGATCCGAGCAGAATCTTTATGAAAGGCTTATTTAATCCAAAACATTATCAAAGAATGAGAAAATTTAGCATCAAAACATTGGAAGTTAATGTCTCACCCGTGCGATCATTAACTTAAAGATGTAACTATAAATATTTTCCACATTTTCGGGAAGGAAGGAAATCTTAAATGGTATAACAACAAGTTCATTCATTACTTGATGGCATTCCTTTAGTAGTGTGCTCTTAAAGGGATGGTACTGAACTGGTTTTTGCGACAAAACCGTTGCTGACAGTGACAGCACTTTATGTAATCCATCATATACCTTAACTGACAAACCTGTAGAAGTTTGAGGTCAATCAGCCATCTGGGTCACGAGAAAATAGTGAAAACCTGTGTACAGATAACTGTACACATTTCAACGAATGAATAAAACGCTTCGAAGCGATTTATTCCAATCGGAAAAATAGTTTCATTTATTTCTCAACAAATATGGCATTTCAGACAAAAACATTTCATGGGATGTTTTCTCCTATCATCACCATTATACTGTGTAAGTTTGATGTGAATCTGTGATCATGAAGTGTATTTTGTCTTACCAATTCTGTACCATCCCTTTAATATAGTTTTCTTCTTTCGTATGAACTCCAAGGCCCAAGGTGAATAACATATTTTAATATATTCTTGCACTTTGGCTACTTCTAAGGTCCACAAATGAGCCACTGTTTATCCATTTTTGGTCAGTCATGATGATGTAGTTGACAGCTTGTGGTCTGTGCCCAGTGACACAGGAAAAAGTCATTATCGCACCGGAGGTCGATTTCACAAACCCTAGGATGAACATGTAACTCGAGTTATGAAGAATTGTATTCTACATTGGGTTGCAATGCATCGTAAGTCCTACGTTTGATATATGTTAAGTTTGGTGAAATCGACCCCTGGCCAGGGGCCTTTCTCAAAGCTCGGCTCCGGCTCAGGCTCCGCCTCTGCCTCCATTTTGTGAATCCATTTCAAAAGTAGGGGTATCAAAATAGAGGCTTTTGGCTGCAGTTAGGAAGTAGATTCTCTGGTTTGAAAAGGAAAACAGAGCATCAGCCTTCAATGGAAAACAACAGCCTATATTTTCAGCGTACAAAAATAGAGACGAAGCCAGAGACCTACATTAGGCACCATGAAGAAGAGATCACAGCATGTAAAAGATTTGACAGTTATATACAATGTAATCTTCAAATTACTGTCACCTGGCTGTTGGTTTAAACTGCTCTAGTCATCAGTGGTATAGTGACACCACACTGATCTGATTATGGTACTCAATAAACTGTGGTTTCCCACTGGCTCCACAGGGGAATTTCCATCTGTGTTTACATATTATCAATAAAGTGTGACACTATGTATGAAATTAGGTTTTAGGATAGGTTTGGTACTTATTTCATTGGGTATGTCCAGACAGCCTTGTATTTGAAACGAATTGAGTTAAACCGCTCGGCAACCGCGGGGGTAAGTCGTAAGTTAGAATTCTGTTGCGTCCATACAGCGTTTTACTGTTTGCAGTTAAAACAGATTGGTTTTATTTTTGGTTTTAAGAGGTCATGCACTGTGCCTTGACCCCGTAATAGCTTCCAGTTATAAAATAAAGCGCGCGGATTTATCTGTGTGTTGAATATAAACAAGCGCGCCACAACATGTGTTAAGTAACCAGCTGCCAGGCTTCTCTGCACTGAAACAGGATGTCGGAAAGTTATTCTGTCCCAACAGCGTTTTAGCAGTAAACTCGATCGGTTTTAAGCGCTAAACCCTCCTCCTGAGCAGTTTTAACTTTGGTGTTTTAGCGGCGGATAAAACCGATCAGTTTTAGATAAATAACTGTTTTAGAGCGTCCAGACACATATTGCTAAAACCGATTGGGTTAAAACAGTTGTTTTAGCGAATTTTAACACGCTGTCTGAACGTACCCACTACCGCCATTTGAAGCCCATAAAATGAAACAAAAGGATTGGGACACATGATGAAGCTGGGGAAAGACACCAGCTTTGTCATAATGTCCTATATGCCTTCATTGCCTAGCCTTGAATCCAAGATGCCTTTCGCGGTGCTGCATGTACCCGATATTCCCATACAACAGCGCCCTCTCTGATGAGTAACATCCGCTACATGCACATAGCGCACCCGGCCGTGGTTGCGGTTGGACAAGGACCGATCGCTAAGAACGTCTTGCAACCAAGACTAGTCATTGCCCTGTTTTCTAAAACCCATCTCATTTGAATCTCAGAATTGTTGAAATTTGAACATAGTCATTATCCATCTGTCAAAATTGGTCAATGTTTTGCTCTCCACAAAATTCAAAGAAGAGCAAAGAGTAAAGACCTCTACACTGATAATGCAACTGAGGCTGCATCCGAATCTGTTGTGTAAAGCTAGGTCTAGGTCTTCGCTCCATTGATAATAGTGGAGACACCAAGACAACAATAGACCTAGCCGCAACTGGAAGCCCATGTAGTTGGATTGTGCCCCCTCCCCCTCCTCCACTTGTACACATTTCTGACAAGCCTAAGCCTATTACTTTGGACCTTTATAAACTGAGGCTTGAGTCTAGACTTTTGATTTATTTTGCGGCCGCCATTTTGTGTCCTAAAAGCAAGGTCTTGAGATACTGTACAAGTATACATGATAAAGGTAAAGCTAGAGCCTTTCTTCGGCTTTGCCATTTGCGGACCCAATCCCTTGTCTTCGTTTGTGGGCTTTCAAATGGCAGGAATTAGTAAAATAAGTCTCAAACTTAGCCTCAAGCCTGGGGCTAATTTCATAGAGCTGCTTAGCACAAAAATGTGCTAACCATGACATTTCTGTCCGAGTTATAAAAACAGGATTAACAACCAAATTTCCACGTGTTATATATCACTTGCAATTGTTCTTTGGTTTTTGTTGTTCGCTGACCATGAATATCGAAAGGAATTTTCAATGGTGGTTTGTTTTAAAATTGGGCAAGACATTTTTGTGCTAAGCAATGTTTTGTGCTAAGCAGCTCTATGAAATTGGCCCCTGGTTTGGTATTAAAAAGGCCCTTTAGCAGTTCCGGGTGTGATGAGGATTCCTACTGATTCAGCTTTTTTGTTAATACCCCCTTCTCCCTATTAACAGAAACCCAAGTGTTCACTGGATACCATCAACGGAGCTTCATTCCTCAAGGAGGTTTACTTCAAGGCGGTTCCTGGTAAGTGATGTGTGAAACGGGAAAGGAGGGAGGATGGAGCAATGTTTGCCTGTCTCATATCTGGGGTGCGTTCGGCTTGCGCGAACATACGCGAACATGTTCGCGCCATTTGCGTTACACTTGGATTTTGTAGTGGAACGCACACGCAACAAATGGCGAACATGTGTTGAGTCCTGCGTCCATCTTTCATTAAATGTAGTTAGCCAACTTCAGCAAACACCTCCTCTACACCGTTAGCTTTGTTAGGCGAACGTTGTGTGAGTGTTTGGCGAACAGCGCGTTCCAGTTGGAAAACGGTGGCGCACATTGTGCGCCGTGCGCGTAGTTAGCTGGAGTGGAACGCACCCCTGATGATAATCGAGGGCTGGGCCTGGGCATGTACTGTTGAGATGGTCATGTATCTTGAACATTTGGAGAAACAGAAGGGCAATGATCAAGGGGCTCTGAGTCTATCAATTATCATTGCCTTTCATTGTATCTGCTTCCGTGTTGTTCATATTAACCTTTGACCAATACACCGATCCAGTAGGCCACGCCCCCAGACAAATTGACCAATCACAACGCGTTATTTAAGGTCCGACAAATTGCCGCCATTTTGTCAGACAAAATGTTTTAAATTGTGTATTCTGTACTACACACTTTTCATTGAGTTTACTTTTGTTTCGTATGTACAAGGCAATTCTATGACAAATCCGAGTTTTATTCTGAACCATGGTCAAGCGGTGTTTATATTTTCATCATATTTCTGACTCTCGATGCCCTGGCTGAGAGGAAATGTACATTTTTGGCCTTTTGCAAAACCAAAGTCCAACAGAGATAGGTGCGTTCTGTGGTTGAGAGTATGCGATGCTTCGTGTGTGGTCGATCGTGACACGTTGTGTGCGTGCACGTGTGCGTTGTTCCTTGGACGTTGCTATGGTGGGCATGGCCTAATGGATCGGTGTATTGTCACTCTTTTTTCGTTTTTTTTTTTTATTTTTAAAGAAAGAGTATACATGGTAATTACAGATATTTAAAATTGCTGCAGTTCAGCGTTCTTGCTTAAAGGTACAATACATGATTGGTAAAGGTCACTGGACAGCACTCATACTTTGTCTGATCAACCATGTACATGATATAATAAACCTGTGAATATTTTAGCTCATTCGGACATCTGAGTCGTGAGAAAATAGTGAAAACCCGACTCTGGTTTTGATCTTACCCCGAGATCAAAACTGTTTTCAGTCTTTGTTTTACTAATTTCTGGATAAATACAGCATTTCAGGTGGAAATATTTTAACGGTCTGTTTCTACCAGCACCATCTTCATACCTTGAGTGAAAGGGGATATTCAACTAAATGTTTTGTTCCAAAAATCGTTCGGACGAATGATCTTTGGAAAAGACACTAAATCTTGATTTCCTTGAAAACCCCAGCATCTGATGAACCAAGATTTCCCATGGTGACTGTTTGCACTGTTTATTATAAACTGTTGAGCTCATTTTCTGTCTCTAACTCAATATTTTTGTTGTTGCAAATCCTATAAGCTCCCTTTAAGATAGATTCACGTTATAAACTTCAACCAAAAAGTAGAGATAGAGAGGGAAACGAAACAGCCACAGAACCTTGTGATTCTGAATTCCCAAAATGATGAATGGGAAGCGTTTCAGTCAGCTCGTTGAAGAATGTTATCGGGGACCGCTAATTCTGTGCTGTGAAGTTTCACAGCACAGCTTGTCTTAATAAAAGTGAAGAGTGCTTTCCACTATTATACGGTGACCGAAGAGCGCTACTAAATTCAGTCAAGACCGCAATCATTGCTAATTGTAAGAGTGAATTAGCTTTTGCGGCTTCCCAACGACCCCCCCTTTCCTCCGGCTTGTGATGTGTTCCGTGGACGGTGCTAACGACGTGAAGGAGAGGGGGGGGGGGGAGGGGGGAGGATTTCGAGGGGATATGGATCAGCGGAAGCCCAGGGAACATGATTCATATCGGATACTAGACAGTTGGGGACCACGGGGAGCTTGTTTGTAATGCTAATAGGAATCAGCTTGGAGAGGATGTGAAAGGAACGTATACATCCGCTCGGCAAGCAACAACCATTGCAATGGCATTTTTTGTTCACTCAATCATTCATGTGTGCCTAATATCGGTTGAGTAATGTTCTTTATCATGGTCCGGGTTTCTCCATTCTAACCCCCCCCCCTTCACTTTTGCCTTGAGTAAATTCAGAGAACATGCCATTCTATAATGAGTTCATTTTTTTTGTCTATACAGATGACAGCTTTGTTATTTGAAAACTTTTAAACCTGTTACACCAGTTTCCTGTCAAGCTTGTGTCAATTATTAAACGGTTTTTGGCGGAGAAATAAAATCCTGAGTGTCCAATAATGTATTCCTATAGCTAACTTGTCATCATCCCCGAGGCTGCCTTGAGCTTTTTGTCTGGTGTGTGAGGTATTTATGGCATCTGATGATGAGGTGTATTGCTTTTATCATGCTTCCTGAGCAGTGATAGTTGATTGCAAACACTTGCCCATCCTCACTGATCATCGGGATGGGAGCTATGAATTAAAGAATACAACCATAGCAACATATGAAAATCAACCAGGCATCAACTATGAACAGACAACCCAATGTGAAAGACCAATTGTTCATAGGCTTCATACATGTGAACTTTTCTGCCCGAAATGCTGTATTTATCTAGAAAAGAGTAAAACCAGTCACCAAAATTATCTTATTGTCTTATTATCAAAATTTTCATTAATATGATCTTTATAAAGATCATCAAAAATATCAATAGATCAATAAAAGAGAAAAGACTTAAGAAATACTGCAGCCGTTTTTCACTGTTTTCTCAAAAAAGTGTTCACCGTATGTGACTGAAATTGTCACAGATAACTGTTACTGTATCTGTATTGATATTTTTGCCCACGAATTCGTATTTCTTTGACAAAAATCAAAATACGATATTACCTTTAAGGCGCGCTACAAACTTGGGTCCTTGATGGAGAAGAAATAACAAAGTGTCTTGCTTAAGGACACAAGCTCGGCAATTGTAATCTGTAGACTTTTGTTGGTGTTAGGAGGGCCATGACATTTTGATCCTAGAAGGATCTTTCTCAGAGGCTAAATGACAAGAGGACACATCCTGCACCCAAGTTGGCCGAACGATGGTTTTTTGCTTCAACTTAATTTGCACCATAAAACAACTCACGAATGTTTTGACAGTGGACAGTGTGTGTTTAGTGAGTACAAAATGTAGGCATTATTGGCAAAATTTGTCTCCCGAAATTCTCGTTTTTTTATTTTTTTTTATTTATATTTATATGTCATTCTGACAGGGTCGGCGGCAAAAAAAAAAGTGTTTTTTTTCTTCGGTCGGAGTCCAAAATATGGGTCGGTCGGAAATGAGAACCATAGAATTAAAAAGGGGCGCCCTTAACTCTGTCAATGACTTTTGTTCATCATCCTCTAGTGTATAGTTTCACTACATTCTCGGATTAGTCATTTTCTTCAGCCTAAACTTATTCCTCTTATATGCCACAAATAATTGCCCGTCCTTGTAAACATAGATTTACCCCCCAGTTGGTTGAAAAAGTGCAGGAAAAATTGTGCACGTTGTTATGGTTAGTTATTTTTAATGCGGGTACTTCAGTCATCAGGAAAAAATTCATAAGCAGGAATTTGTAACCTTGCATGTAGGATATGAAGCATTTGCTAATATAATTTCCAGACTTAACGGATAATTTCCTTTATCCATTTTGTTTGCTTATTTTTGGATAATACAAATCTATATTCATTATTTTTAGCCTCCCAAACTTAATCCTGGTATATAGCAGGTGGCATGATTTGTATAATAATATGAATACAAGGAAACTTTGTTTAGTGAAAATTTGTTTAGCAGAAAGGATGTTTTCATTCCCAAATATATCCTTGTTGTTTTTTCCCCTGATATGTTGTTAAGTTTTATTTATACTCCATTTAACTTTCTTGCATCTTTGCACAAACCGCTGTAGTCTTCAGTTCAAGTGTAAGCAAAAGAGTTGTATTTTTGTCTGTGAGTTGATCCACTTTCAATGATCAGCATTCAGGATTGAGGCTGACTTTCTGCAAATAAACTAGGTTTGATTACAAGTCTAATTCTTGTTACCGAGAAATAGACAAACTCAAAACAATGGGGTTTGGAATTTGTAAAAATTAGAGTAATGAAACTCCTTTTCTAAGCTCAATGGTCAGCCTTTTTCAAGGCAGTTGTCCCTTGGTTTCGTTGCAACGTGTACAGTTCTCTGTACACGGGTTTTCACTATTTTCTCGTGACCCAGATGGCTGATTGACCTCAAACTTCTACAGGTTTGTCAGTTAAGGTATATGATGGATTACATAATGTGCTATCACTGTCAGCAACGGGTTTGTCGCAAAAACAGTTCTGTACCATCCCTTTAAGAAGGCCTTGGTGTTTCTATCCTAGCAGGACTTTTCTCAAAGAGAAGAGGCAGCAAAGGCACATTATCAGGGGCACCACCCAGAGGGTGCTCAGATCAAGGCACTGACCATTATTATCCCTGGTCATCAGGCCCCACTTGCATTCCTGAAACAATCTCAACTCCCTGGGGAGTTTACAGCCCGGCTTCTGTTAAAGCGCGCAAAGGCTTATTAAGCACACAAAGCCATCTCTATACCCTCACAGGTACCCATTTACACCTGGGTGAAGAGGAGCAATTTGTGGCAAAGCATCTTGCCCAAGGATGCAAGCACAACTAGCCCATGGCTGGATTTGAACCCACAGCCGCCAAGGCAACAGTCCCATTTGCCTGTACCCTGGGCACCATTATGATACCCACCACTAAAGCCCTGTCCGCACTGGACTTTTTTTGGGCAAAGTTACCAAGACGCTGGGTACTTTACCCATTTTAAGTCCATTGCGGACGTCTCAGGAAGTCTTCCTCTCAGTTACTTTGCCCGAGCCGCGCGGGTATTTCTACCGGCCAACTTCTGCCCGGATAGAATGCCCGAGACACTTTACCCGAGACGAAAAGTTCAGTGCGGACAGTGCGAGTCGGTTACCCTCATAAGCCTAGTAATGTCAGCTCGGTAATTCTTCCGTGCGTGCATGGTTAAAATACCCATGAGTTACCCGAGCCAAAAGTCCAAGTGCGGACACGGGTTATATTTGCCCATTTTTCATTTACCCATTGGCTCGGTTAAATCCCCAGAAAAAAAAGTCCAGTGCGGACAGGGCTTAACAGTGCAACTGCCATGTACTCCGTGATGAGTAAGCCCCAAGTTATATCCTAGAGCCACTCTGAAAATCTGTTTGTATATCTTTAGATGGTTTATAGATGAAATCCTGCTAGGATTATCACGCGACCCAGGTGTTTCGTGCAACTTTCGGCACTTGAAGATCCTCATTACATCACATCCTCCCTTTGAGGAACTCACAGCATCCACAGGATCAAAATTATGACATAAATCTGTCATATTGCAGACGGTCAAGGCCGGCCATTAATCGCCTTTTGATTCCTTGCTGATGGACATTCATTTGCCTTCCATCCCGTAGATTATGACGGCCGTTTCACTGTCCCCGTCCTATGGGACAAGAAGACCCACACCATCGTGAACAACGAATCGTCCGAGATCATCCGCATGTTCAACACGGAATTCAACGCCCTCTGCGCCACGCCCAAACAGAGAGACATTAATCTGTATCCAGACGATCTCAAGGACAAGATTGATGAGCTTAACAGTTGGATTTACCCGTGGGTATAACCTTCTTCGTTTCTGTCTTCCCATCTTCTTCTAAAATCTGAGTAAAGGTTTCAGCTAAGATATAACAAGAGGAGTGTCTGGAGTTTGGCCTGAACTTGATAAATAGCGCTCCGCACTTGATCTAAAAATAGCACCGGATCTCAGACAAACATTGCAACCATGCAAACGTGGGTTGGTGTGCGCGTGCATGTACACAGATTCGCGCACAGATTGGCCTACAC